>JAWNOX010000118.1:0-600000 GCA_035045555.1 Drosophila fulvimacula | reverse complement strand
TAAATAAATACTCAGTAAAAGCATAATCATTTTTAAAATTACTTATTTATAATTAAGGATTTCATTGTATTAATAGTAATTTTAAGTTTTGTCATTAATATGTACATAAAAAGGGTAACTTACTGTCGACCTTAATAATTGTTTTTATATTTTTCTCTTCACACGATGATTTCACATTTACTTCACACACACACACATAAGCACGCACCATCAGCGTTTATATGCGAATGTATGTGTGTGTGTGTGTGTGTACCCACACTTCATTATATTTGGAGTAAAGTGAAAGTGCAGAAATAAAAATACGGCTTAGCCACCTTTCAAAAGTATAATCAGCAAAATTATCAAAATTGCTTTTGTTTCTTTAATGTCGCAATCGGATAATAAATAGAATTTTCGGAGTCAAATACCGAAAATTCAATTTTGATCATGTTTATAATAGACCTTTTCTGTCTTATCTCGTTTCGGCAAGTTAGCCGCTGGAGTGGTTATAATTTACGATTACAGCGACATTAACGTCTCCTTCACTATGTACGGCGCGACGTACGACGCCAAAATGTCTGAGCTAAAGCTAATTCTGATTCTGGTTCTGGTTCTGACGAGATGAAAGTGCGCGACTGACTGGTGACTGGTTGGTTTGCTTCCCATGCAACTACAACTCAGTTCATTAGCGTCATCGTTGCGATGTTGTACTTACGAGATGCTGTGTAGACGGTGCAGACGGTGTAGACGGTGTAGACTGTCTAACATACAGATTATGTTTTAAATTTTTAGCAAATAGACAAATAAATGTTCTACTTTCACCAATGCATCAATGGTGCAGCAGACGCATGATAAACCATAAAGAGAAACTTTTCCAACATAGAACACACACGCGAGCTGCCATTACAGGCAAAACATAATACATAATACAATAAACATAATAATAATACAGAACATCGCCAGCTAATGTTCTCTGTCTAAATTTTAATTGCAGTAAATGTTTGTTAATTTGAAAACGCTGTTAAAAATTTAAATATATGTATCATAGCAGAAATCAATTGATTGTCTAACAAACTGTCAAGTGATATATCACACAGCCTATGTTGCTGACCTGATGCATCTTTTAGCTTTTGTCATGCAAAACAGTATTATATCGATAGTTTCCAGTTGTTCTTGTTATCTTGTGTGATATCGATATTAAATTTACACAAATAAAAATAAATAGCAAAACAATTGATTGACAATGGAATTTACAGAAAGTATGGATTTGGAAAATGAACGAGTCTTGAAATTAATATTCCCAAATGGTATTCCTGGTAAGTATTGCGACTTCATTGCCATACACGCCCACAACATAATTTTACCTCTGCCCATTTCCAAGACAATCTGCGTGGCAATCCGGAGTTGGATAATTATTTGGCTAAATTGGGAACTTGCAAAGTGGAGCAGCTGAAGAAGGAGCAAACGCGGCTGGCCGATGAGACAAAGCGCATATTGGAGCAAACCCAGGAGCTGGCCATTTCCAATTACAAAACATTTATCACAACTGCCGAGAACTCTCGCTCGATATTCCATGAATTTCAAAAAGCCGAAGATCAGGTGGACACGCTGATTAGCAAGTTGCCGGCGTTCAGCGCCAAGTGCGAGGAATTTCTGGCGGAGTCCGCCGAGCTGACCGAGCAGCGTCGGCTGAACAGCACAACATTGCACAAAAATGCCCAACTGCTGGAGATACTCGAGCTGCCGCAGCTCATGGAACGTTGCATACGCGAGGGTCGCTACGAGGAAGCCCTAGAGCTGGCCAGCTACGTGCAACGCCTGGGCCAGCATCAAGGACATCTTATACCCGTTGTCAATGTAAGTTTAATAATTTAATTTGGAGTTGGGTATTTCTGATCCTGGCTCGGATTGAGTTGAGTTCATCTAGAGCTAAGAGAGATATTTCCTAGTCACGTACACCCAACAATACTTAACTATGTCATTTTCTTCTAGAGTATTGTGCGCTCCGTAGAGGCTTTGTGGCATACGATGCTGGCGCAGCTGGTAGCGCAGCTGCGCATGGATCTGCAGCTGCCCAAGTGTTTGCAAATCGTTGGCTATTTGCGACGCATGCAGGCCTTTGGCGACAACGAATTGAAATTGAAGTTCCTGCAAGCGCGCGACGCTTGGTTGACAACGTGCTTAGAGGCCATACCAAAAGCAGACGGTAGGCTGCAATAATTAAGCAATTAGAGCCAATTGGAAAGACGTTTAAATCTGATTTTATAGCTCAGCAGCACTTGACGAAGACGATCGAGATAACACGCATCAATCTGTTCAATATTATAACGCAGTATCGCGCCATCTTTCCGGAGGCGGAGCACGCAAGCAAGTCGGCCCCATTGAAGCAGCTACAGGGTGTTACCTGTAATGGCAACAGACTCTTTGAAGCCTGGCTGCATAATAAGGTAAGTTTGACTTGTTTCAGAGTGAAGATCCCTTAACTTCTTACACACCAACATTTTAGATAAACACATTTTTGGTAACGCTTGAGGAAGACCTGGAGCGTGGCGTTAGCTCAATCGAAACAGTTCTGGGGCAATGCATGTATTTCGGACTCTCCTTCAGCCGTGTCGGTGCAGACTTTCGTGCGCTGATTGCGCCCATTTTTGTGCGCGTGGTGCGCCACAAGTTCGAGTCGAGCATTACGCAAGTCAATGGGAACTTTGAAAAGGAACTGGACAAATTTACGCTGATCAACAAAGTGAGCTTGCACACCCGCAAGCAGCTCGATACGGCCGCTCTGTCTGGCAACGAGCGGGATCTGGAGTCGTTTGCGCCGCCTGAGACGCTGCTTGACTTTTACCCACTTGCTGTGCTGTGCAATGGATATTTGAATGCTCTGAATGAGCTGCGTCTTTGTGCGCCCTTTGCCGTCGCCACAGATGTCACCTGTTGCTTGCAGAGCTCTCTACAGCTGGTGGCACAGCGCGTGCTCGCATTCTATCGCCAAGAGCAACAGGCCTTCACGCCCACTGAACGTGAGACGTTCGTGAAGCTGTGTTCCTGTTTCGCCTACGATCTGGTGCCCTACGTTCAGCGCTGCATTCACGGCGTCTTCCCACCTCAGTCCATAACTGTGCACCTGGGCATAAGCCTGCTGCAGCTGGAGCAACAGCAGCTGACGTTCCTGCTGCAACCAAACATACTGGAGCCCCTGAAGCATCTGCTGCCCAGCAAAGTTCTAATTCAACCCACTGCACTGACTACTACAGAGCCTACGCCGATTGCCACAGAGGGCTAAAGCACAGCCAAGGCGATACCATTTGTCCCTTATGTCTAACATATAACTTGTAATGTAGATACACCTGTAAGCCTTTGGCTTGATTCCAAAAATAATTTGATTCAACTATTAATTTATATTATGCATTGTAATTAATTTGTATATAAATTTATAAATTTAAAGTAATCTGAAATGAATTGATTTTGAGTATATTGGTTTAATGTCGGCTTGACCGTATGAACACCTTATTGAATATAAATAATATAATATATATATATATATATATATATATATATATAATAGTTTAACTTCTTATGATATCCTATACAAATATAAATATATTCACTCATCGAAATTCAATTAATGCCACTCATTTTTATAAATTTATTTTGGATGGATTAGTAGGTTTATTATATTTGAATAGGTTTTTTATATATTAAATGACAAATTTATAATCGTTTTATTTTAAACACAACAATTTGATTTTTTTTAATAACAAATTTATAATGTAAGAAAAACAGAAAAATTAAAAAATAAAGCGCGAAGTTCAATTAAAGGCACTATGTTGTAACATATCATAAAATCAAAAATAAAACTTCATAAAAACTTATAAATGATAATGAATAATGTTTTCAATCCCAGATGTATAAATTACTTCAAAAATCCGATTTGGCATTGAATCAATCCATTTTCAAGTTTCACTAATTATGACATCCTCTATATCTATATTTGTAGAGAATGTATATAATTTGTTCACTCTTCCGATATATATGTATAAATATATATAAATTATATTGTCGTATTGGTGTATAATAAATCGCAAGACTGAACAATTTAGCCTTCAATATATTTATACCCTGAACCCATTGAAAATGGGAAATCAGAGTATAATGTTTTTGTGAAAATGTATTTAACAGGCAGAAGAAGACATCACAGACAACATAAAGTATATATATTCTTGATCAGGTCGACGAGCTGAGTCGATATATCCCTGTCCGTCTGTCCGTCCGTCCGTCCGTCTATATGAACGCAAGGATCTCGTAAACCACAAAAGCTATAGATCTGAAATTTCTCTTTTCGAATTATCGATAAATTTCGATAAATTTACTTTTATTTATGTGACGCATTTAAGCTAGAGACTTCAAATTTACTGATAGGTTCGCAGATAGGTGCAATCAATGCGGACATTTTGTATTTTTTGGAGTTTGGATGCCACGCCCTCATCGCCCCCAATTTGCACAACACGTATTTCAAATACTAGAGACTTGTGCTTTGGCAAGTAGACATACATGAATGCCATACTCACACTGTGAAAATTTGATTAAGAAAAAAAGTTATTAAAAATTCAATTTCCCATTTCATAGGCATATTGCAGCCCGAGTGCAGTCGCTGCTCAGTTAGCAGAGCGGGTGTTCGTGTGCGTGCGTATGTGTATGCGTTGCTTGCAATATATATATATATATATATATATATATATATATATATATATATATATATATATATATATATATATATATATATATATATATATGTAAATAAGCATGCTTCCAATATCGGCTATTCGAAGGGTTCAGGGTATCTCCTAGTCGAGGGGTCTCGACTACAGCTTCCTTACTTGTTACTTCTTACTTGTTACTTGGAAGTCAGAATTTGTATACAAAATATCCGACAAATATCCGGATATAGCTATTTTACATTTGTTTGATAAGTGTACCATAGATTTAGGAATTCAGCTCCATTGGAGCGGCTCCAACTGTCGATTAGGATGCTAATTTGTAGTTGGTCTTGGTTTTCTAGTAATCGAACATAAACGCAATGAAACGAATTGCGAATTTTAGTTGGAGCAAGTGTGAAGCCTGCGAGAGTGGAATAATATTTTGATGCCACTTGCTGCACAATCAGAGAGAGAGAGAGGGGCCATTCAACCGCCAAATCCGAGAGCTGGATGTGCAGGTGGGTGCGTAGGTGGTGCGTGAAGCGCCGACATGGCCGTTCATGGCAGATTGAGTGCGGTTAGGCGACCGGGAAACGTTTATAAGCAAATTTCGCGTACAATGACTAAATTTGGAGAAAGCCGTGCGAATATTTTTCTTTGTTGTTGCTCTCGGCCGTATGCGAACGCGAACGCGAATCCGTATGCGTGTGCGAATGCACTGCGCTGCAAATTGGAAAACATGGCAGCTGAATGCAAGGACATGGACGAGGACGAGGACGCGGACGCGGACGCGGATGTGGATGTGAATGCGAATGTGGAAATGAACACGGTTGCGGCTTATCGTTGAACGTCAGAGGCCGGACGAACGAACGGACGAACGGATGGATGAACGGATGGTTTGACGACCACGGCCTTTGTGGGTGCACGGACGTTTCTGTATTTTTAAGTCCACCACTAAATACAAACGAAAGCACTCAAGCACAAGTTGGTCACGATTGGGCAACCGGGTAACAGACAACAGACAACAGACAACAGCGAGTGCCACCTTTTTGGCTCGAACAAAACAAAAAGCGGCCTACTGCCTACTGCCTAGTGCCCAGTGCCTAGGAGCCTCTGTGCCTGGTGCCTACTGCAAATGGAAGTTGCGATTTTGATTGCGAATCGAAATAGATTTTGTGGTATTTGCAAAGCAGTGCCAACCAGCTAGCGAGTGTTTGGGATGGGCGGATGAGTGGATGAGTGGATCTGTGGATAGCTGGATGGGTGGGTGGCTCTCATTTGTTACATTTGGCGCTGCAACCACGTACAACATTGCGTATACGCGTTTTTGTTCATTTATTGATTGATTGAATTGAATGAAGGGGCGGCAGTTGGAGCATGGAGGGTGGCTGTTACCATGGCTATTTGGGGTAGAGTTGAATGTTTCTTTTACACGCTTGCTCGCTTCGTTTTGAAAAGCGTTCGTTTATTTTACAATTTGTGTGGCCGCGTCCCATAGTTTTCCCATGCAATCCTGGTTGATTTTTGGCCCACCTGTATAGTGGCCGCTTGCTTCGGCCATATTCGCACATGAGATGAAATTGGTAGAAATTAAATTTAGTACTTAGCGCAGCTTAAGTGGCAAGGCACTTCAGGGCTCTTCACTTGCCTCAATTCAATTTGGTTTCATTTTCCTACTCGGTATGCAAAAATTATTACCGCAACGTATTGGCATCTTCGAGGGCAAGGACGACTTTTGGGTCTGTTCAACGAGTTGGAAAACACCCAGGGATCTCGATTTCAATGGGTTTTTTTTTGTTCTTTTTTCTTCGGAGCCTCGCTGCGTATGCGTATGCAAATTCGCATACAAATCACTTGCGTGCTCGCCAAATGCCCTTAGGGGAATCCTTTAGTTATCCTTTAGCGATTTTTCAAATAAACACGAAACATACACGGATTTTCCCTCCACTTCTTTCCGTTTATTGCCTGCGGCAAAGAAAAGTTTGACGCGCTTCTTGTCAGGGCGCAGAGCCGTCAAGCATCTGATTCGCTCAAACTCTTTTCGGGTTTCGATGGAAATTGATAAATTTAGTTATTTTTTGCGATTTTTTTTCTTTTCTTTTTTGCTGTTTTGGGTTTATTGTCGTTCTCAGCAGATATTGCGACAAAGCCAATCTGCGCCTTCGGGACATGGAATGTGATATGCGAGCAGCTTGCTTTGCCCGTATTTATGCGCTGGCTCAGATAGCCTACAGACTCCGATTTGTTAAGTCAAAATCTATACATACAATTCTCAATTGTGAAAAAACGAAATCGTAAGGATAAAAATAATTAATTTAGAGCAAATATATAAAGAGCGTTAGCTAGTAGACGACAGCTGGCTTCAGTTGCGCTCTTCATCGGTAGAATTCCCAACAGGTTTTAGCGTCTAAATTCGAACACGATAGATCAACAAGCTGCTCCCTATGTTGTGATTTATAGCTGAATTAAACATGCTTAATAAACAAATTTTTTGCTTGCTGAAATATATTTATAATATTAAGTCAAAACATACTTCACTTCCACCATTTCTATACACCCATTGCGAATCTGGGTATAATGGTTTTGTTAAAATGTGTGTAAGAGGCAAAAGAAGGCGCAGCAGACACCCTAAAGTATATATAATCCAGGCCTATAACAGTTAGAGATTTGATATTTATTATGAAGGCTCCCGTATAGCACGCGCAGATATCCTAGTCGGGCACCATCGACTAGAGATTTCTTACTTGTTTTAAATATCTTATAAGAAATATTTTTATTTCCAAATTTTGAATAAGAATGAGATCTAGGCATATTTAATTCTATTAAGAAATAAACTAAGACATGATTAAAATTGATTATAATGCATATATAAATACCCTGCAATTCAGGACAATATATCCAAGTATAGTGCCGCCAAACTTAATAATTTGCTCTTATTTTTAAACATTTTTAAAATTTCATATATGTTTCACATAAATTTTGTTATTGAAGATGTATTAAAATGATCTCTTCAATTTGAGTGAAACAAGTTTAGCTAATTAACAAAATAAAAAGAAATTTAAATATTAATATAAAGAATGAATTTAATTTGTATATGATAATTATTTTACTCGTGAAAATAATTTTTATTATTCCTATTTTCTTGTGAAATTAATTACACTAATTTTTTAAATATTAATTAATTTAATTATTTAATACATAATTAAAATAATACATACAAACAATATTAAATATATTAAATTATTAATTAAAATTTTATTAATAGTTTAAAAT
The DNA here is from genome assembly GCA_035045555.1 of Drosophila fulvimacula. NCBI lineage: Eukaryota > Metazoa > Arthropoda > Insecta > Diptera > Drosophilidae > Drosophila > Drosophila fulvimacula. The sequence continues at coordinate 592,051 of JAWNOX010000118.1, read as the reverse complement.
ATTTCCAATAATTTGTATACATAACAAACAATATTAAATATATTAAATAATTAAATAAATAATTAAATATATGAAACTTTTATTCTACATCTATAGCAGTCCATATGAATTTAAGTTTTGCCATTTTTTGTGTTTTAAAGAAATCGTAATTTATATTCAATTGTCATTATGTTAACAACAATTGTTAACCCGCCATCACGGCTCTGCCCTTCTCTTGCCTTACTTTTCCAACATCTAATTTATTCTGCATTCTGTGTAACCGCCAACTGGAATGGAATGGAATGAAACACAGGCGGAAAAAAAGCGTCACGTTGCAACAAAGTTGAGCAAAAATTTTATTCACCATTCCATTATTCTTGCATCGCAGTGATCCCCTTACCGACCCACGCCGCCCTCATTTTACCACTTCAGGCAGAGCAATTTCTGCTTCTTCCTTTTTTTGCACGTTCACTTGACAGCGAAGCTTTTTTTCTCGAAACACCCTGTAACCATTAAAAGCTCGAAAGGCTATATTAAAACTGTTGAGCTGGGCATGTCGAAAATATATGTATATTCAGCAGATCCTTGCAGTATACCAAGAGATGAGTTCATGCGATTTGGTAGAGTCGTGGATCTATCGACTTCTATATATGTATTTATTCATATATAGAGTAGAAGTAGTCAGCGCCGTACAGGGTATTTCTAAACACTCTTTGCCCAAGCATCATTAAATTTTTTTCTTAGTTTTTCCCCTGTGATATTTTTTATATTCTCAATTTTTATATTCTACATAAGTATGTGGCTAGGTCCGTATGTATGCGTGTGCATTTGTGTGTATGTGTGTGTGTGTGTGTGTGTGTGTGTGTGTGCATTTGTGTGTATATTATATTATTGCGACGCGAACCAATAACCATCGACCGGGCAGCGTGTTTCAGCTTGCCATTGGCTTGTCCTCGTTCTCGTCCTTCTGCGGCAACGGCTCAAGCCCAGACTCAAAGCTACATCTCAGTCTCAGCATTTTTTTCCCACACACAGCTACTGCCCAGTGTATGTGTGTGTGTGTGTGTGTGTGTGAAGGTAGAATGACTGACCGTTAGGTGCTGCTGCTGCTCAGCCGCTCCTGCTGCCGTCTCTGACCCGATTCACCTGTCCGCCATGCGAATTTTGCTCTGTTATTTCTCTGCTTCGTCTCCTTTGTATTGTTGCCATGAGATAGTGAAGGTGCCAGCAAGTCGAGCTACAACTTGGATGAAACACCCGCACACCCGCACAGCCCCACCCACACCCCACGTTGAGGTCACCTCCATTTTTTTACGATTCGCTTGGGTTTGGTTCTGGCCAAAGCAATATAATTTATTGAAGTTCTAGCATTTTTCAAAATGAATTTTTCTTTTTCTTTTTTTTTTTACCAGCGATGATTGAACAAAGTATGTGTGTGAGTGAGTGTGTGTGTGTGCTGCAGATACGATTGTAATTGTGTCTGTAAGCTTGGTGGCAGCCATTGTTACGAGTCCGGGTTGCGCACGTTTGGCCTGTCCATTGAACGCCATATTATTGGTCGATTGAAAAGTAAAACATTTTTTATTATCCGCACGTGTGCAGGCAGCCTCCCATAGCCCAGCTCCAGAGTCACACACACACACACACACACCTACATACAATGTACCGTTTTATGACTATGAAAAAGGAAGACGACGCTACATGGGAATGGTTGCTTTTTGGTTGGGTTAGTTGGGTCACTTTGACCGCCTACCTGTTCGTTGACCATAAAACTTTGGACTTAACTACCCTTAGGTGCGGTCGGCAAGGTGAGCTCATGGCTTTTATGATGCCCCCCTCACACCCACACACACACACACATACCGATTCGCCTTTGTGTGTGCTCCTTCATATTTGATAAGCAAGTTTTCCTTTTTTACTTTTACTGCTGCACGCCATCAATATCCTTCTGCCCCTCTTTATCTCTGTTCTCTCTCTCTGCTGAGTATCTCTCGCTCGCTCGCTCGCTCTGCCTTTCTCCTGGTTATAAAAATATTTCATTCAATTTTTTATTCCTGCCGACATTCGGTGGCTCTCGCTCTGTTGCACGTACATCAGCCGAGGGGCGGGGGCTAGCTTCCCTTTTTGCTGATTTTCTGTTTCGCTTACGCTCGGTTTTTATGTCCAGCTATTTATTTGCCCAGCCAGCGGACCACATGGTTTCTCATTTTTTCCTCCTCCTTCTGCTTCTTCTTCTGCTTCTTTCGTTCCTTTTTTTTTGCGAGTGGCCACAGGTCGGCGACGCCATTGCCATTGCCATCACCATCGTCATCGTCATCGTTTTCTTCGTCTTTTTCGCTTTCGTTGCCGTGCTGCGTCGTGCTTTAGCTTCATAATTTTTTCGCCGTGTTCGCCGTTGCTTTCACTCTCCCGCTCCCACTCCCGCTCCCGCTCCCTCACCCTCTCCCGCTCTCGCTCGCACTCGCATCGAGTGTGCCTGCCAGGGCATTGGTATTGAGCTGCTGCTCTTCGTGTGTGCCTGATGCTCTGTCTCAAGTCTTTTGGGCGTCGTGGCCTGAGCATGAGTCCAAGTCCAAGCGAAGTTAATTTCGTTTCATTTCGTTCCCTCGCTTCTCGCTCCTCACTCCGCTCTGCCCATGTGTTTGTTTGCACTTTTATAACAATGTTAGCGGACTGTGGGTGGTGTCGAGGCAGCGCCAACTGTGGTCAAATGTTCGCCCCACCCCACCCAGAACTGAGTCTGCGGTCGCTGGCAAAATATGATGTCATACTCTGAATAGTGTTTGGCCATATATGTATATATATATATATGGCCATATATATGGATATGGTTATAGTATACATATATGTTCACAGTTAATTCAATTTGCTTCCCTTTTATGCCATTTTCGTAATGCTCCCAAAATGTGCTGTCTACTCTTAGGGGCTCAAAGGCGATTCTCAATAACCTTGGCATCTTCTGGCTGATATCTAAGGAGTTTAATTAGTTGCCGAATCGATGAATTCCTGACCGAACTCTAACGAAACTCTTGCTTCATCCATTTATTTTGACTCCCCTTGAGCTGAAGTCATTGATTTGGCAATTTTGCTCTTGGCTAGTTTTGACCAATTTATTTGGGCCATTAAAATTGTATGATAAACCGTTGGCCATTAATTGTGTGTTGCTTAATTTTCGTTTTAGCGCATTTCATATCAAGACGGGGCCATAAGAGCTTGACTCTGAGGGGCCAAGCACTGCCACAGTGGGTTACCTTCTGCGCCTTGCCAGCTGCTTGTCCAGCCCCGATTAGTGCTCCACGTATATAGTTTATTTTGTCTAATGTGTTTCTATTCGCAGTAAATGTGCAAAAAATCGATAGATAAACTTGGGCGCTGACCATTTCACTAGCCAAGGGGCCACTAAAACTAACACACACACACACACACACACACGAATCCATTATTTGTTGCTGTGTAATTGCGATGGCTTAAGTGTCTCGCATATGGAGGGGGAATATCTTATGTACATATGTGTGAAATATATATGTATATAGTGTGTGTATCTTATATATTTTTATGTATATTTATAAATAATTATATATTAATTCATATTTTTATATATACATATATATATGGTATATATTTATAGTATAGTATATTCCGATACATTTGGCATGCAATTTCGATTTTGTGAAAGGGTTATCGGGTTATGAGCTATCGAAATTTTAAAATATATACTAAACTCGTTCATAAAATGAAGTGAGTATATTGCTGTTTCGTCTAATCCATTCTCTAATCTATATCTTGGATATATACATATAAAGGGAAAGTGTAAATTTCTAATAAACTATATCTGTGCAGTTTGGAATCCAAAAACATCAAATATAGCCAAAGAAGACGTAATTATGAAATGGTAGAAAAAAAAATGAAAACAATCGGGAGTGCCCGTCTAGGAGATACCTTGAGCCCCGTCCGATCTAGCTAGTATCTAGCATAAGCTTATAGAAATGTTCGAATTACGTTTTATGCGCACATTGATATCGTCAAAATAGAAACACACATATACATATAAATAAATATATATATATATATATAAGAGTAAGCTATATGAGTGAAGCTACATATCGTTGCTTCAGATAGGCACACAGCGAAGCAAGGAATGAAACTACTATTATGGTGTTTATATACATACATACATACATATACCCATATATATGATTTTTATTGTTATTGTTTTGTGCCTTTTATACATAGATTTCCTCACACACACACACACCCACACACACACACACATATGCGATATTTGGTCGCAAGATTAAAGTAGGAAAAAAATGAAACAATAATAATAAAAGGACGAGCGCGTTAGATGGACAAGCAGACGCTGGGAAGCAGACGCAATCCGACTGGAAATCTATTTTCAAATGAGCTCTATCCAAGAGACACACACACACACACACACACTGTCACACACCCACACTCATGCGACTATATATACATACAGCTATAATTGGGTGGCATTGACTTGGTTAGGGTGCTGCTTAGGGTGGCAGTCGCCGCGCTTGCCACAGCGTTGAATTTCACCCCCAAAGCGCGTTGCATTTATCATTGCCTTCTTCTTTTGTTGATTTAAGCGCCCCCATACATACGTACGCCGTCTCGGTGTGTGTTGATTTTAAGGGGCTGCTCTCGCATCTGACGCTGCTTCTTTTCGTATGGAGCGCCCAACCACCCAATGCCACTAAAGGCCTTCAATTCACTTATGCGTGTGGGTGTGCTTGTGTGCGTGCGGTCGTAATTTGTAGCCAGAAAACAAAACACAAACACGTATTAGCTTGTACATATATGTTACGCGCCAGTACGCTATATAAAGTTATAGATATTGATATGCATAACTTTATGTAACGAGGGCCCACCACGTTTCGTTTGGCTTTGCCCTCGTTTCCGGCTCTCGCATTGGTCACAATTTCATATTTTTTGTGGTTACTTACGAAAAAGCCCGGACAATCAAAATGGTGTTCATAACAGCTCTGATGGAGTCTATCTCTTGTTATGTTATGTATATGAATGGAGATATGGCCGAACTTGTTCTGAACTAACACATGAATAGGGGTTTTCTCTTTATCCTGGCAAAAGTATTAGAAGTGAATATTTAATTTTTTACAGAGTTTACAAATACTCTCAGGCACACTCACAATACAATAGTATACTAGTCTCAATTTAATGATACGGAATCACTCAAGAATTTCAGCTAAGCCAAATACGTACCACACATGCCACCTTCCTCAGGTACATCTGGAATAGTGAACAACCAACAATTACAACGATGTCTTACCGTTAGTTGGAGGCATAGTAAACCAACAAGCTACAACATTTCACTTAAAGCTGTACGCCCACCTGTACTCCCACCCAAACATACTGCGACATAGCATCAGACACAAAAGACAAAACAAAAAACAAGTCTCCTTTTACATCTTATCCAATTTAATGCCCCAGTACAGCATAGCAACAGGAGATCAGAAAAGAATTTATAAATGAAAATTGTAAACAAAGTTAAATTAAAAACAAAATAAATAATAATCATTCTTCTATTCCTTTCTTCTATATATATATATATATATATATATATATATATATATATATATATATATATATATATATATATATATATATATATATATATATATATAAATATATATATATATATTTTTTTTTTTTTTTTTTTTTTTTTTTAAGGTCAAGTAAGCCTTAACCCTTAACTGAATAACTAAATATTGTATTCATTTATAGAGTATATAGAAATTAGTTATATTTGACCTAACCAATAACAAGCAAAAATCAATAAAAAATACTAATAAATTAATAAATAAATACTAATAAGTTCTTAAAAAAAAACACACGCTTTTTCAGATGGTCAAAGGAAATGGAGCAAGAAACTTGGAGCAACTTTGAATATTTACCTCAAAAATAACTTTTAAGATTTTATTCCTAACCAGTCTTTCTAGTTTCTTTTATATTATATATCTATTATTTATAAAAATTATTTTTATGGTATTTAATATTTTACTCCCAAAATATAGATAATCTAATTTGAAAATATATTACTTATTTTTAATTATTATTTTATTAATTATTATTTTACAACCAGTATTGATATTAACTAATTTATTTTGTATTAAATATTATTATTATACTCAAATTTTTTTGTAGTATTCATTTTTGTATTATTATATTTTTTTTTTATTATTTATTATTTTAGTCCCAAAATACTAATCTAAATCTAATATAAAAATGTATTTCTAAATTTTTTATTAATCACCATTTTACTCCCCAATATTAATATTGATCTAATATGCTTATATATTTCTTTTTCTTTACTTGTTCTTCATATCAAATATATTCTTTGACTGTCAGTTTCCACCAATTCACTCATTAGTTCGACTCCCCCTGAAAACATTGATATAAAAGCTTTTCTGTGGTTGAAAAATAATAACGTGCGTAATGGTAAAATTTTAATTTAAGATTTCGGAACGGAAGTAAAGACGGCTTCTTGGTATCTCAATCAGCATTTTGCTCATTTCGGTTTATTCATTTTCTTAATTTACCTAAGCGTGTCTCATTTTGGAAAAACCGCTGGCTTGTGCTTCGTCGCCTTTTGACGCCGCCTACCACTTGAACCCTTTTAGATTGATAAACAGTGGGCTCACCAGTCAGCCAGCCAGCCGAACCCTTCCTTCGGCACTTGACAGGAGAGCCGTATCGCGACATAGACATCTATTAAAAGCAGCCAGGAGGCATTTTTTGGCAAATGCCAAAATTACATCAAAAAGAGATATAAGAATGTGAAAGCGAGGCGGACAAGCCACTCACAGACAGCGCCGAGCAGAAGCTGAAGCTGAAGTCTAGATAGATGAGCAACAATGCAAAGCGGAAAAGCGAATGGAGGATTCCTGCGCGTCTATCGTCTTAGTCGACGTTGACGTCGACGTCTCAGTCTTCGTCCTCGTCTTGGTCTTCGTCTTCGCCTTTGCCTTCGTCTTGTATGCATAAATATCTAAATTCCGCTTTAATTGCCGGGACATTTCCTCGTATTATGTTCGGCGTGGGTGGAAATTTAACTGAGCAGTTGCTATCTTCATAATGACTTTGACGTGTCACATAATTATTAATAAGACAAGCAAAAGTGGCGTGTGCCCGGACTTGGAAATACCCTGTACCATGTACTTTAGCTTTTATTTATAGGTACGAATAAGAAAGAAAATCAAACAAGAGGGAGAGAGAAAAGAAGACAGGTTGACGAGAGTTGAAAGATGAGAAATACGAAAAATTAGAGACGGGAAATAATAAAAAAACATATATATTGGAAAAGAAAAAGCCAACAAGAGAGATCAATGAAAATATATTTAAGAACACAAAAGATTGAAAGCAAATGACAGCAATGAGAAGACAGTAGCGAAAAGAGAAAAATAGAGATACGTGAACTATGAAGAAATATGAAAGGCATTAGAAGTGATAACTGAGAAGAAAGAGTGAAAAGAAAGAAAAGAGAGCAGAAAAAGTGAAGAATCGAGAATGGAAAACAAATAGTAAAGAGTAGATAATACAGAAGATAAAATAGATAATTGATAGTATTGAATTTGAGTATTGAGTAATTGAATAAAGGAAAAGGAAATGGGAATGGAGAAGATCAGAGAAAGGTGGAGAGAAACATAGATTAGAAGAAAAGCGAAGAGAAATTGAAGAACCATAGAGAAAGGAAATTAAATCAGAAATGAGAATGCAGAAAGATTAGCAAAAATTTGTAATAGATTTGAAGAAATAAATGGTATTAGTATTTGTATAAAGTTTGATGGGAAGACTCATTTTCTTTCTGTTCGTTTCTTTATCCATATATATTTCATCTGTGGATAGCTTAGAAAAATCTAAATACAAATTTGCTGTCTTTAGATTTTTAAAGTACTATAAATTCGATATCAATTTTAATCGATTGGATACAAAATGTATTACAATGCTTGCTCTTATGTAATAAGTTTCTGTCTGACGAAAATAATCATATACAATTTATGTGGTCTGGCAAGCTTTCTTCTGCCTGCATAACACAGCCTTTTACTGTTTCTTGGTATAAATACAATGAAGATTGCCTTTAATGTAAGAAGTGGTGTGAAGTAGTTTGAAAAGGCAATTTGTGTGAAAACTAAAAAGAAATCATAAAACTTTATCAATGTCCGAGCAAAATCAATTTATTTTCATGCATGTTTCAGAGCCTTGGCTGCTTGTCCGATGCTCAAAAATTTCACTTAAGTGACTTTGAACTTTTGCAAAAAGAATGCGTAAAACTTAGTTAAGAACTTATTGGGCTTTTGGCTCCTGGGAGTAGCGGGGCAAATGTATTTAGAAAGGATATATTTACATGCGAACCAGTCCTGGTCCTGTGATGTGGCTTATGCTTTGGGTCTCACCTCAACTGTCAGCAGGGCCAGCCAGAGGCACTTGTCTTGGGCTGTGGGCGGAGATTCGATCCCATATGAAATTTGCCAAAATCAATTTTATGTGTTTATGTGACCCTATTAGATTTGCTGTACTGAAATAAAAATAAGGATGTGGTGAATTCCTCTTTCTTTTATTCTCTGTCTTGGCAGAAACAATCAAATATTCTGCATAAATCTCATGTATAACTTGCAGTGTGCTGGAACAGGGTGCAAAAGGGGAACCTCAAGCAATCCAATTGGTCTGTGAATGTGTGGAATATCGACTGAACACTTACATGACAAGACAATAACTTTGACTTGACCATTCGACCGTTGCTCATATCTAGCCCAGCCTTGCTCTCATCCGCCTCTTATGTCTCTCTGTTTGGCTGCTTGCTTCCTTGTTTGCACTGGGGGCTGGTCAGGTGTCATTGCTTTTTTCGGCTGGCCGTACAGGTACGTCTGGCATTATGTGCATGTATCCATCTTTCATTCTTCCATTTCAGCTTGGTCTAACAAAGAGAAATATTTATGTGTTGACCAGTGCCAACTACACGCCTGCCGGCAGAAATGTGCTTGAAAGCCAAATTCCAAATTCAAATCCAATTTGAAATCAAAGCCGAGCCCAGCCAGCTGCCCAGCACTTTATGATGAAAAATGTTCAAGATTCCAGCTACGGTCAGTGTACAATTGGCATTACTGTACTGCCTCACCGTCGTTCTATGCATGCCTGACTGTGACACACACACACACACACACACACACACACATGTTGACCTTTTTGTACCAACATCGAAAGGGTCAGTGCGAGACAGGTCGACTTTAGCTCAGGCATTAATATTTAATAATACGAATTGCTGATTGAAGCCTTTCCAAGCATTTTCTATGACCAACAGCAGCATAAACAATCTGTTTGTCCATGTCGCAAATACCATATATAAAACACGAACTACTATGATTAAAAAAAGATATAAAAGCAAAGTGGTGGGAGAAAAAATAAAAAAAATGTAAGGCTAGCAAAGTTGAGTCGGCATTCGATTCTTTCCCTTGTTTTTTATTCATTGGGCGGGAAGATAGGTTTAAAAATTGTCTTACAATATAGAGTTTTATAGAAGAGTTGCAATTTCACTGAGTCAAAATAAAACTTTAATTAAGGCAGTTTTCGTTGATCAATTTGATGACCAAGCGAACTCGCAAAAAACCAAAAGAAAAAGTCAATATAGCTAAGTATGTTACTAGGGATGATCGAATGTGAACAACAAGTAAATTAATAAAATTTATAATATATATAGAAAAGACTTTTCAGAATATTGAATTATTAAGAAAGAAAGGTAGGTATAAGACATTATCATCATTAACTGCAATGCATTTAGTCGAAAGTTGCAAAGCAAACATGATATGTGACTCGTATTTATGGAAATTGAATAGATTAGAAAAACTATAAATACCTTTATCACTGTTGATCATAAATTGAATGAAGAAAAAGGTACTTCCTTCAGAAGGAAAGAGGTTTTAATGACAAAGAATAAAAATTAATAAATAGAATCGTGTTACGTCATTTAAAACTTTCTTGACTTTTTCATATATATTGAATTATTCTGTGAGACTCTAGAGATAGTGAATTCAAAATTGTTACAATTAATATATATTTAATGTTTTTTTTTTATTTAATTTTTTATTATTGCAGCTTTTTGATTTAGACTTAGGTCTACTTAATGTAGTTTTATCTCAATCCACAGCGCTGAAAAGTATGCTACAATTTTTAGTTTAGTCAAAGTCCAAAATTCCATAACTAAGTAGAATTTGGTGTACTATAAAGTTTACTCTGAAGTCCAAATTACGCAACGAGCTATATTTTATTATATTTGTTAACTTCCGGCTCGTGCTCTTCGGGCATATTGCGAGATTTCCTGGCGCGGAGAACGAAGAACGTAGAACGATGCTTGACGCTTATTTTAATAACGTGCATGCTGTGTGCATTTAGGATAACATCTGAATTTATGTAACAGCGCAACACAAACAAAGATGGCAGCAGGCACGTCGCAAAGCAGGACGTGGCTGTGGACGTGGATGAAGACAGAAAATACAAAAATAAAAAAAAGAAAAGGACAACAACGATACGATGTCGATGTCCTGGGGTTGCCGGGAGGACGGGCGCCACGACAGCGAGTGCCCCAACACTAAGATTCAAATGAAAACTGATGCGGATTAGTATTTAAAATAATGTCCTGCAGGGATATAATTTTTTCTGTAGCACATTTCTGTCGCATTCACTTGGCGTTATTTTGCTGTTGTTGTTTTTTTTATTTTTTGTTTCCTTCTCACTTTATTTATTTATTTTACATTTTTTCCATTGTCGCGTTGTTTTAATTCCTTCGCGCTTCTGGGGCTGGAAAATGTTTCATAAAATTTATATTTGCAGCCCGCTCTTGGTTCTTGGATGTTGGTTCATGGTCTTGGAAATTTTATTACAAGACAATTTACATATTTCACTTGTGAGCATTCCGTTCATATGAATGCTTTTTTTTCTCAACATTTGCTCGTTTCCAAATTAATGTTAATTTCCATTATATGCCCATTGTTTCGAAGCTATCCTATTGAAATTCAAGTTTGCCTTCTCCGCTTGCGCAGTGTCAATAAAGCTGACACAAAATGTTAAAATAGAAGCAGAAGAAACAAGAAAAACAAAAAAAAAATTGTAAATTAATTCACTGCCAATCGGAAAATAATAAAAATAGAATCCTGTCGTTCCTGCCACCTGCGTCGACTAACGGTAGCCGAGCGCCCATTATGTATTCTCTAAGCAAATGCCATTAATTATTGTTATGTCCTTTTGATGGCCGGATTGGAATGTTTCCCGCTGCTTCCTAAGCTTGTCAGTCCTTGGCTCCTGCTTTTTTCTATTAAACAAATTTGCATGACGTTGGTCGAATCAATTGGAATTTTTTCTACAGAAAAAAAAAACGATTGAAAACATTAAGTTCAATTTAAAATAGGTAAATAAATATTTATAAAAGTCATATAGAGCCAAGAGGAAGCAGATTGGAGTCTCAAAATACAATTAATTAAAAATAATTTTAAATCTAATAAAAAAGTATTTCTTTATAATTTTTGTCATTAGTTTTCCTTAATAAAATCTTCTCTTTTAGCATATTTCAGAGAAATCACACACACACCCCACATGCACCTATGCAATTCTCCCTACTTGCGTAGTGATTTCTCTTATCGTACTTTACTTTTTAAGATTTTTATTTTTTCTTATATTTTTATAACCTTTTTTTTAACTTCTTATATCTTGCTTAGTTTCAATGATATCACTAACCATATCTGGCTGTGATTTGGGGCATAGCTCGCCGGTTCGGCAAATAAAACACCTCCATCGGGTTGGTGATATCATTGCTATATATTGTTAGTATTAGGCTTTTTTTTCCTGTTCTATTTATAATTTTTGATTTTGTAATTTTATAATTTGACTCACGAATGTAGTCAATTTTCTTTATATAAAATACAAAATAAAAATAAAAAAATATAATATATATAGTTTAACAATATTTAAATACCAAATATATTAGTTTGTATGTATGTATGTGTGCAAGATTACCACCTTTGTAATTTGCATTGAGGGCTGAGAAATTTATTTTATATATAATTTTCAAATTCCAAATTAAAATCCCTCAACAAAAGTTATTGCATTTCATTTAAAACTCGTTGCACAACTTAGGCACATCATAATTAATCCCCCTCCTGCCGTACCAAGCTCTGTCTCTCCCTTTCCCTCTTCCACTTCTACTATTTATATGTACGTGTGTGTTTCTGTGTGTGTGTGTGTGTGTGTGTGTGTGTGTTTGCCAGCTGCCATTGTCATATAAATTCCATAATACGCCGTAATTAAATTTCCCTCGAACTAACGTCATGCGAGGCAAAACAACGTAAACGACATAACGACGTAAAGCTCTCTATAATTGAGCGACGTATATGAGGAACAAACCTCGGTGAGCTTTCTGTGGATGTTCAACAGAATTTCGAATGGTATATTAAGTCATAAACTAAGTGCGTAATTAAGCTAGAATAGACTACGCAGATACATACATACTATAAAGTGACTGGCCCCACATACATAGTCAAGCGCTCAAAGCGACTGTAATGCAATTTATCACAGCTACTTCTTATTAAATGTTATTAAAATTTAATTGCCATGCGATGCAGAGCCCAGCAACGAATTCCTAACATGTCAGAGATGAAATTGAACAAAGCAGCCCTTTTTTCTGCTGAGGCAGAGCGAATAGCTTGACCGGTCGAGACGGATCTCATTACAAAATGTTGCAGCCAACGAAAGTTGTCAGTTACACATGAAAATTGCAAAATGCGAAAAAATGTACAGAACTGAATTCTTCGGAACACGCTTAGCCCCGTTGTAGCGGCCTTATAATACGCTTACAAAAGGTCTTATGATTTGTGCGTGCTTTGTGAATCACTTTGATTCAGATCTCTTAGATTTAAGAAAACCAATAGATGTTGTAGTTTATGTGGATTTATTCATATATTGACGTGTTCATTCCTCTTTCTTGTAATCAATATTTAAAGCGAAACCAATCTCTTTTCGGATCTATTTCATTATCTGATGATAATGATTCAGACCATTTGGAATACAATTTTAATTTGAAATTTTAAAATTATATAATTATGTTTCATTTTGAACTCAAACGAGTCCAATTGGAATATATTCATTACTTAAGCTTAAAATCAAGAGAGATTTATTTAGAATATCCATAACTAAGATCCAGAACCGAAAAATTTTAATTTAAAATATTATAATAATATAATATAATATTATTTTTAATTTATTTATTTATTATTAATTATTCTACAAACAAAAACAAATTTATATAATAATTAACGGGAAAGGAGTGCTAGCTACTAAGGCCATTGACTCATATAATATTATAATAATATAATATATATATTTTCATTAATAAACACAATTTTTAAATTATTTTAGGATATTTCCTATACTTAAAACATCAACAGACACACTTATATTATGTAGCTCCCATTAGAAGATAGTATAGAAGGGCATATCAGCTTCAGCATTTGGCTGGTAATATCCTCTTCTTGATTGTTCGTTTCATTTGAATTTTTTGTTGTTTTTGCTTCGCTTTTCTCATTTTCTTTTATTCTAATTAAATTTTTTGGCCGTGAAAGGCCTCCAACGCAGTCTCGAGCTTGGACGGCATTGTTTTGGGTGCCAACGGAAAACAAGGCAAATTTATTCTTATGTAAAAACAAGAAAAATTACGCAAAATAAATAAATTTACATAAGCTCGGTGGAAGAAAAAAATAAACAGCTACATAACAATAAATAAAATTGCATTTTCGTTCCCTTTTTTTCTGTCTTTTGGGTCCAGCCTGTAAACATTTCGTTTTGTTTTTTTTCCTTTTTTTGGCAGACAAAGGAAAAAATTAGATGGAAAAGAAGGCTCCAAAATAAAATTGCCTGGTATTTGTTTCCTATTTGGAAGTAATTAAAAAAAGTAAACCTTTAAACCTTCAGTTCCCAACAATATTCACATTTCCGTATAATTAACTAATCTTGTGCTGACGAGACAAGGCAATTCCCATTTCAGACAATTGCGAGCCAACTGAGTTTGGTATTTAAGGCAATAAAACTGAATTTTTTGTTTTGTTTATTAATTTAGTTTGTTACTTGTTTTCATAACTGTACAAGTATTACTATCGGTATAGGTAAAGATTAGGCATAAATTCAGAGGATTTGGATCATATTATATGGACATTTTTGGCGTGATTCTCAAATAATTTAGTTTTCCTTTTATGATATGCGATTTTCTCAAGTTATCTCATTATTAACTTATAGAAATCTCTACATCTCGACCACGATACACGCATAAAGCAGATAGACATTTCTTATCGACCAAAATTGAGTTTTATACCTCAGCAAAATAAAGACGTGTCCTACGAAATATATAGCTTTTCGCACCTGTAACTTTTTGTGATCAATTTTATTAGCTTAAATATTGATTGTATGAAGTCCAATAAGTACAATAATCAATTGGCATTGTTTTGCAATTATTGCCCATTTTTATAATATTGAACATTCAATTTAATAAGCGCACCTTTACATCCTTGTAAAGCCTATCAAATGACACTAAAGTTTTAAAAAAATTTTAATTCTTTTATCAATTGAGGTTCGATATATAATACCTTTCTTAAACTATATGTGTCGACGGCCTATTTCGGATCGAGTTGGAATATCTATTTGCATTTCCGATATCAATAAGCATTCGAAAGTACAGATAATAAACTAAGGACTATATATTACAATAGCAGAGAAATAAATTTCTGTTTAAAAAAAAAACAGGTGAACGAACTTAAGGTAAGCCGGGCTGAGATAACCCAAAATCTATAAATATGTTTGAAAAGAGCATTTTTTCTTAATTAGATTACTGCACATACTTTTTTCCACTGGCCTCAGGCATTGTTCAGTGCAAGAATTTGTGCTGTGCTCGGGCTAATGAATAAGAAATACAAATAGAGGCACATTTCTAGTTAAGTTCAGCAATAAATGGCATAATGGAGGAATTAATGAACAGACGAACTGGCGAGTGGCAAAACTTATGCAAATGCAAATGAAAATTAATTTAATCCGCAGTTCGACTAAATTTTTCCATTTTAATTTAATTACATGGACGCTGCCTACGTGAGCGACAGCTAACCAAAAAAAAAAAAAAAAAAAAAAACGAAAACAAAGACAATAGGAATGACCATTTTTTTGCTACTTCTGTTTCAGTTGCTTGGGTCTGGGGTTGGGCTTTTGTTTTGTCAAAGGACTTGAGACAGACTCAAACAGCCGCACTTACTATGTGATTCATTTTAAGAGTCTTTTAAGCCAACTTGGCAATTATTTTTAGCCGCATTCGTAATTATTCCATTCCAAATTATGAAGGTTTTCTGCGGTTGCTGTGTGCTTGCTCTAATGAGTCCACTGGCCAGAGCTCGCAATTAGTTTGCCCAGCTTACAGACTCTCAGTCGTTTATGAAATTAAAATGCAATTTTCATTACAAACAAAGAAAATGGGGATTTACTTTCATTTGCATCCCTCGATTTTTACGTCTGCCTTATTTAATTATACATCTTGCGCCTAGGCATGATAAAATCGCGTCCTTAATAGCAGGGGCCAAAGCAAAAAAAAAATTAAATCAGACCGAAGACAATGCTCGTCAGCTGAAGAAGGCTAAGACAGTCAAAACAACAAATTAATTAGCAAAAAGCAATTATTCGGTTTGTGCTTTGTCTCAGCTTTCGACCGATTCGAATTGATTGAACAACCAATTGAAATTTATTTTTCAATATAAAATATACTCCAATTTATTGGAATCTTTTCAATTAATCTAATATACATATACAAATTTACATATATGTTAAAAATTCATTTATATATATAAAGCTTAGTGTCACGGTTACTTTATAAGGCTCTCACGTTTCCAACCCTATTTCGGGTATGCAGAAAATGTGAATTTTTAAACTCATTTATGGGGCATGGGATTTGCGCAGAGTCACACCAATTGCAAAGTGCCAGAGGCTAAATTATATAAGAACAAGTAAGAGTGTGCTAGACTACAGAGACCGACTAGAAAATACCCTGGGGGGAATTGAAAGAGAAAGAGAGGAAGTTAATATCTATTATCTAGATACCAAGGCATCCAGAAATATAATATTTATATAATATAATTTAATATAATATTTAATTGAAAATACGAAAGATCGTAAATATTTAATATTGATGATTGAAATAAGGACGAACTAAATATGTATTCATAATGGGGAAGATATGATCATGGTATAGCTTGAATAGCTTGACACACAGAGAGACTGGACTTGCTAAGAATATACACAATATATATATTTATATTTATACATTATATAAGAATATATATGTCAATGGTAATATCTCAAACTTTAGTATATGCTGAGATCCTTCAGGCAGGTTTGCGAAGCTCATCTCCACCTTTAGATTTCAAGCATTTATAGATAGAGATAGATATAAATGCATTTTTGCCACATTATACTACTTCCTACTAATTCTTTGTAGTTTCAACTACGCTACCTATTGCCTGTTACAAACCATCTGAGTAGAACAAAATACCTTCTACTTTTAATATTCGTTGGGTTACAGGGTATAAAAATGCTAAATAAGCGCTTAATGCATAATCTGTTCGAGGTGGAACACAGTAAATGTGGGGAAGAAGCGTTCACATTTGTCCCAGCCCCCCAAGGCGGACACAGCGGACACAATGGGCAAAATGGACAAAAGGACAAAGGACAACGGCCGGCGGGCAGATATGGGCATAATGTATGACTGCCATTTTATATGCTCCTTTTGAAAAATGTGCTGACACTTCGAGGCCGGAATATAAACGTGGGGCGGCTGGCAGTAGCCGGCGCAGAATGATGGCGTTCGTGCGAAAGGGTTGACCCCAAACGCAATTGACCACGTGTGCTTCACCGTTTTGGGGTGGTCAGCGTGTAACTCCTAACTGTGTGTGTGTGTGTGTGTGTGTGTGTGGAACGTTAAAATCCTTTTATCATTTAAATGGCATATGGCAAAAGGCAGGTTTTATTTTTATAACCCTCCTTCCGAGCGAACAACGAAGACGCCACACGGAAGTTGCGGATACAAAAACTCAGCGAAACATATAGCACGAAATTTGTAAATGTCTATTGTCAAGCGGTTTCCTTTTTGCACTTCTTCTCGTCCTTTTCAGTCTATTTATTAATTTGCCTAGAGGCAGTGCTCCTCCGTCTATGTCCAGCAAGAACGCATTGTCATGTACTGCTCGGCCGTAAACCTAATCCCCTATATATGCACGTTGAGTCCACTCCTGGCCGGAGCTTGATCCCAGCCAGTGAATCGTGCGTTTATCCACGTGCCACATACACAAATTTATACATTTATACAATTTACTGCACAGCAGGTGAAACTGAAACATAGGCCTATGTGGAACGGGGGAGTCGGCCGAACGGGTGCTGGTCACTGTGACATAACGTAATTTTCGACTACGCCGTGATTGGCGGCCATTAAAAATTTTGTGAGTGCCTCGGCCGGGCGTGTGATTGATGATGTGGACTTAATTCGTTTACAGCATTTAGATAAAGTCACAGTAAATATATATATACGTAAGCCTATATTAAGGGTTAAAAATTATTTATAAAATTTTTAATTTATATTAAAATCGGTTACTTTGAACCTTTTAAAGCCTTCTCGTTGAAACTGGCCATATGAATGGACTCAAATGCGAAATTTATATAATTTTAAATTAAAGTTATTTAAATTTATAAAGTGACGTTTAGGCTGAACTAACAGAGATGGTTCCTATTGATATTCCAGGCAACTATATAAATGAGATGCATTATGAGACTAAGACGACTTTAATCAGTATATTACGAATTTATTATTCATAAATTAGTAACATATTTTAGCAAATTAGAGCTTGTTCTCGATTTAAAAATTGTTCAAAATGGATTTAAAAATTCAAGTATTCCACTTTTCCACACCTCAATGAGATGAGAATCCTTATATATTATATTATATATATTAATAAGTGTATCAGTATATATAAATAAGACTAACAGTAAGCGATATTCTGAGCTGCCTGTGATACAAAGGAAGATATATGCTTCTCTTGCCTCAGTACCTTACCATACCATTCATGTTGACAAATATATCGTTATTTCAGATTTACCTTTCGAGTACATTTGTATCAGATTAAAATCCTACTTATTAATAGACTGCAACACAAAAATTGTACAAACCCAATATACTCTCATTAAATGTTTGTTTTTTTTTTGTCCAATCAATCGAAATTCAATTTTGTAATAATAAATCAAAATCATTAATGCCCCCGTCTACTCCCACCGATATCAATTGTCTAGTAGCATTGTCGCTGTTCTGTCAGCATATTCCCCGAAATTTCCATCTAAAAATAGACTCGGTTAATATAAAAAGTCGAACAGACTCAAATATCAGGACAGATGCGTATGTAGACGCCCATGCACCTTACCTTCATACCCTAATGCCAATGACTAATGATGTGCCAGCAAATTTAACGCAACCGGCTAGACTTTACCCGTTTACAAACCCCCCGTAACCGGGCGAAGTGGACGAGTTGACTTTGTGCCCAACTCAACTCAATAAAATGGTAAAACGCCTAATTCGCTTAACAGCAACAATAACAACAACAACAACCCGGACATGAACAAATTTGACAATGGAAATCATATGTCATCATTATTAACAGCGAAATGATTTCATTTCCTTACAAAAGTCGGCACATATGGCTGGCTTCCACACCGTGAAACTAAGCGGATAATTTCGAAATAATATCATAATCATAAGCGCAGCATCTTCTCCATTTCAACCCTCTGCATATATAGGGTTGCTAGCCGCAGACCCCTGCGAGAAGTCAACCTGTCGACTGCGTTTGAAATTGCGCACTTGTGGGTCCATGGACCACCCTCGAGGCTGGTTTTAAAATCTCCACAATGAAAAGGGAAATTATGGTAAGTGAAGAAATGAAAATGAAAATGAAAATGAAAATGAAAATATGTCAAAATGTCTGTTAACCCTCGTGACAGCCCCTTATTTTCCTTTCTGCATATTAAATTAATATAATGAATGCAATTTTGAAAGTCCTGTTGTTTACATTGTACGACCATAAAAGAACGGCACAGAACGGAACATCCCCAAAAAAGTCACAAATAAAACAAAGCAATTGGAATATTATGCACTTGTTCGCCTCGGAGTATGCTCTTAATAATCGGACAAAGTGTTGCCAAAGTGTTTAGGGTGCCAGAGGGCGTGGTCGCAATTCTGGGGGTAGAAATTTAAATAATATAGAAATGCTTATGAACTGAGTTCAGAATGAGTACACTTTTGGTATATATAGTTTGTTCTGAATTAAATCATTTACAGGCATTTAAAGAAAGGAAAATAATTTAAAATAATATATAAAATATACAGAAATTGAAAATTACCTATTTGATTAATAGGAATAAAATCTATAAAAATTATATAAGGAAGCATAATATACTTATTCTGATAAATAAATAATATTCAAATAAATAAATGTTTAGTAATAATGAGGAAAAAATTCAATGATTCAAATACAATAATGAATATATTTATGAAAATATTAGATAAATTAAAAAGCGTTTTCCTTTAAAGTTTATTCTTCTTACAGGTGCAAATCGAGCAGATTCCATATAGAAAGCTTTAACAATTGGATTTCAAGTTAATAAAACGTTGGCTTATATGCTTTAGAAAAAACCGGATGGCTTTCATAAAATTGAAAATAAAAAAAAATGTAATGCAAATAATATGAAAGAATTCACGTTTAGATTTTCAGATAATCTTAGATTAATTCTATTCTGATTGAAATAATAAGTAAATGCATAAGAGAAGCTATAAATCAACAACAATAAATACATATGTATGTTAAGTGAATTTTGTCAGACTTGAAATAACTCACAGATTATTGAAAAATATTAACTCTATCAAATAAAAAAAAAAATGTATTGTTATATTATTCCGTGAGTTGTTTACTATTAATATTAATATTAAATGTATTAATAGGTTTATTATACTTTTTTATTCGTATGTCGTACGTGAGAAACTTTCAAAATTCTTTAAAAAATCAATTTTACTGCACTGTTTTACACTACACATCAGTGTAGTTAATATTAATAATTAAATATTCCTATCAGCATTACTCAAATATTCAAAATGTCATCACTGATAGCTGTAAAAATTATGCCCGGCTGCATTGTTCGCTTTTATTTGATTAACTTAATACCTAAATTATTCCATTAGGGCAAACCCTGCGGCACAAAGCATAAGGCTGGAGATTGCTGCTGAAATGAAAACCCGCCCCAGATGAGGACCGCATTTGATGAAAACTGCACTTGTCGAAATTCCCAAATGTCTACTTTGAAATGTGCTTGCGATTTTTAAGCTGCTTTTAATAAGTTCGACACAAAATTGAATTTTCATAACGGCTTGTCCTAACACTTGTCCTTTTAACACCACCTCGGCCTCGGGCCTCGGGCATGGTCCAGGCTACTGGGGAATGGGTCACTTAAAAAGTAATCCATGGACAAAGTCACCCTAAGAGACAGTGTTCGCTCGGGTGTTTCACATTCAGCTGTTTGTTTGTTTTCCTATGGCTATGAAGGGTGTGAATACAATGTATATAGCTATGTATCAAAACTTTGGGACAATGTTTGACTAAGCAAGAATATTTATTTTTAAATGTTTTCTGTCTTTTATCTTAAATTTATATTAATTATTTAAATTTATATATTATTGTATTTTTTCTTCTTATATCTTCATGCGAAAGCCATAATTATTTGTATACAATCAACATATATACAATAAATTAATAAATTTAAATCAAGTTTATTATTATAAATTATTAAATTTTCTTTTAAATTATTTTTTTATTTTTAGTTTATCAAACACTTAATAAATTTATTATTATTATTTTAAATCCTGTTTATTTTTATTTTAGATACCTAACACAAATTTATTAATTTTGATTATTAGCTTTCATTGTCTATAATCTTGTGTTTTTATCTTAATGATTAAATTTTAAAATGTTTCCTTAGTTTTTAACATATTTTTAAATAATTTAATTGGGCTTCTTATTTTATTTTCTATATACATCTATATATGTATTCATATATTATACTCTATATTATACCCTCAATACTCGATATGATTTCCAAAAACATTTTCGAGATAAATTTGTGCCCACTCTTTGCTATATTTGTATATTGTTGTATTTCACCCGATACTCTTCGGCAATCTTACAAAAAATTAATGGCTATGAGTAACTGTTACGCTTATAATGATTCCGACCCCAATTTATCAAGCTATTTTCTAACAAACAAAAAATGAGCTCAATGAAAATGAAAAGTCGCTGTGTAATTCTCAACCCAGCGCGGAGCGAAACAAAACGAAAAAGGAAAGGAAGCGAAGGAAGAAAGTTTGAAATATATATAAGAATAAAGCACGAGTAATCAAACAATGATGATGCGCAAGAATTCACATTTTCAAAATGGATGAACGGGCAAATGAATGAATTATATGTAAATATGCGTCAAATACACCCCAAGTTTCGGAGTAGCCTGAGAGTGGGCGGCAACACGGAGTAGGTGGGGTCGACTGCTGCGAAGCGCGGCATGTCAAAAAGTTTCTGACTTCAGGACTTGGGGCCTGTTTGTTATCATTATCATTAGCCCGGCAAGGCAAGGCACATTTTTCACAGCGCCAGTAGCTGTTGCTGTTGCTGTTGCTGTCGCTGTCTAGAGGCGTCCTTCCTTCCAGACATCCATGAATTATCGCTTTCGGTGTTTTCCTAAGGTGGTCCTTGCTCTGGCGGAAATAAGCACTTTCATTAGCTTTAATTTTCTGGAAATATTTTCCAGCCCAAGCTCCCTTTTTTGGGGTCGGCCTTCTCTTTTGGTTTGTGTTTTTTTCTGCTGAACGCGCTCTTAAGTTCTTTTTAATTTGGTTTACAGATTATTAGCTGCTCATCGCTTAATGCAAATTCGATTAAGGAATCTAGTCTAGGTGTTGACTTTTCCTCTCAACTGCATTTATGTTATTTCATTTTAATTTTGGTTATTGCGTGAGCGTAACGACTTTTTAATGCTGGGCCCCGAGCCCCTCCAGCTGCACGCTACGTGATGATCTTCAAAAGGCGCGATAAGTCTGTTTGTCATTTTTTGTATGACAAACGGGGTTCGAAGAGGTTCGCGCGTGCTGGGCTGTTATTCTCGGAACCATCGACAACAGCTCCAAACAGCGACGACATGAAACGTGTTCAGGTCCAGTTGCTCAAACTCAACTGCAACTGGGAACTAAGTTGCGCTTATGACAAGTTACATGTACATTTAGCGCGCTCCACATACGAGGCATGCGACACATGGCTTAATATGTATTGAGGTTTTTTTTATATCATACTCGTTCACATAGTGAAAGGAGTATATTACTCCCATGTTCGTATTGCTGAACTTGCTGAAATACTTAATATTTACTTCAAGGAATACATCAGTATAATATCTATACCTCCTATAATTCTTGAGCTAAACACTATATCATTTCCAGCTTTCATGAAAATTCCACAAATGTTTTCAGTTGGCCAACTTGTAGACTCCATTTTAGCAGCCTCAATCCATTAAGGGGTATTACGCAGTCAGTAGCACCCGACGGCAGCATTCTTACTTGTTTTCCTTTAAGGTACGCACACGCACAAAGTCGTTAAAATTTTCATAATTTTATCGCTTTTTCTTGTAAAAGTCGTTGAATTTTTATATGACGAACGTTCTTGAGCTCAGCTCGGCTCACCCGCGCGTATGTGAAATTATAATGTGAAATAGCTATAAAGCTATAAAAAACGTTAACCTTATCTGCTCACTTGGATTTGTTTTTTATGACTTGAATGCATAAATTTGTGGCCAAACGACGACTATTTGACCCGACAACTCGACCGTGTTGATAACTGCGGCAAGGTGAAACCACGCATAGTTGTCATACTTTGTATGCCCAGTAGTAACAATTTTATATGGAATTGCCGTGAGACACACAAGTGTAAGTGTCACAACACACATATGTAACACTCATATATAGGCAATGTGCAGATAAGCTATACCACATTTTACTTGCTATACAAACACAAATGCTACATTATAGTACAACCTATATATGAAGCAGAAATTAGGAAGTTACTCAAGCATGGGTATATTTTGCAATCAATATGGGACTATCCAATACTATACTATATACTAAGTACTACTATACTTTATATTACTTATATACTTTATACTTTATACTTTATTAGTATAATACTAAACATTATATCAAATACTATACTATATAGTCTATTACATACTAGACTTTACTCATATTTTTGACACGATTAAATAAATAAAATATGAAGTCAGATCAGTTGTACCATGACAGCATATAGTGATAATCTAATAAAATAATAAATAAACAATGGATTTTTAATCCAGTAATACTCTTAAGGGCCCTTAATTAATTTAGGTAAGTGGAAGATACTATGAGAGGCACTATAAGACTGACGATAAGACATTAAAAGATTTTTATAAAAAACGAAATATATTATTTACATTAATCCTAATTTTTAGTATTGATCATATCTTATCTTTTAAATTTATACGGCCTATTTAAGTACTTATATCTATATATCGACTTCAGTATTCTTGATTTCATAAATATTTTGCTGTCTTGTTAAGATATTTTTATAATGATATTTTTTGTCGATTTTCTTTACATCGTTTTACAATTTTAAGTTATTGCTAGAGTCTATGAGTTCATGAGTGGCTGACTGCGGCTGGCTTTAGTACTCCACCAACCACACACAAAAAATAAATAAAAGTGACAAGCCTCCAATTACAGAGTGACGCAATGATTCTCACGCGAATCGTTGGCCCAGGGGACTTGGCTGCAATATCCAAATTGAATCTTAACAGGGACGACAATCAGTCGCTTTGCCACGCACAGAACGAAGCATCAGTTTGATTAGCCAATTTATATGGCACGTTCCTCTCGGTCTACAGTGTGGTATGAATTGTGGCGCGCTTCGGTCAGCAGCTGGTCGCTTCAAGAATTTGGAGCGAGTCGGCACAACGCATGACCATAAAGTGCAAAACAGCAACTGGCGGCAAATTGTGGCAAAAATGCCAGCGCAGGCCAAGTTAGAAATTATTTCATACTCGTTGCAAGCTGCAGCTCAAAGTCTCCCCCCTCAATCTGCTGCTCAATGCTTGGCCGCCTGTGCCCGGCGCATGTCAACATGGTTTTCATAAATGGCAGCAGCGTTCAGCGTTCAGCGTTTTGTCAACGCTTTATGTTCTCTATTGTGGTTGTTGTTGCTGATGTCGTTGTTGCTGTCGCTTATGCCTTTTTTGCCTCATTTCGGTATTCAGTTCATTTTTTTGCTCAATTTATTTTATTTAATTTCAGTTTCTTTTTTTTTTCTGCCGTGCCATTTTTGGCAACTGGTTATGAAGTCTCATTTTCGTATTTCTCTAATTAAAAACTGCACTAATTTTTAATTAGACGCATTTATATAATGAAAAGCCGTTTGTCATGCGCTGCCTTTGCCGCTCTGACCATTATGACTCTAATTATTTTTATAATAACTAACATTTCTGTGCAATCGGACAAGTTGGATCAGCGCTGGCTTGAAAGGAAGTTATCTCTGAGCTCAGATCGTAAGTGTTTAATATTTCTATAATTCGGACTAGAACACAGAACCGAGTCGGGGGTCAGTCGATGTTCGCTTACCTGTGTGTGTGATCAGTTTGACTTAATCGAAATGCAATTTTGACCGTTTTGGTCGCAACACGGCGCGTATGCGCAATGCCGATGGGGCGACGATACATATAAATCATGTTTCCATAAATACCGAAAACAGCGAATACGATTTCCCTAATAATAGTCAAATGTGCTCAATAAAATGATCACGTACGTAAACGATTGCTATGCCGTTGTCGCCAATTTCCAGCGATCGATTGCTGATCAGAGGTGACACAAATTTTTGTAACTTGTTTTTGATTTACTGCCAAGCCTGCCCGAATTGGACACCAGGTTTTGCAAACTGTTCAATTTATTAAACTCAAATCGATGCATCAACAGCAGCAGTAGCAGCTACAGCTACACAGACTGACACACAGCCCCAGCTCGGTAAGCGGTTGCAGCTTTATTTTATAGTTATCTCAGTTTATGCATCCATCCCCGTATTGTCACGCCGGCCCCACCCAGCAAGTTTGTCGAAATCATTGACAGTGTTACAGTATCAGTATCTATATATATGAATGAATATGTATCTGTATCTGTATCTGTATCTGTATCTGTATCTGTATCTGTATCTGTATCTGTATCTGTATCTGTATCTGTATCTGTATCTGTATCTGTATCTGTATCTGTATCTGTATCTGTATCTGTATCTGTATCTGTATCTGTATCTGTATCTGTATCTGTATCTGTATCTGTATCTGTATCTGTATCTGTATCTGTATCTGTATCTGTATCTGTATCTGTATCTGTATCTGTATCTGTATCTGTATCTGTATCTGTATCTGTATCTGTATCTGTATCTGTATCTGTATCTGTATCTGTATCTGTATCTGTATCTGTATCTGTATCTGTATCTGTATCTGTATCTGTATCTGTATCTGTATCTGTATCTGTATCTGTATCTGTATCTGTATCTGTATCTGTATCTGTATCTGTATCTGTATCTGTATCTGTATCTGTATCTGTATCTGTATCTGTATCTGTATCTGTATCTGTATCTGTATCTGTATCTGTATCTGTATCTGTATCTGTATCTGTATCTGTATCTGTATCTGTATCTGTATCTGTATCTGTATCTGTATCTGTATCTGTATCTGTATCTGTATCTGTATCTGTATCTGTATCTGTATCTGTATCTGTATCTGTATCTGTATCTGTATCTGTATCTGTATCTGTATCTGTATCTGTATCTGTATCTGTATCTGTATCTGTATCTGTATCTGTATCTGTATCTGTATCTGTATCTGTATCTGTATCTGTATCTGTATCTGTATCTGTATCTGTATCTGTATCTGTATCTGTATCTGTATCTGTATCTGTATCTGTATCTGTATCTGTATCTGTATCTGTATCTGTATCTGTATCTGTATCTGTATCTGTATCTGTATCTGTATCTGTATCTGTATCTGTATCTGTATCTGTATCTGTATCTGTATCTGTATCTGTATCTGTATCTGTATCTGTATCTGTATCTGTATCTGTATCTGTATCTGTATCTGTATCTGTATCTGTATCTGTATCTGTATCTGTATCTGTATCTGTATCTGTATCTGTATCTGTATCTGTATCTGTATCTGTATCTGTATCTGTATCTGTATCTGTATCTGTATCTGTATCTGTATCTGTATCTGTATCTGTATCTGTATCTGTATCTGTATCTGTATCTGTATCTGTATCTGTATCTGTATCTGTATCTGTATCTGTATCTGTATCTGTATCTGTATCTGTATCTGTGGCAGTTGCCGTGTCGTTTCCATTTCAGAACGACAGCCGTCAATCAATTTGTAAGCTTCGTCATCACAAAGCGCATTGTAGATTGTCATTAAACAAATGACGGCTGATTTCCAAATTTGTTTGAGTAATTTTACTTAATTTGTAATATTCCTTGTCTAAAGTGTGACGCGTGCTATGAAATCATGCCTGCTAAACGCACATAATAAGTCTGCTGTTAAAACAGATGAATTAAATATTTTTGGCTACTGGCTTCACTCGCTGTTGAGTCCTTATTTGGCTCGAGTGGAGACCATCGGGTAGTAGACTGTCTAAGGAAAACTCTTCTTTCTTTGACAACTTAACTTTGTGAAAAAGTGATTGCTCTGTAATTTGATTGCTTCTAAGCCAGACAATGACGTCTGTGAAAGAAAATTAATTTTAATTTCAGGAGCTGAGCGGGAACAGTGTAATAATTGTCAAAGGACGAACGGGGAGCTCTCACACGCCGATTGCTTGAGACAATGGAAGATGACACTTGAGACGGCGCACATAAATCGTAAAAAGAACTTTGCTGAAGGATTCTCAAAAGTTTTCTGCATTCAGTGCACGGGGCTGGGGTCGAGGGTCAGCACATCATCAAAACAAGTGTCAAAGCGGAACCGGAAGTAGTGCCGCACGCTGACTGGAGGACGGAGTGGGATTTTTGTATAAGAATTTGATTTGTCTAAAGTCAGGCCGCAGCGAAGACAGGAGCAAAGCGTTTGAACTGGATTCCGGATAGTGAGCAACTGGGATCTCCAACCACAAGGTTTTTCAAACTTTACTCATTTTCAAAATTACAATGTTGCCACAAGCATGCGCTTACCGCAGCAGCAGCAGCAGCGGCATCGGTAGCTGAAGGAGAAGCGCCACATTGAAGCTAGAAAAATCTAAACGTAAGCAAAGTCAATCGGAAAAGTTGTCGACGCCAACAACAACAACAACAACAGCCAAAGCAGGCCAAGAGCTGGCGATGTCAGAGCAGGCAGTTAAGGCGGCTGCCAAAGGATGCTGCCAGGCCGGCATCTGTTATCCGCAAGATGTTTTTTCGCCCAGCTGCTTCGTCTTCAGTAGACATTTTTCTGCTGCTTGAAACTTTTTGTTGGCCCAACCACTTGACGCTCGGTTATCTACCCATTACACCTCGTTCCCTCTGCTTTCAGCTACAGCAGCTAGAGCAGCTACAGCAATAATGCACGCAGCTGCCAGCCACGCAACTTGTGCCGAGAAGGCGCTGAGGTTGATGCGGTAAATCAATTTCTGCAAATGAGATTTTTCAATTATAAATCAATTTTCGATTAAAATTACTTTTACGCATTTTGCTTTATGCCCGGATAGATCCGGCGTCTTCTTTATGTGCGGTTAAAAGTTTCTGCGGAAATTAAGACCAGATACGACGTAGATGCGAAAAGTTGCAAACTTAAATTGGAAGTCGAGTCCTAAGATAATACAGGAGACCTTTGTTATTAGACACGAACTACATTTTAACATCAAATAACTTTTATCGAGATGTTTTCAATCAAGCATTTTATGAACACGCCTGAACATAACCCAAAACTATATTCGATGCATCAGCAGCAAGTTCGATTCGCTATCCGAGGCAGGGGACATCGCGATAAAGCTGCTGATGAAAACATGTACTTCGCTTTATATACGGCTCTTAATTAAATTGTGAATTATGGCCTTCGATTTGCCAAACGCCATAAAGGCCACGAAAATATGACTCGATGCCAAAAGAGAGACAGCGAGCAACCGAGAGAGAGAGAGAGAGAGAGAGAGAGAGAGTGGAAACTGCAACTCTTGCGGCCCATAAACCTGGCAACGAGGCAAACATAAACTTTTACGATTCCCAAGTGTCCCAGCAGTGCAGTGGAGCATCCAGTGGTCCACACATCTCATCTCATCTCATCTCATCTCATGCGAGAGCCGAGCGATGCCAAGCAGCCATCCATCAGACCCTGAACGATACCGACACCGGCCGTTATTAAATTATAAATGAATGAATGCAGTCGCAGTATATGACACAGCGCGCTCCAACAGTGCTCCACATAAGTATGTGAGCAGCTGAACAGGTAGATAGAGCTGCAGACGGACAGGGAACTGCAATTTTAAACGATTCGGCGTGTAATTGTGAACTTCGAGTTATCTCTGCTTTAAGTTATGGCCATGTCACAAAATATGATGCAATACGAATTTTATTGCAAAGACAACGGAGCCCTGCACATAAATCGATAGAAAAGACGAAATGGAAACAGCTGAAGCAGCATGGGGCAGCGGAGGACGTTCGTCAAAGGTCATAAAGCGGCCAGCACGTATTTATGAGGATTGGCAATTAATAAATTCGTGGCTAGTTAAAAATAAATCGCAAAAAGCCAATCAAATTATTTATGGGGCAAGAAGGCCAGCCAAGCTTTATGGTAACACCAAATCGATGCAATCGCTTTAAATTGCCAACAAGAATTCGCGCTTGTGTTCTAGGCAATAAGAGCTGAGTCCAGGCAAGTTGGGCCGAGTCGAGTTCAATGATTGATTCCCTCAATAAAATGGTGAGCAGAAAAGGGTTCCTAGTTAGAGGCTATTAATGGCGCACGCAGCCCAGGCAGCCCAGGCAGGCAAAGGTCAATAGAGCCTCATACATATAATATTGAATTACTTTTATTATATAATCCATATAATGCATATTCCACATACATTTACCAATCGATCAATCACAATTGCGCATATCAAAAGTTACTTTTCCCAACACTTTTCGTATTTTATTTTTAGGTTTTCAATTTTTTTCTTTTCTTTTCCTTTTTTGATAAATGTTGCACGCGTGTCGAGCGTATATTTTCCTTGGCTTCCCACAAAAGTGAAAACTGTCGCATTTCCTTGAATTGAATGCTGTGTCGAGCAGCAGCAGCAGCAGCAGCAGCGGTATCAAATCTCCCAAGGATACAAAATTACACTTATAGCAATGTGTGTCCTGTGCGCCAGCTCTTGGGGCCCTCCATTGCCCCAGAGCGATTTTTTGTTCTATTCGTATTTTTTTTGTTTTTTTTTCTTCTGCTTGTTTCCTTTCAGTTGCTTTGTTTTGGAGCACGTGGCTGGAAAAATCTACGCTGCGGCACAGCCAGCGAGTCAAGCCTTTAATTTATGCAGCCCTGGGGAGATTTTTGATTTTTTACGATTTCTGTGTGTGTGGGGGCGGGGAGAGGAAAATGCTTAACGATTGTCTGTAATTAGCTGTAGTTCGAATAAGTCGGAATGTAATTGAGATCGCTGAGACCCAATTGCAGCGGAGGCATTCAGCTAATAAACCTTTAAGGAACAGCCTCTCTTTAATCCAGGGGAATACACCACGTTTGAAATGCATATGCATATGTGTACCAGTGGAAGGTGGGAGAATGTACGAATATGGTAACATGTCTGCGTACTCATGTGCATGCTCGACTGTCAATTCAAACTTCACCCACACAGAGTCACGCGTTGGGAGCGCTCGTCACTGGCTGTCACATTAACACATCATTCATAAGGACATGTGCCAATGGCTTTGAAATATTTGCAGTAACATAGGATATCGAGCACAAAAACAAGCAAGACAAGCGCCAGTCGAGAGTGCCTGACCAGAAAGTACCCTGACCTGACTACAAAATACCCTGAACATTTATATATTGGTGAGTAAACTATATATTCTTGAATATTATATATATATATATTATATTATACGATTAATAATTTCATTAATATTTTATATTTTAATAGTATATTTTGATAATATATATTTTAATTGTTTTTCTATATATTTAAAATAAGAAATGAATAGGAATTGATATGTTGTTACATATATACCAAATAACTTTCAGTGTATTTTATTTTATTTTTTATTTATTATTTATTTACTTATATTTTATTTAATTTTATGAAAAATATATAAAAAATCAAAATTATATAAGAATTAGAATATAATACAAATTGTGTTAGGTTTTCGATAAGCAACCTACATCTCTATATATATATTGTCAACAGAGTCGGGTTAAAATATAGACAAAAAATTATTCAATATTTTATTTAAAAATATATTTTAAAGTTTATATATCTAGTTTATATAGTTACCGAGATTTGATTAGTGAAAGGATCAGTGAACTGATCGACTGAACTTTTTTTCCCTCCCGACTCCTTGTTTTCGTCACAAGCACATACCCTTTTACATATTTGCCACAGATATAGGGCATAATAATACGGACGATCTCCCCAGCGATTTGGCGTCCTCCTGTCGCTATTTCAGATTTAAATTTGCGTTTGCCAAAATGTCAATAAACTCGGACGGAATTTATTTTTGTTATTTTATTTATTTCTGTTTCTATTGTGTGAGTCTCTGTGTGTGTGTTTGTGTGTGTGTGTGTGTGTGTGTATATATATGTGTGGTACTCTATTTTTTTTATATATATTTCACATAGAGCAAAACTTTCTTATTTTATTTTGTTTGCTGAATTTGCTTTTATTTCATGTTGACACATGCCGCTGACAAAATTTGATGCGAAACGATTTTCGCATTTTGAAATAGTTTCATAAAAAGTAAATGCCTGTCTCACAGCAGCAGCAGCGGCAGCAGCAGCGGCAGCAGCCCCAATGCGTTTGATTTCCATTTGACATTGATGATGTTTACTTATTTTGGTGAAAATGGAAAATATACACACAGTAAACATATCTAAATGGGTGTGCGTGTGTGCGAGTGTGTGTTTGTTTGCATATTGGTACTTGGTAATTTTTCTTTGCCGTGTTTGATTTTCTAGTCATTTTTGTTATTTTTTGTTGTAGTTTGTTTTATTTTTGTTCTTTTTGCAAAACATTTTATAGTCAGGAGACATTGATGGAAGCTTATTCAGCCTGCCAGGCATACTCTGTCTGTGTGTGTGTGTGTGTTTGTGAGTGCGTGCATGTGTGAAGCTTCATCTTTATATTGTTTGGTCTACCGATTTCCATTTCATTTTTTTCCGCTTTGAACACACGACAAGTTTGACTTATATGAAAAAGAGATTGATTACCCATAGAGCTCATGGAGCTGTGAGTGCTTTCACATGTTCAAATGAAATATTTTTTTGGGAATCTATTCGAATTTGCATTCGTATTCGAATTTGTATTCGTATTCGTATTCGTGTGTTGTGTGTGCAAAGCCAACAAGAGCAATGGCAGTTGTAGGTGCCTTTGTGGGCTTGTGAAAATATTTAAATTTGAAATTGCAACCAATCAAACAATTTTCCAATCAAAAGCTTCTATTTTGCCAATTTTGAGTCGACGTGTGCAACTTTTAAGTTGCATAATTCAACAAAGAACGTCAAACGCACTCAATAACCCCCCTCAGCCACAGCCCATCCCAGTCCAGTTACAGGCTTACCTGTGTGCAAACAGTCAGCCCAGCTCAGTGGCCTCGGCCTATGCGTCCCATCGACAGCACCACAGTCGGCACCACCTCCGTCGCCTTCTCAATCATCCAACTATTGGCAACGAGGCAACCGGCTACGCAATTACCATGAACAACAACGTCCGGCAGTGCACTGTATCCTGGCTGTGTCTCCGTTAGAAAAGTCGTAAATATTCCAAATGTCATTTTGAAATCCTAATTTACGCTTCGTCGTTTGAAAATGCACAAGCATCCCAAAGACCGATGCACAAAACACACGCACTGCAATTTGGTAAGTTTCCCCGATGGCGCCCCAGTCCCTTGGCCAACATTGGGGCAATCTTCAGCGTAGAGCTAGCTCGCTCGTCGTCCTCATCGTCAACGGGATTGGCATGCCTCATCATCATCATCATCAGCAGTAGCAGCAACGGCAACGGCAACGGCAACGGCAATGGTCGCTTTGCATTGCCATTTTGTATCGAAACATGCAATCAAAATTTTCAAATTTTCCCTCTGTGGGCGGAGTGGGGGAGGGCGCGTCAAGGGCTGGGCACAGAGCATTGGGGTACTGTGTGCACTCTTCAAACAGACACACGCACCGAATGAATTACAATCAGCACACAATTCAACGAAAAATGCCGTCCAATTTCTAAATTGTCTGCTGGCTAAGGCAACGGCCCAATGTCCCTCGGAACGAGCCCAATGCCCGAACCCCAATGCCCAATGCCCAATGCCCAATCCCATGGGGCGCGTTAGGAAAATGAGTGCATTTTGGAGCCCAAAAACAATATGTTTTCCAAACGGCATTTCCATTTATGTATGTTGCATGTTGTGCACACATTTCCGCAAATGCACCTACCTACCTACCTTCCTCGGCCGACCTCCGCCCACTCTGTGAAGTGACGCCCACACCCGACCTCGGACACACACACACACACACTCAAAGTTTTGTTTAGGTTTGGTATTGGGTGCATATTGAAATTGCAATGGGTTTTCGCTGCAATGGTGCCGTGGTGTAGTGGCGTAGTGGCGTAGTGGTGCAGTGGTGCAGTGGTGCGTCCCCCCTCATTACCAATTCCGTTTTTGTGGGCCCAGATTGGAACATTTCGTAACTTGATGGCCGCTCAAACCGTGAAACTGATCGAGTCAGAAGCTTATCGGCATTTGTTAGGAATTTCGCAAGTGATTTATGCAATTAAACTTCCTACAGTTGAGCGTTTGGGCTTTAAAAATAACTATGAATCGAATCGATATCGAAAACTCTGCTAAACTATATTTAACTCCATTCGTGCTATCTATATTTGTACCCTCAACCAGTTGTTGTGACGAAATGCACTCAAGTTTATTATTTATTTATGTAACTCTGAAGCCCATGCATAATTCTATTTTCAATATATTTTTAAGCTGCATGTATATGTATACATTATGTATATATATGCATATATGTATGTGCATATGTATGTGTGGGGATATATATTTCGAATGGATATATATGACAAAATTTGAGTTTTATATAACAGATTTTATTATATGTATATTAATTATTATTATTATTATTATTATTATTATTATTATTATTATTATTATTATTATTATTATTATTAATATTAATATTATTATTATTATTATTATTATTATTATTATTATTATTATTATTATTATTATTATTATTATTATTATTATTATTATTATTATTATTATTATTATTATTATTATTATTATTATTAATATTAATATTATTATTATTATTATTATTATTATTATTATTATTATTATTATTATTATTATTATTATTATTATTATTATTATTATTATTATTATTATTATTATTATTATTATTATTATTATTATTATTATTATTATTATTATCATTTTTCATTATCATTGTCATTATCATTATTGTTATACTTATCCTTCTCATTATACATTAATTATCTATAAATCATCCGTGTCATTATCATCTTCATTATACTCATTCTTCTCGTTATCCTTCTCATTATTATAGCTATAATTCATCGTCATCTTCATAGCCATAATCAGCATTCTAATTGTCATAATTAACATCATCATCATCACAATGCTTATCATAATCATAATGGTCACTACAATTAGCATAATCATTATTATCATCATCCTAATCAACCTAATCTTTATCATCAAAATCATAATATCATCATTTCCTTCTCATCAGCATTATGTATATATGGATGATGATCCAAATCAACATCATCCACTAAATCACTCTTATAATACCATCATAAATCTTCTACCATCCCATCATCAAGTCCATCATTCTCATCATGATCTTCATCATCATCTACTTACCGTAATCTAAATACCATTAATGTCACAATCATCATCATCACGATTTGCATCATCTTTAACATCTCAACATTAGCATAAACATGATCATAATCATTATCATCATTATTGTTGATTATTCAACATACTTCTCATCAGTCATAATCATAATCAATTTCATCATCAACATTAGTTTAATAATATCATCATTTCATCATATTCATTCACATCATGATCTCAATCATCATCAATACATCTGATTAAATTAATCTAATTACTATAATCAACATCATAATCATCATTATAAACACCACGATATTTATCATAATCATTATGACATTCATCATCATCGTCGATATAATCAACAACATAATCAACATCATTTAATATGATTATGTACATCATCACACCCTCAGCATCATTATGCTCATCATCGAGCTCTTCATCATCATCATCTTTATCATGATCAATCATGTCAATCTCTCTGTTACATCCATTGACATCCATTGGACCTATTCAGCACTTAGCAGTGGGTTTTTTCAGCCATCTGAAAAAAAAAATCGGTTACAAATTCCTCAACATCGGTGGGACCGATACGCGCCTATCTAACACCATTGTGGGTTAATAATTACCAAGAGCAATAAAATTAAAAATACATTTACCAAATATTGAATTTCAAAGTAAATAAATTAAAATTAAACAAAACCTCAGACCGAAAACACACAAAACACAACAAATAAACTAAAAGCAAGAAACAAAAAAATCAAAAAACGACGAACAAAAATTCGCTTGAAATCATAAAAACAAAATTTGATGGCTTCGTTTCAGATGGTAAACGACTGTCGAACAGACGACCAGACGAACGATCTGTGAGCATCGCGGAGTATCGCAGAGCTGACTGCTGGATCAAACTTAAAATTGAAAAGAAAAACTCGAATAATGATGAATTAATTGAGTATAAAATGTTGAAAGCAAAAGGCACGACTAATAAAAACTAAAACACCACTCACACAATATCATAAAAATTATACAGTAAGCGATTGAGATACGCGCATCGCCTCGACTCGCCTCGACTCGCATCGACTCGCATCGACTTGCCTCGAGATACGCAGCTTTCACAATCTGTAAGCTGTAAATTGGTCAAGAATTTGAAAGAAAAGTGTTGATGGCCACAATTTCTAAGAATGTCGATAAGAACTTGCTATGCTAATGAGACCCCGTATTAAGTCATGCTAATGGCCGCCAGCCCACCTCGATCAGGCATCCTCTGCCAACTCTTCTCAGTCCGTCCCACTCCGCTTCAGTTTGTTCGCTCCTTTCATTTAACAGATTAAATTGATTAATTCAATGTTGGCGGCGGGTCGTGAGCATATTTCGCTTAATTTCATTTCCGCTTCACAGCATTTGCCCCACGCCTCGTCCCGCCATGGCCACAGACTGCGCCGTATCGAGCACTTGTTTGTTCCGCTCGCCCTCGAGTGACGCAATTTTTTACGCCGCTTCAAATTCAGTTTGCCGAAAGGGTTGCAAAAAAGCGAGAACCTTGTACGCATTATTTCGCATTTTGCTCGAACTGTCACCAAATGCGAGTTGCAGGGGTTGTCGCGCAGCTCCAGCTAACTGAATTTCTGGCCAGGCCAAGTTATTGATCTGAATAATGCGTTGTCAATCTTGTTTGATGCATTGCCGTGAACAAAAAGAGAAGAAAACATGAGATTAATATTGCTTCACTGTGTGGAAAGAATTTTGCTAAAGGGTTTCCAGCTCGACATAGACATGTACTTAACCTCATGTGTGTGTGAGTGTGGAAGTATCTATTACACAGCATAAAGTGTTGAGTCATCGCGTGCAAAAAGCGAATTTTCATGTCAACTGTCGAAGGATTTGATGCGCGTTTTTAGAAATGCTTTTCCAATAGGCTACAGGCTGCCTGGTGATGGGTAGGTATTAAATCGCCGCAGCTGTTTCCCTAAAGTCCGTTACCTTAGGCCTAAGAAGAAGGCGGAAGTGCGCGACTAGAAGCTACCCCAACTAAATATAAATATAAATATAAATATAAATATAAATATAAATATAAATATAAATATAAATATAAATATAAATATAAATATAAATATAAATATAAATATAAATATAAATATAAATATAAATATAAATATAAATATAAATATAAATATAAATATAAATATAAATATAAATATAAATATAAATATAAATATAAATATAAATATAAATATAAATATAAATATAAATATAAATATAAATATAAATATAAATATAAATATAAATATAAATATAAATATAAATATAAATATAAATATAAATATAAATATAAATATAAATATAAATATAAATATAAATATAAATATAAATATAAATATAAATATAAATATAAATATAAATATAAATATAAATATAAATATAAATATAAATATAAATATAAATATAAATATAAATATAAATATAAATATAAATATAAATATAAATATAAATATAAATATAAATATAAATATAAATATAAATATAAATATAAATATAAATATAAATATAAATATAAATATAAATATAAATATAAATATAAATATAAATATAAATATAAATATAAATATAAATATAAATATAAATATAAATATAAATATAAATATAAATATAAATATAAATATAAATATAAATATAAATATAAATATAAATATAAATATAAATATAAATATAAATATAAATATAAATATAAATATAAATATAAATATAAATATAAATATAAATATAAATATAAATATAAATATAAATATAAATATAAATATAAATATAAATATAAATATAAATATAAATATAAATATAAATATAAATATAAATATAAATATAAATATAAATATAAATATAAATATAAATATAAATATAAATATAAATATAAATATAAATATAAATATAAATATAAATATAAATATAAATATAAATATAAATATAAATATAAATATAAATATAAATATAAATATAAATATAAATATAAATATAAATATAAATATAAATATAAATATAAATATAAATATAAATATAAATATAAATATAAATATAAATATAAATATAAATATAAATATAAATATAAATATAAATATAAATATAAATATAAATATAAATATAAATATAAATATAAATATAAATATAAATATAAATATAAATATAAATATAAATATAAATATAAATATAAATATAAATATAAATATAAATATAAATATAAATATAAATATAAATATAAATATAAATATAAATATAAATATAAATATAAATATAAATATAAATATAAATATAAATATAAATATAAATATAAATATAAATATAAATATAAATATAAATATAAATATAAATATAAATATAAATATAAATATAAATATAAATATAAATATAAATATAAATATAAATATAAATATAAATATAAATATAAATATAAATATAAATATAAATATAAATATAAATATAAATATAAATATAAATATAAATATAAATATAAATATAAATATAAATATAAATATAAATATAAATATAAATATAAATATAAATATAAATATAAATATAAATATAAATATAAATATAAATATAAATATAAATATAAATATAAATATAAATATAAATATAAATATAAATATAAATATAAATATAAATATAAATATAAATATAAATATAAATATAAATATAAATATAAATATAAATATAAATATAAATATAAATATAAATATAAATATAAATATAAATATAAATATAAATATAAATATAAATATAAATATAAATATAAATATAAATATAAATATAAATATAAATATAAATATAAATATAAATATAAATATAAATATAAATATAAATATAAATATAAATATAAATATAAATATAAATATAAATATAAATATAAATATAAATATAAATATAAATATAAATATAAATATAAATATAAATATAAATATAAATATAAATATAAATATAAATATAAATATAAATATAAATATAAATATAAATATAAATATAAATAAAACACTTTTGTCATCCACGATTCTGACTCGTTCCTTAATAGCACTTGCCATCCGCTTGGTTCATACTTTTAGTTTGAATGACAAATGCAATAGTAATTTCACAGCTGATTCAGATGTAATACAATAAATTTGCAGTTCTTTTAATAGAATTCTGTGAAGGAAAAATTAATTTAAATGCAAAACAAAATTTAAGCTTAGCTCTAATTGCAAAGAGTCAGTTAAATGGAGGAGAACTCATACAAGAGAGAGATGGACAAACAGAGAGAATTAACTGCTTCAAGTCAGCTGTAGAGCCTAGTCAAGGTTATACAAATATTCTTTAAGTGTAGCAAACGCCTTCGTTTGCCCATTGCAAATTTCTGCGTCTTTAAGTTTATGAGATATCGTAAATATATATAGATATAAATAGAATTTGGTTTATCTAGTTGTTGTATTTGTGTATTTAAGTCACTTAGTGGCGGGATCAAACCCTCGTCTTTCATAAAATGCATAAATTGTTGTCATCCACTTGAGGAATAGCTGTGAGGCAGGCAGGCATCATTAGTTTCCAGTTGTTTTAGAATCAACACATTTGTAACAATATTTGATAACTAATTTTAGAAATGAATGAACTCGGAGCAATCAGGAGATCTTTTTTGGGGCACGATTGAATACGGCAGAGACATGCACACACACACACACACACACACACACACTAACATACACACATACATGTATAGATGGAAACAAAAGTGACAGCTCAAATATTTCAGTACAGATTTTTGACGTGCGCCCGTGATTTGTCATTGACATCGTTATGGTCGCTGTGAGAGACGGAGGGACTGAGGGACTGAGGGACAGCCTTGCTTGCCCCCGAATGTTGCAGACAATCAGGCTGCAACACTTCAATGGGCATTGAAGCACTTCATTTGTAGCGCATGGATAAACAAAGGAGGCGCGTTGCCTGCGCCTGCTGCCTGCTGCCCGATGCCTGCTGCCTGCTGCCATGCGTCGCCACATTTTCTAATTGATTTCAAAATGTTTTCCACTTCTGTATAAATAATTTCAGATTTTGACATTCCCATCGCATTGTCAATTCCATAATTTCTTGGTCGCATCACCAGAATAGAATGGAATACGCCGCATACAGAGCTGGGGCGGCTCGCGTCTTTGGGGAATGACCCGAGATTCCATTAAATTGCGCACTAGACACAGTTGACAGTTCGGTTAATTAAGGCGGCTCATTTTGAAGCTTAGGCCGAAAATTTAATATTACAATAATTTAATTTATGCTTGCCATTTATTATTTTCTAAATTGTTTTGGAACGTGCCGCTGCCGCTGCTTGAAACCCCCTTAGCCTCAGCCCCAGCCCCACCCACTGCCTCCGGCTCTAATAAATTTCAGCAACTAATGATCACTTCTATTTTAAGGACTGCTCCTAAAGTGTATTTCGGTTGCTGCACATCCGCAGCGTAATCCACGTTAATGTTTCTCGGCTACCCAGAAAACTTTCAAAACTAATCCTTTGCTTGCTTTCGTGCCCCTACCTCCGCGCGGAGCCACTTATGATCCGAGTCATATTAAAAGCAAATTAATATGAGCGAACTGCCAGGCTTATCTTATCAGATCGTTAAGGCATATAAACAAATGAGCTATGCCTATACATTGAAAATGGGAAATCATTCGGGAAAATGCATGTATCAGGCAGAAGGTAGCTTGGCAAACGTCATAAATAATATATATTCTTCATCAGCTTGACGAACTGAGTCGATATGGCCATGTCCGTCTGTCCGTATGAACGGAAAGCTAGTGATCTGAAATATAACATGTTTTGGAATATCGGCTCTACGGCGGATTCAGGGTATCTCCTAGTCGAGCAGTATCGAATAGAGCACTGCTATTTATTGAGAATAAGCAATGAATGGTAGATAAACAATTCAGAATATATTGCAGTCAGGCGGACTCAGCAATAACTCAAATGGAACTCTAGATCCAAATCATTATGTATAATATATACATATAGTTTATTCTGATTTGCCACGTCCTCAAGATATATTTTTTTTGCTAAGCACTAGAGGAGATCAATATTCGTTTAATTTTCAGTTTCCAACAGTTAAATATTTTTTTGATCGATTTACCCTCAGCAGGCGGGGTTGCCCAATCTTTATGAGAAGTCTATAGTTATATTAACTATTTGTATACTCTTTGTGCAAAACTGTGGAATGTACAGGATAAATTCAATATACAATATATATATATTATATATATATATATATATATATATATATATATATATATATATATATATATATATATATATATATATATATATATATATATATATATATATATATATATATATATATATATATATATATATATATATATATATATATATATATATATATATATATATATATATATATATTTATTTATTTATACCTTTTATTTGTTAGTTATTTTGCAACTTTAACTGCATTTGTCGATTCATTGTATATATGATAATACGGTAGTATTTTTTAAAGCCTTAGTAGTTTTGAAGCACTAGATTGTGTGCCAAGGCTTATCTCGCCGGTCTACGAGGAGCAAAAAATGTTTCATAATTCTTTATCAATATATGTATACACTTAAGATACGGAAACACATAAATGCAAAGCAATAAATTTTTTAGTAGCCACACCCTAACTATATTTATATATATTCATGTACATATATATATATATATTATATAATTCAATTATATGCAGTTGGCAATGGATTTCTTTGTCTATAAATATTTACATAAACATCATTTGGATGTTAATAATACAAGAAAAAAAGACAAAAAAAAAAATATATATATACATATATTATATATATATATTTATATAATATATATATATATATATATATATATATATATATATATATATATAATATATATATATGTATTTACAATAAAAATGCCTTAATGATAATGATTATGCTAGTACTTATGCTACTAAATTTTAGTCAAGCTGCAAGCGTATTATTTTCCCGCTAATCTCACGCTAGTTAGCTTGCTGGATAAAACAAGCTGAATTATTATATAAAAAAAAGCTAAATTAATAATTGTAGCTATATTCCTGTAAGAAATATGTAAGGTAAAGTCAACTCTGATCGTCAAAAAATTTCTATAACAAAAATGCTCTTTTACAGAATATTAGCTAGAGTTGATCAAGGACTCTGGGGACTCACAAGATATTTAGCTAGGATTCGAAGACAACTTTACTCAGTTATAGAGTCAAATGCAAACTTTGACAAAGAATGTTTGCATTAAAGCACTTTGGATGCATAGTCGCTCCACTCTCTCTCTCTCTCTCTCTCTCTCTCTCTCCGTTGGATATCCTTAACACACAGACACCTCCACTCACTCGCCTACACTCGCTGAACAGTTGCTTATATTTAAACATTGGCTTGCTTTCATGGACA
This sequence comes from Drosophila fulvimacula, assembly GCA_035045555.1. Taxonomy (NCBI): domain Eukaryota; kingdom Metazoa; phylum Arthropoda; class Insecta; order Diptera; family Drosophilidae; genus Drosophila; species Drosophila fulvimacula. The sequence goes on along the minus strand of JAWNOX010000118.1, from coordinate 550,343 downwards.
GAGGAAACAGAGGCGAGCATCGATTCGACTTGGACTTGGTTTTCAGGGTAGGTGAGCCAGCAGCAGCAGCGGCTGCGGCAGCTACTGGGTAGGGCTAGAGCAGACAGTTTGTTGACCCAGCTTCCATGCTCAAGTGATGGCATTTGAGAAGGTTCAATTGGCACCAGCGACATTTTACACCACGCTTCCTTGTTTACATGCCGCCGACCTGTGCCCGGGCGGGGGCGATGTCTGAGCAGTAGTTGCCTGAGAGGGGGAGAGGTGCATTGCCAGTGAAAGTGAAAGCACTCGAATAAAATGAATTCGAAATGAAAATGAAATGGCAACAGATGCGTTTGCTTGTTTGTCACATTAGAAGCAGCACAAGGGGAGCTCGCCAGTGTTTGGGGCACAGTTTTTGGCTCTTTAAGCTGAGCTGTGCTGGGCTGTGCTGGGCTGTGTCCTGGTCTGTCTCGAACCTCCGACAACATTTGCACTCGACTTGATTTGTTGCCGGCGTGTGGCCGATTCTCTTTTATTTTTTATTGCTTCCGTTTCGGGCCAACTGAATCACTGCTCCAAGGCTGACTGCATTTAATAACTGGGAATTAATGCGAATATATACAAATATATATATACATATACATATATATATATATATATATATATATATATATATTTATATACACATTTATTTATTTATATATGTGTTTGTTGGCGTGAATCCTTTCTGGCAGCAGAGCCAATATTTACATTAGCCACGAAATCATTTTATTAAATCTCGCAACGCCCAGTGGCAGTGGCAGTGGCAGTGGCAGTGGCAGTTGGCAGTGGGCAAGTGCTTTGTGTAAACATAACGCCTTCCTGCCACGTGCCACGTGCCAGGAACCCCCTTCCTTGGTGCAACATATTAATAATGAAATCGCTCATAAAATTATAGCCACACCAAACGCTTGCGTGTTGCAAGTTGCCGAAGTCGTTGTTGCATGCAACGTTGACGCCTGTTCGCACATTGTACGAGGGGTGGCTGCCCTCCACCCTACCCCCCGCGAGTTATGAAATTATTTCCCATAATGAGCGCGTGTCCTTTTGTATCACCCCTCGTCCTTTTGCTTTCCTTTTTTTGTTAACAAGAAGTCAAGTCTGTCTCCTCTCCGCCCTCTCTCCCTCTCTCTCTCTCTCTCTCTCTCTCACTCACTCCGTCTGTTTAGGTTAGCCCAAATCGATTCTATATTCATAAAGACGCTAGCTGCCGGAAAATGTGCGACGCGTGTCGCTATTTAGCGTCTATTATCCTGCGAACATATTCTGCATGTCCTATCTATGCGAAAGATTGGGGCGGCGTTATCCTGTTGCAATCCCCGTTTTGCTAGAATGATTTCTTTCCGTCCGGAACTCCGGCATGACGTGGCAGACTATAAATACCGAAAGCCCTATCAATAACTGTTAAATGGGGCAATGAAAATATGCTGAATTCAATTTTGATTTATGACAACTGCTTATCGGGCATGACCTTCAATACTTTCGGAGCTGTAGGTTTTCCTAACCTTGAGTCAGTTAAATTTCCACTCCTTTTGCCTAATCGTTCACGCTTGAGAAATGAGAAATTGAAAAATGATTTTCTGTCAATATTTGCATATCGCGTGAAGCGTGAAGGATTTGTTCGTCCTTTTTGATAATTTTGTGTTCTGGGAAATTGTCCAGCGATGCTCGTGTTCGAGTTCGTGTCCGGGACAAACGTAACGCCCACTGGCATATCCTTTGACAACAAAAAGGGTAATTGCTGCAAATCCGATGCGCTATCCTTGCAGTATGCAAATTTTAAGCAGGCTGCAGCCTGCCGACTCAGGCCTGAGCCTTGCTTAATTAGTACGCAAAATATTTGCCGTAATTGTCGTGGAAACAAGCCCTAAGGCGAAGAGGATGAATCATAATCCCTTCGATCGGATTTTCCGGTCAGCGAGCGAGAGTCCTGCATTACCTGCATTCGCCTCAGCATTTTGCACTAATTTTCGCAGGATCCGAGAGATTCTTGCTGATTGATCCTGTTTTGTGGGATGCGGTGAGGCGGCTCTAAAGGCAACAAAGGTTGCCGCCCGTTGTCCCGTTGTCCCGTTGTCTAAGTCCGGGCTAGATCCAGCTGTGCCAGTGTCTGCACCGGATTAGAAAAGAGCGCTACGTCTATGGCTACGGCCCATTGTAGGCGTTACTATTGAGACAGTTTACAGTGCGTTTAGCTCGGCTTTGGATGTCTGCTCGACGGCAATTGATTTGTCAAATCGCCTCGTTGACCACCTACCTACCTGATGCCGGACTACCGCAGTCCAGGCCGGAGCCCAACGACTCCCGTATGACAACTTCGCCTCAAAATAAATCAATCAATTAAATTTTGATAAAACTTCCCGAAAACGACGACAAAAACGCAGAAAAACTTCAGTTAGTAATTAAAATTTCTGCTAATATATATCTTTGTGTGTGCGTGTGTGTGTGTGTGTGTGTGTGTGCGTGTGTTTCGAGTCCAGCGTGCGACAAGCATATGACAGCTTGACAAACGGCCCGAGACAGCGGAGACAACTCAAAGATATATAGATGCAATGCAGAATTAAATGCTGCGGGTTTTTGGAATGTCAGAAATGCCCGCTGGGGACAAAAATCATATTAACTTGGCCACATTATAAAGCGAACGAGCGAACGAGCGAGAGCGCTCCAGGCCGCATAACTTATTAAAAACTCCAGCAAAAAAGGCCAAAAATGTCCAAAAATTGTCTTCGACTTGGACTTGGAGTTGGACTGGAACTTTGTCAGCGCAGTCTAAGCGCCACTTAAGCTTCAACGTCAGCTGAATCAACGGGTTTTCAGAATGTCATTTGAAAAGGCTCGAGGAGCCCGGGCGCAGCGGAGCAAGCCTGCTCCGGGCGCCATTCATCGTCAATGTCAAGTGAATGCGGCTCAAATTGTCATTGAACTTTTCATATATGTACAAGATTCTTGGCAAATTGTGCGATCGAACGATTGAAAAACGTCATTCATCTAAATTTCAGATGATCCCCAAATGAGGGCAAATTAATAAAATCAATTTAAGGGGAATTTTTGACTAATGGATAAACATGTTCTGGGCGCTGCAAATTAAAAGAATTCGTGATCAAAATTACATCATATTATTATAATAATATATATATGTGTATTAAATAAAAAACTTATAATATATATATATATATATATATATATATATATATATATATATATATATATATATATATATATATATATATATATATATTTATTTTTATTTATTTATTTTTTTGGATGAAGTAAGTAAAGTTATAATAATTATATTCATAGTAATAATCATAATAATAGTAATAATAATAATAATAATAATAATAATAGCAATAATATAATAATAATAATAGTAATAATAATAATAACAATAATAATAATAATAATAATAATAATAATAATAATAATATAAAAAATAATAATAATAATAATAGTAATAATAATAATAAGAATAATAATAGCAATAATAATAATAATAATAACAATAGCAATAATAATAATATTAATAATGAATTCAAAATAATTCAAGATATGAGCTATGATCTAACTATATTTTGTTGCCACATTTTTTAAGGGGTCAATGGACAATGGACAATGGACATCATTCCTATGAATGCGTCAGTCTCGGAAATTACAAATTCTAAAGATATGAAATTTTTAATTTGTAGTCTCGCATAATATCTAAGGTATATATTATGTATAGTATTAAATACATTTAGTATAAGTATTAACTCATTGACTTAGAAACCCTCCTTAAGCGCAGGTATTCAAATTCCACCACATTAAGATCTCCCGAAGTTCATCAAACTATCATAAACAGAAAATATTTTTCTACAAAAACTAAAAATAATGTTCGATAACTATCGATAACACGGATGTGGTTAGTTATCGAAAACTAGATAATGTTTTACTGAAAATCTTATACAGAAATATATATTTAAGCATTCAAGTCTCCACCCTTTGAAAGCTGAATGAGATTATATCCGACTTAACTTAATGTAGTCTGCCACGCCTCCTTCAGCCTGTTACATAAATTCACTAAAACATTTTCAGCCAGAATTTCCATTTTCAATGGGAAATACAAAAATTCGTCCAAATTATAGTTTAATTGAACTTCACATGGATCTGACATACATATAGGTATCCATAAAGATATATATGCATGTATGGAGCTATATCTGTCTAACTCAATGTATATACTATATCATTTTCAATCCCCAACGAAACTATATAGCGTATATTTCCAGCAAATGCCATAAATATTGTGGCCGATCGAGCAATCGTGATGATGCCGCGGTAGATGAGGCCGATGATGCCGATGATGACAGGGATGAATAGAATTTGTAGTCCCGCAAGCATTGGCTATAAAAATTTTTAAAAATATCATAATTTTTGATTCCGGCGAATGGCAGAGGCCACGTTTGTGTCATTAAAAGGCTTCGACTGAAGCCGTTAAATGCAGGCGATAAATTATGCTAAAACTAACATCAATTACGAGTCGTAAAGCGTGGCCTGTGGCAAGGTGAACTCCAACTGCAACTGCAACTGCAACTGCAACTGCAACTGCAGCTGCTTCGGTAATGGGGGCAGGGGGCAAAGGGATTGATGAACCGCAATTGTGTTGCATAATAAAAGCGGATCGTGTGGAGTCTGCAGAGGGCGAGTCGTCATACCCAAAGACTCGTTAATAATATAGTATATGTATATGGAATGCTCCCCCCTGGATCTATGATCCGTCTCGTCGTCAACTGTCATTGGTTCAATAGAAAACGCATAAAATTTGAGAAAATTGAAACAAATTTTACAGAAGAACAACAAATCTCGATGGAAAGCGCACGCATTTTTATGGATATTTGTTTAGCGCTGGTCGAGCAGCTCCCGAACTCTGGGACGGACGGATGGACGGATAGAGGGACGGACGGAGGACTTGTGTCATAGGGTTGAGTTTTTATGGCTTTTCAAATGTTTCCGCAACTACATCGAGTCTCGAGGAAAAATTTCTCTAACATGATCGTAAAATTTTGATTTTTCCACTGAGAGACGCAAGATCATCCTTGGCCTTGGGACAGGCGGACGGCGGAGTTACGGACGGGTGGGCATGTTTACTAATAATAGAAGATAAATCGTCTGGTTTGCATTTAGAGCAGACATCACAATGCGCGATCAGCGACCCGGGCTGCTCGTAAACATGCCGTTTATTGCCGCTCGCCGGCCGTGCGATCCTTTATCCTTTCCAGGATATTGCGCGCGTTACCTGGGCGCAAGCCCATCAAGTGTCTATGCTATCCTTCACACATCACACATCTCGCTCAGGCTCGTAAAACCTTTATATATCCATAGTTTATACAAATAGTTATTCTACAACTTTTTATTGCCCTCCTCTCCCTTTCGCCGCCTTTCTCACATGTTGCCATACCGTTATCTCTCAAGAGCTGCAGCTAATTGCGACTAATTGCGCTCTAATCAATTGTCGAGCTTAATTGCTTAAAGAAAGGCGTCAATTGCACTTGAGCTACTGTTGCCTGCCTGTTCTATGTGTCTTCGAGGGGCAGCACTTAGTCGCTCACTCACAACAAATGAAACGCCCTTAACTTTGCATGGCATAAGAACAGTTTCATTTTTTATAGAAATTATAATTTGACAGCGCGCGAATTGCGCACTCAATGGGCGAGCATATGAGTGAGCGAGGGAGAGAGCGATGCAGCCGCCTCCTCTCCTTGTTTTTCTTTTCCGTTTTGAAGTGTTTTGTGCTGCGGTTGGCCACAGCAGCAGCAGTCGAGAGCTGAGAATTTGTGCAAATATAATTTGCGCATCAAATATATAAATGAGTGCGAGGGGGAGAGGTAAAGTGGGAGAGCATGACAGTGGGAGAGTGGAAGAGCGGGAGTGTGTGGCGTGTGTGTAAGAGAGCTCGCGCTAAGTGAGTGCAATTGACAAAGGAAACGGGAATTGAGTTGATGAGCCAGAGAGCCGAGCCGAGCCGAGCCGAGTCGAGTCGAGTCGAGGAGCTCTTCAGAAATTATGCGTGCATGCGAAGAGCTGTCAAGGCAAGTTGCGGTCGCAGCCACTCGCCTGGGGTCGGTCGAATGGCCAGTGAACAGTTATTGAATTAGTTGTGCACTCAATTGAGCGCAAGCGAACTAACGGTTATTAAATTCCTCTTTCCACATTTCCACATGAGCCAAGCGGCGCCTCACGAACTTAAGCGTCATTTCCTCGCTTACCTGCCTGGATTGCGCAATTGCAAAGGACGCGCTGCCCTCGATCCGCATTGATATTGATCCGTAACACACCTTCATAATTTTGTCAAGTGTCGTCGCCAATTGTCTGCATTTCATTGAGGCCGACTAGCAGGCAGGTAAAAAAAAGGTATCTTTAGGGCTCGTTTTATTTTTGTTTTCTATTTTTTTTGTTTTTCTGTAATTATTATTTGGGAAAATGGTCAAAGGCGAAAGGAAATCCTTTTTTAATATCGTTTAAACTGCATTGGCAGCTGTGGGCAGCCGCCGGCCCAAATTTATGGCCCAGACTGGAAAAACTTGTTGACGTTTTTCTTATCTCTTTTCCAATTGTAATTTCAACCTTAAGCCGTATCAATGAAATATTGTTCGACTCGATTTTACAGTCTCTCTCTCTCTCTCTCTCCTCTCTCTCGGGGTGTGTGTGTGCCTCTATGAAGATATCATTATGCATTTTCAGCTGGGAACCCTCGCCGCATTGATTTATGCGTAATTATTCGATTCTGGTTTCCCTTTTACCTGAACCACTTGACAACAATATTTAAATCGTGCTCTATAAAATGTTTCAGTTCAAGTTCAGTTCATTAAAGGACACTTTTAAACGCCATAACTGTGTTTGATTGACAGATTTATGTCCAAGGTTTCTTCGGCAACAGAAAAACACTTAAACAAATTTACCTTTGGCTACTGATGAGGCTCGCTGATTGGAGAGACTTCGACTCCAACTCAAACTCAAACTGAAATAAAAAATAATTAGCTGACAGTTCAGTTTATAACTTTACATATGGTAGTATATATACTACATATGCTTACATACAAATTTACAATTTTAAATTAAAATTAAAAGATTCATTTTTACACCAGAGTTCGAACCGCCGACTTCATGTAAAGCTGAATACAACTTGCCATCGCCTCTACCCACAACGCCACATCAGCACTCATAATTTGAGTGAAATATAAACAAAAATTGTCTCAGCTGGCACACATACAAGTGCACTGCACATTCTATTAATAGCAATAACATAACTCATGCATGTATGAGTGTGTACACTGTACACTTGTGTGCACATGAATAGAGTCAGCATTGAGCTTTGATCGGTATGAGCAAACGTTTTCTTTTAACTTCTGTGTTACTTAACGCATTTTGATGAAATTTGCAGGTGTGACTAAAATTATTTCAGTGAATATGCTCTTAATGATAATGTCTGTAATTGCTGAATAAATTGAATTTGATTGAGCTCTCCACAGACTGAAGCAGTTAAAATTATGAGTAACTAAATTTGATAACTGTAACTGTTTAAGCTTGCCAGGCAGAGTGAAGTAACGGTTACAAGTGAACTTACTTTGCAATAGCAAAGCTTTATTCATACATACAGTAGTGGTCAAGGAATATATATAATTATAATTAAATAAATTTTAAAAAATCTTAATATTTCTTATGAACTATTTTCAAAATGTTGGGTTTTACTACTAGTTTTATCAATGGGATCAACCTCTTTATATAAATCTGTTGTATAACAATATACCCCATTTAGAAGTATTTTCAATGGATAACTTCTGAATTTATTGGGACATTGACTGATGTCTTATTCAATATATATATATATATATATATATATATATATATATATATATATATATATATATATATATATATATATATATATATATATATATATATTTATATATATATCCATATATTATTTATATTTGTACATATCCATAATGGAAACAATTTGTGAGGTGAAATTAAGCAAAGCTCATAAAGCAAACATTAAACGTGTTTCTCGGCAATTTAATCGAGTTCGCGCTGTTATAGAAATTTCGTAGCACTCGCCTGGAATATCAAGTAATATCTTGGGGTATCTCTGGGCAATGCCCATTAAACTCGTTTGGCCATAATTCGAAATGAAGCGAAGAAGGCGGCAAAAATAGTAAACATTAAAATCGAATAAAAATTTGTTAAATTGTTAAAATTCTGTGAGTCTAGCAAGCGCTAGAGACGTGGCCATAAAATGCCCCTAAAAGAAAACCCATCCATAACTCTTCTAGCTCAAACACTACCCAGAAACCCATCGAGTGGCACGTCTGGGCAGACGCTAAAGAGCGGCGTCTTAGAGTTTTTGGCATAATTTCTGATGAGGCGAACAAGTGTGAAAAACGCGGGCCGAACAAACGAATGGAAATTTGGGAAAACAAATGAAAATCCTTTAGCGAGGATCGCCCAAAATTTAAATTCAATGCGCATGCGCAACGAACTGGCAATAACTTTTTATTTATTTATCTATTTTATTTGCCTCCGCTGTGAAAATGGCTAAACAAAGCTAAATCAAACTGCAGCTCTACATAAGTGGTGGATATATATGTGTGTGTGCGTGTGTGTGCTCGCAGAAAGATGTGGCAATGCAGATGAAGAGCCAAGAACAGTGCTGCGCATTAAGCAGATCTAGCCTATTTTTTAACTGACTCCCACATGTAAGCTGTGCAAAAATCAATGCCAGCTTAGCTTGAATACGTGAAATAGCTGCAAATTTACAAGTTTTACGGCCAGATGTGCATTTTTGCCGAGCGCTTGCTCATCTTATGCATATGTAACGGTATAATTGAGTGGAGAGTGAGCAGCAGACATCTGAGGGCATGGACAACAGCAGCAGTGCAGCCAAGTTAGCATTTTTTCGATTTGGAGAAATTTAGCTCTTTTAAAAACTGTGTGTAAAGGGAAGTAGTGATTGAGTTGGAAATGGTGAGCAGTAGGAGGGAGCGTACAGAGTGTTTGCTAAATTTAAATGATTTCATTGGAATAAAGTCCTCCACATGTGTGTATGTGTTAGAGTATTTATTTACTTATCTCTAAGTAATTACTTAGCAAAAAAAGGAACAAGTTTTTAAACAGAACTAGCTATTTTTTGGTTTATTTTATTATTCTTTTTTTTATGATCATTTATATAATATAATTTATATATTATAATTTGTATAAATCGCTTTATTATATATTATTTATTATTTATTATTATTTAATTTATTAGTTATTATTTATTATTTATATATTATTTATGGCCATAGCCAACAGTAAAACCGCTGTAATTTTAGACTTTTATCTGGACAGAACCAACTTACTTTTGATACTGACTTAGTTAGGATTATTATTAAATATTATATATTAAATTATATTTTATTGCGATTTCCATTTGTGGTTGTCTTACGAATGAAATGAATTAACTAATTGGAAAGAGTGCCACAAAAATACTAGGAGTGCAATAATAAAATAATAATAAATAGTTAGAGTCACAAATTATCCAAGATCTTGGAACTATAAACTATGAACTATGAATGTTATGCATTAGCTTTTTCCTTAGCACAGACCGTGCATGGAAATCTCTAAACATTAGTTTTATTATTTAGCTGCTAATAGTAAGCCTTTTCCCGCACATCTCTGGCCGTTTTCAAGCGAACTCCGCTTCACAGTGCTAATAATTTAGCCTTTTCCAGCTACAAAATGTCCGAAAATCTCAGCCGCTGTCCACATCCTTTTTGTGAGCGACTCGTATTCCGATCAGGTACACTCGACTGGAGCATTTTCAATTGTTTTTATTTATTTTCCACATTTCCATTCGGCTTCCTCGAGGCTTTGAACGGAGGCCGACGAATAAATTTCGTTTCGATCAGGCGGAAGCAATTCCGTTTTTTCATGTTGTTTTTTTTTTTAATTTTTTTTTTTTTGTATTTTATTTCACTTTCGTTTGCATTTTGTAAATTACATATTTTATTTCACTTAACTTCTTTTCGTCGATTTTTAATTAGGGCAACAAAGAGACCGCGTACCTCCAGATCCCAAGACTACGATAAGAAAAACCGAAAAAAAGGGTACTAAAAATGGAGCGAGAAAATCGGATGGGTTGCCAGGCTGCATATTGATCACATAGTTTGTAGACCTTAAAAAGGCTGAAGAATTCAAAAATGTTAGCAAAAATGTAAATTTTAATCTTAAAAGTAAATTAAAAATATATAAAATAGTTTTTTTTTTTTTGTTTTTGCTAAATAAAGATTTTTTATGGCTGTCATAGGAAATTAGCATTATGAGCTAATGGAATTTATAGTAAAAAGGCCAGAAAACACATCTTCAGTAAATAAAAAAAAAAACTTTACGTCAATTCGCATACTCACGCAGTTACTCACACACACACACACACACACATAGGTATGTACAGCTTAACATTCTCATGTTATCTTAACATTTCACAGGGGTAATCACAAAACAGCCCAGTTTTTCGAACGAACTACATTAACAGCGTATAAGACTGGCTGCTAACAGCGCATGACAGAGATCGAGAGAGTGACTGAAATAGCAGGCACTTTTTTTAATTCGAAAATGAGAGCGCTGTTGCGCTGTTGCGCTGCCGCCACTGTAGTAAACATGAATGCTCAGCAGAGAGTGCAAGAGAGACAGGGAAGCAACCTGTAAGAATTCAATGAGTGTGCAACGCACGCTGTCCTCCTTGTTGTTGCTGCTGTTTTCGTTATGATTATGAGAGTCTATCAAAAACATACCGTACTATGTGTCCGCCTCGTATCTGCATTGGCGTATCAGTTTGAGTATAATGGCAGATATGAAAAGGGCAGCTACATATACACACGCCACTCGCTGGCTCGCTGGCTGGCTGCGGCGGTTGGCGGTTGGCTGTTGACGGCGGCGCAAAATGAGCGAATATGAGCGTTATGAATTATGTATTGGTCTGGTACATAAACAAACCCTCACACACACGCGCGCACACGGACACACACACGCACGCGAGCTGAGATATGAGTGGGCAGGAGGCGTACTGTATACAGTTCGCCTCGCCTCGCCTTGTTGTTGTCGTTGTTGTTGCTTTATGAGTGCGCCGTTTTCTGCTTTCTGTTTTCTGTTTTCTTACTGGTGCGCAAGGTGGCGATTGGCTTTGGCTTTGGCGTCGACCTCTTCTTTTTTTTTATATTTTTTTTTTTGCTGTTGCGCTCGTCTCGTCTTTTTTTCTTTTACTCGACTTTAAGTTCGAACTCTCTTTATATGTATTATCTCAAGGCTTGACTTATTTTTATTTCAAATATATAAATAAATAATTATTTTTATTTATTTGTATTTGTATATGTATTATCTTATTATTTGTTTAAAATATTTTTATTTAAAATATTATATATAAATAAATAATTGTTTTTATTTATCTGTATTATCTAAGAGCTTGACTTATTTTTATTTAAAATATTATATATAAATAAATAATTATTTTTATTTACTTTATTTATTATTATATTATTATTATTATATATTATTTATTTATTTATTTCTGCTTATTGCTCTTCCTCTAAAGCACAGTTATTTATACATACACTTATACATTTTTCAATACAGATAAAAATATAATTAAAAACTGAATCATTTAATCATTTGATTGAATTGGCAATCGAACAATTTAAGTTAGTAATCAAAGAGCCGTTAATCATCAATTGTTTTAAGCAATTACTCAAAGTGATTTTATTTTTAAAGATTTTTTTTTTTTTTGTAATTTTTGCAGTTACCAAAAATCGACAAAACAATAAAAATCCAAAACAAAGAAAATTAATGTTTATATTGAGACAAAAAAAAAAACAGAACTCGCACAGCTTATCAACAGATGTCCGCAACTTTGAGTCACAATTAAATTCATTGGAATTTTATGGGCAAATTTTGAAGTTATTTCAACATTTTCTGAGTTAGTTTCGAGCTATTCGCCAAGTAAAAATCAAATAAAAAGACTCACGAATCGAACAATGAGAACATAATACATAAAAAACGATAAGTGGGAGTTGCCTAAAGTAAAAAGAGCAACAACAACAATGAAACGAAACAGGAAACCAAACATTTTGATGAATGGCTCATAATACTCAGCGCACACACACACATGTATATGGCACACGGACACGCCACGCACCGAACGAAATTGACGAATAAGCGAAGCACCCAGAGCAGACAGGCGGACGAACGGTCCAATGAGTCGGGGGCGAACAATAGCAAAGAACCGAAAATCTTATAAAACCGAAATTAAAAAAGCAACAACAGAAACGGCGCTCATAACTGCGCGCAAGAGAGACAGAGAGAGCGAGAGAGTGGAGTGGCAGCAGCGCTGAAGGTGGGAAGAGTGCGCGCAACACATGACCGAAGCGCAGGCGTGCGTGGAAGCGAGATGGCAGCTGTAAAAGGGCCGTACATTTATAAGCGGGGGCTCACACAACCAGTTGCCGGGGCATATGAATTATGATAAATTATTAACCAAGACTGTGCGAGTGCGAGCGAGAAGGCAGCTCGTCAGACAGCGCACCCGAGAGCAGCCGAATCAATGTACATACATATGTAGATGTAGCTGTAGCTGTTAAAAACGCCAGAGCACGCTTACCACAATCACAAAAACAATGGCGCAAAAGGTGAGCGAGCCACAGAAGCGGAAGGAAGCAGCAGCAGGAGCAGGCAGAGCGCTGCCAAGGCGAGCGCCAACACAAGCTTTTTTTTGTAACGTCGCGGCGAGTCTCTTTCGCTCTGTGCATGCGTGTGTGTGTGTGTGTGTGTGTGAGTGTCTCATAATTTTTCGAACAAGTTTCATAAATGTCCGTTCAGCAAACAGGTAAGCAGCAGCAGCAGAGACTGAGCATCCTGCGCTCGTGAGCGCGACAGGGAGAGTGAGAGCAAGAGCGAGAGAGAGCGAGAGAGAGAGAGAGCGCGTGAGGGCAGCAGTGAGAGGTTGATGGCAACAGTAACAGTAACAGCGACCATGGCTGTGCATGGGTGCGAGCAAGACAACAAAAGGCCGACTGTCGAGTAAAATTTAATAAAAGTTATGATGAGAGGGAAATACGTCTGTGTGTGTGTGTGTGCCCGCTGGAGAGGGTGTGTGTGCAAGTGGGAGCGAGAGCGTTTATATATGAAAAATTATATGAAATGTGAGCGAGTGCGCGTCTGAGATATATACATGTGTGTGTGGCTGTGTGCGAGTGTATAAGGTGGGTAGGTTGAATGAATGTCAGGATAAGCCAGTTGCCCATGTTGTTGTTGCTTTTATAATAAAAATGTTGCACACACACACACACACACACACCCATACACGTAGCCATAGGTAGAGCGCATGTAAAAATATTGATAGTAAACCGGTCGCGTCGTCGTCGTCGCTGCCCGAAGCAACAACAGCAGAAACGACGACAACGCCGCTGCGCTCGTGTATTCGTATAGTCGTGTGTTCGTGCCTGTGTGCGTGTGCCTTAAAAGTATCTCAAATATATTGTTTGTGTTTTGTGTCAGTGTTATTTTGACGCGCGTGCTGAACGTTCGTGCCGCAGAGAGACCAAGCGATCCGCCACTGAGCTAACACACCGACCACTATTCCCGTTTCTATACAAAAAAGAAAATATTTTAGCGAGTGCGCGTACAATTTCCAAATTCCAATCAGATTGTGACAAAGTGTCCATAACAATATATCGGGCAATTCGTCTATATGTATATATATTATATATATATATATATATATGTATGTATGTATGCATGTGTGTGTGTATAGATATGTGTTGAGTTCGAGTTGAAGATGAAACTTGCAGTAAATTGCTATCGAAAAGCCGACGGAGAAACACAATCGCGCAAATAATTGAAACAATTCGAAATTGACTGAGCAGCAGGCTTACCGCTAGCGTTACCGTTACCGTCACCGTTACCGTTACCGTTCACTTAGCACTGTGTGACAAGGCGAGGGACCATGGGTCGAATTCCACGCGCATGACATATCATCAATATTATTTGGCCAACTGGCGCCAAAATCCAGAACACACTTCGATAATCTCCACCCATTCCAACACAAAGTCTCAGAATATGTGCTAGGCGACAACGGAGAGAAGACGAAGAAATAATATAAATAAAATTAATAAAAACAAAAAACAAACAAACAAACTAACTAACAAATCTGCAAATTCTTGATAAGACATCACTTGCCCAAAGGTTTTTGTGTGCAATGCGTAGTGACTTCAAGGATAATCACCAGGAGACCATCAATAAAATGATACAATTTGGTACCGTTAAATATGGCATTGTCAAACAGCTGAAGGATCGCGCCAGAAGCGCAGAGAAAGGTGAGTTACACGATTTACTATACGTTATAAGTGGAGTGAAAGCCAACTGTAAGCCTGTCAGATACTTCAGATATATATATATGTATGTATATATTATTAGTGCACCGAAAACTATCAGATACTTTAGATATATATAGAGATATATAGATTATATATTAGCTTCGCTTGTTTTATGCTCGAATTCCTGTTTGCGACAAATTGAATAAAGCTAATGAATTTTTATATTTGCTTTATATTATATGCTCATTTCGGATGCTTTATAGACTCCATAAAAAGCTAACTGAATGATTATGAATTTATATGCATTTATTACCCTTGTCCAGCAAATTATGACCACTACTGTAAAAGCTAATCAGGCAATTTGGGCAGCATGAGGTTTGAGCATATCGAACGGTTTAAAAGGAGGAAGTATGGGATATATGTAATAGTGCCGATTACTTCTGGCACTAACTGTAGTTTATTAACAAACTAAATTAATCAATTTAGTGTTAAATGAAGCCAAAGATTAAGCCAAAGCGTTTCGATATGCAAATCGAAGAAGCTTTCAAGCCAAGACTTTGTAAAGGCCATCAAAATGTATATATAGTATATAGGACATATATACATATTCATACGTATAGCTGCATTCACTTAAATCATATTACTCAAATTCAAATTTGATTTGTAATAAAAAAATGAGCACAGATATCAAAGCTCCCATAAAGCAAAGAGTTGGAGTGAAATGCTGCGACAGAGACGGGGTGTGTGTGTGTGCGAGCGAGACAGAGTGTGTGTACAAAATATGGAGACAAAAGAAGGCTTTCAAGGCACTTAAATTCAAAAACTTTTATCGTTTCCGAAAAAGAAAAAAAAAAAAAACTGGAAATCAAATATAAAAAAGTTCAAATTGTAATTTATATTTAAAAAACAAAACTGTTGCATATATTAACAACAAATGCATGTCTAACGAAACACTAATATTTATTTATGTTGCGGACATTTTCTAAAATTTTCAACACTTTGGCTACCATTTTCCCTTTATCGGAAAACGCTTTTAAGCGGCCCAAATTTCCAGTTACAGTTTTTTATTTTATTTCATTTTATTATTTTCTATTGTGTTTTGGTTTGTTCAAAAATGACAAATTTGTTAATTAACCGAAAACTGGTTCAGTTATTTGTTGATTCTGTTTTTTTTTTTTTTTTTTTTCAGTTTTCAGTTTTCAGTTTTGGTTTTTGGTTTTTGGTTTTTGGTGTTGTTGATAGTAGTCTATCGACTTTCTACTTTATGATTATATAATAGACCATTAATGATAATTTAAACAGACTCAAATTGTACCAAGAGCCGCCTCGCTTCAATAGATTATTTGATTTTGATTAAGGGCATTTATGCATCGTTTAATGCCCCAGACTTTGGCATTATCCTCATGACTACAAAATCCGATTGCTGCAGGTGTTTCCACTGCTCTGAGTTGTTTCATTGGCATTTTTTGGCTAAGCTTAAACTAAACTATATATATATATATATATATATATATATATATATATATATATATATATATATATATATATATATATATATATATATATATATATATATATATGTATATGTATGTATACAGATATATATAAATAGCTTAAATCATTTGGCTAAGTTCTGTTTTTGTCGCTGCTGAGCATTAATAAATATATTCACTCATTAGTCTGGCATCATAAATTAGACAAATATCGAAAAAAAAAAAAACTTAAAATAGTTTGCAAAAATATACTTTAACCATTGGCAACTATGAATAGGGTATATTGGCTTTTGTGTGTGTTGCTAGAGACTTATTGAAAATGTTATTGGAATTTTATATTCAATATTCAAATATTGATATAGTAAAATATATATAAAATATTGATAAATTTTATTATATCAATATTTGAATATCAATATTGATTTAATAAAATATATAGAAAATATTGATATATTTTATTATATCAATATTTGAATAGTTATATATTTAAATATAAAAATATTGAAACATTTAAATTTTGATATTAAAAATATGAAATTGTTAATATTATCAGAAAGATAGAAATATTAAAAATAGTAAAGCATTAAAAATAAACAAATAATTTTAAATATTGAAATATTCAAATTATGAAAATAGTAAAAGTTTCAAAATATTGTAATATTAAAATTCTTAAGATACAGAAAAGCTGTATTAATTTTGTAATACTTTTGAAATTGTGTTAATAAATAATTTTTCTATTACTAAATTTATACTCAATATCAGTGATATTTAAGGAATTTGAATAATAAATATTTAATTCCAAAATATTATCAAAAACTCCACAATGAGTCAAAAGGTCATGGTAAATCAAAGGAAATTCTATATCTTTCACACTTTGTATAATCTATCTTTCATGTTATTAGATCATATAACCCATTGCTGTAGACTCGAGTCTACTCCCCCACAGTTAGATCTATAAATTTTAAGCTCCGCCCCTCGATGCTTGGCGAATCGGAAAAAACTTGAGTTTTCTTCCAATTTCAGTTGAGTCTATGTAGTGCGAGTATTATGTAGTCAGTCACTCTGACTTACGATGTCCATGTAGATCAACTACAGCAGCAGAAATATCGTATTATTTGTTGGAGCTGGGCAAAAGTCAATGGCAATTAATTATTTAATTATTTTTATTTATGCGATTCTGTTTTTTGTGGAATTGCTTTCTGATTTATTTCCATTTGGAGCTGCTTCAAGTTCCGTAGGCCAATTTTAATGAATTCATTTGTGGCACGTCTTGTTCTTGTTCTCGCGCCTTTTCTTCCTTTTTACTTATGTATGCTTGAAATTCATATAAATGAAATTCAATTTGAACCGAGTGTCAATTTTATGCCAAGCCCGCGGAATCCGCATCCAAATGGGCAATCGACAATGGACTTGGATATTATCAAATTATGCAGTGTATGCTAGTACAATGTCTCTTGTTGTCGCAGTTGTTGCTGCTGTTGCTTCAAAGTTGTTTTGCATTTTCTACATGGCTGCACAGAAAAAAATAGAAAATCGTTGACTTGTTGGCTTCGCTCGCTCAGCGCCTATCTCCATGTGCGTTCGTACATATATACCCTGCCCGATTTGCATATTGAATATGATGATGGAATAACTGAAGCGTTCGTCAAAGTTAAAAAAAAAAATAATAATAATAAAATAAATATAAAAAATAAAAAATAATAAAAATGAAATAAAAAAACTCAAGAATAATTAAATAAAATATTAAAGTCATATAAATTCAGTTCTATTATTAATTATTAATTATTAATGTTAAACTAAATATAAATTCCCAGCTAATTTCCTAACGAATATTATAAATTGAGGCGAACATCATTTGACACTGGGCTAAACTTTAATCTCAATTCTTTAGCGCTTCCGAAGACTGTTTGGTTTCTATTTTCTGTTTTTTTATATTTTATTCGAATTTAATGCTTCGGGGGGTCGCACAGATGAATTTATGGCTTGACTTAATCCACCTTGGAACAGCTTTGTGCAGCTCACAATACGATTTATGTCCTCACTACGAATTGTTTTCTCTCAAAATACATGTTGATAATAATGAAATTTAATAAAAATACAACAAATATATATATACATAAATATAGAGAACTTTTGACTTGGCCTGGCTGAGTGAAGAATGCAGTTCGTTGTCTTGGCCAAGACAATAAACAAAATTTTCGTGTGTGTGTGTGTGTGTGTGTGTGTGTGTGTGTTGCTCGCTGGCAATTGCATAAACGACTTAGCCATGTTCGATTCGATTTGTTGACAATTTTATGGGCATCATAATACGATTTGCTGTTACATTTTTACGGCCGCTTGTCATTTGGAACAAAGCGACCGCCTCTCAGCTTTACGGCGCCCATTAAACTTAATTTTAATTAATTAAAATAACATTCACTTATCAGTTATAATTATTATTATTTTTGTTCTGTTTGCGTTAAGCATTTTCGTTTGAACCCGCTTCCAAAATAATTGCAAAAAACGATAACAAAAACAAAAACAAAAACAAAAACAAAAAAACACAAATAAGAAATAATATTTTTGCGACACTCGAAATCTTTTTGCAAGTTGCATTTGGCAGGCGGCAAATCAAATACTAAATTGAAACAAAAACAAATGAGAATTAAAAATACAAATTCCCAAATGAGGAACAGCGTTTGAGATCTCATCGTCATCCTCATCCCCATCCCCATCGTCATCGTCATCGTCATCGTCATCGTAATATTCGCTTTAAAAATAATAATTATATTAATGCGATCGATATGCAAATAAACTGAGATAGCCGCTCAGGCGCTCAGTCGCTCAGCCGAAATGTTGGCAGCCTCAGGTATTGCCAGCCTCAGGTATTGCCAGCCTGTTGTATATTTCATGTAGAAAACTCGCTCGACTCGTTTTGATTTGTGCAGAAATATGCTTTATTATAGTTTTGAGTGTGTCGCTGCCGGGGCAGCAAGGCGAGCGAGGCTGCAAATGGAGATTTATCTCGTTTCGTGGCTCTGCTTATCATAAATTATGTTTTATAGCCGCTGCGCATGCGAACCAAATCTTTTTTTGGCTCTTTCAATATTCGAAGATATAAAGCAAAACCAAAAATGAGTAAAAAACATTTGTTTCGCTGCCTTTCATTGGCCTTTTTGGACCAACAAATGTCAGCTGTGTTTATTCGCTCACTGATTGAAGGCAACCACTATGTCCACAACAGGTGAGAATCAGCTGGTGAACAACAGCAAATTGCTAATTGGTTTCCAAAAACAAGCAACTGGTTGACGCGACTGCCACAAGCAATGCAATTGCATTTAGCTAGCTGCTCCAAGCGGCATTGCAATGAACAATTGCTGCCGATTAAGTCATATATGCGACATTGCAGTGGTCAGCAGCGGCAGAGCTGCATATAAAAAGGAAAACATGGGATGCGCCAGAGGTGGGCAGCGGCTGAGGCGAGGGAGTCTTACAGCTAAACCAGGTAGCAGCACCAGCACCAGCACCAGCACCAGCAGCGGCATGTTGTCCACAGCCAAAGTTGCTGCCGGAGACAACAAGTTATTGCTGTTGCTGTCATGGCCAAGTGTGCACAGTGGAGCAAGCATCTGCAAGAACTATTACAGAAATTATCTGGGCATTTCATAGGAATAAGGAGCAGCAATAGCAGATAGCAACATTTACTTGATAAATAATATATTTTATTTATTTAGATAAAGATATACTTGCCCTATACTCTATAAAAATATCTATTACTATATATAAATATAAGAGGATAGGCATAGTATGATATCAAATATATATTTATATATATATATTTTTTTTTTTAGATAAAAATATACTTGCGCTATACTCTCTCATTTATTTTTCATTAATAGTAGATGTAAATATCAGATATTAGGATAGGTAAAAAATATACTTGAGATCAAATATATTTTATATATATATATATTTTTTTTTTTTAGATAAAGATACACTTGCTCTATACTCTCATTTAATTTATATACTATTTATAATAGATATAAAAATTAGATAATAGGAATAGTAAAAAATAAACTTGAGATAAAATATATTTATATATTTGATAGAGATATATTTACTCTATACTTATCATCAGTTATTTTATATATATACTATATAAAAATATCAGACAATAGGCATAGTAAAATATTCAGTCGACATCAAATATATTTGTATTTATTTAGATGAAGATATATAGATGAATATATATAGTAATATATATTGTATAATATTAGTTGATGTTAAGTATATTTTATATTTTAAATATATTTTTAAGATCAAGATATATTTACTCTCCTTCATCTATTGTATATATATATGTATACTATATATACGATCAAAATAATGTAATATATATCAAATATGATAAAAAAAAACTCAGCTCAAGATTTCCTTCAGGCTTCGTTTGATTTGCTTCACTTTAGCACCTCTCGCTTGAGGTTGTCAAAGTAAAATTCAGATTGCCAATGAAAATATGAAAATAAGAGAATATTTGATTGGTGTTATAAATATCTTGATACTTCAAAGTAAGACTGATGTTAATTTCCGCTCTATACTGTGTGCTTCTATTTTGGCAGATATAGCAAGTGATCAAGAGGATAATGGCGCCTGCTCGCCATTGACCACGGCAACGGCTAGCGCCAGTCCGGTAGGCAATAGTCCGTGTCCCAGCCGCAGCAGTCCGCAGCACCAGAGCGAGGACGAGCTGGACGGGGAATCGGACAAGCGATTGTCGCTGGAGAAAGCAGAGCTCGCCGCAGAGAAACAGCTAGAAGCCGATCATAATCATAACAACAACAACAACAATAACAAAGTGGTCATGACAAAGCCGCCCGTGGAGCAGGAACTGGAGCCAAACTCACCCACAGCCGCGACCTCCTCGCTGGAGGAGGAGGCGGCCAGTGGCCAGACCATGTGCCCCAAAAAGGAGCTGCAGGTGGACGTAGAGATGCAAGAGGCAGCAGAGGGAGCGGCAGAGCGCAAGCTGTCGTGCACGCCGCCAGCGAGCAATGCCCTGGATGCGGCAGCAGCAGCCCAGCAATTCGGTGCCACTCCTGTCACCCTGGAGGCCATACAGAACATGCAGATGGCCATTGCCCAGTTTGCGGCCAAGACAATTGCGAACGGCGCCAACGGCACAGACAACGAGGCGGCCATGAAGCAGCTGGCGTTCCTGCAGCAGACGCTCTTCAACCTGCAGCAGCAGCAGCTCTTCCAGATTCAGCTGATCCAGCAGCTCCAGTCGCAGCTGGCCCTTAACCAGGTCAAGCAGAACGAAGACGAGGCCGACGAGGAGCTCGAGCCGGAGGAGCGCGAGGATGGCGAAACGGACACCTACGAGGAGGAGGAGCGCATCGCCGACATGGAGCTGCGCCAGAAGGCCGAGGCACGTATGGCCGAGTCGAAGGCCCGCCAGCATCTCATAAATGCGGGCGTGCCCCTGCGGGAACGATCCCGATCCAGCTCACCAGCCGCCTCGTCGCTGTCCACGTCATCGTCGCTGAAGCGCCGACGTACGGAGGATGGCACCGCCAAGCCGGCCAGCCAGAACGTGAAGCTGTTCGGCGAGCAGGAGAGTCCACAGGATGCGCTCTCCAAGCTCAAGGAGATGGAGAACATGCCACTGCCCTTCGGCTCGGACCTGGCCTCGAGCATCATCACCAACCATGACGACTTGCCGGAGCCCAACTCCCTGGACTTGCTGCAGAAGCGCACCCAGGAGGTGCTCGACTCGGCCTCCCAGGGCATCCTGGCCAACAACATGGCCGACGACTTCGCGTTCGGCGACAAGTCCGGCGAGGGCAAGGGCCGCAACGAGCCGTTCTTCAAGCACCGCTGCAGATACTGCGGCAAGGTCTTCGGCTCGGACTCCGCTCTGCAGATCCACATCCGCTCCCACACGGGAGAGCGCCCCTTCAAGTGCAACGTGTGCGGCAGCCGCTTCACCACCAAGGGCAACCTCAAGGTCCACTTTCAGCGCCATGCACAGAAGTTCCCGCATGTGCCCATGAATGCCACGCCTATTCCGGAGCACATGGACAAGTTCCATCCGCCGCTGCTGGACCAGATGTCGCCCGACAGCTCGCCCACCCAGTCGCCGGCTCCGGCTCCGGCACCTGTGCTACCGCCGACCTCAACGTCCGCCCTGACGCAGATGCAGTCGTCGATGTCGTTTGCCTCGAGTGCCGCATTCCCCGGGCTGCAGGGCATGTACCGCCCGCCCATGGAGCTGCTCAAGTCGCTGGGCGCTGCTGCGGGCAGCGCCGCCGGACTGCCGCATCCCTTCTTCCCCCAGATGCCAGGCCTCGGCGCGGCACTGAAGCACACACAGCAGCAGCAGAATCAGGAGATGCCCACGGATCTGCGCAAGTCCTCGGGTCCCAGCTCGCCGCATGAGGAGGAAGAAGACAACATCCAAGTGGCCAATTTGCCCGTGAAGACGGAGTTGATGGAGGAGGAGCGAACGGAGCATGCGGCAGAGCAGCAGGCGGCGGCTGATTGCGCCGAATCGGAGCCAGAGCCGGAGCCACTGCCGCTGGAGGTGCGGATAAAGGAGGAGCGCGTGGACGATGAACAGGAGCAGGAGCAGGCTCAGGAGCAGGAGCAGGAGCACGAGCAGAAGCACGTGCTGGAGCGTATGCCCCAGTCGGATGCACTTAGCCGACGCACACCGACGCCTTCCGCCTCCACTGTGGTGCACAGCCCACCGCCCATGCACCGGCACCACCACCACATTCACCCCCATTCCAGCTCCATGGCCGGCTATCCGCCGGTGGTGCAGCCCATCCAGCCACCAGCCATCCTGCACGCCCATTGCTCGCCCAGCTCGCAAGGGCACCTAGACGGGCAGCTGCCCACGCCCGGACAGCTGCCGCCGACAATGGCGCAGCGAGAGGACTTCTTTGCGGAGCGTTTTCCGCTGAACTTCACCACCAAGACGCTGTCGCCGGAGCACCACTCGCCCATACGCTCGCCCGCCGGCCATGCCCACGCCCACGCCCATATTCCGCGCTCGCCCTTCTTCAATCCCATCAAGCACGAGATGGCCGCCCTGCTGCCACGCCCGCACAGCAACGACAACTCGTGGGAGAACTTCATCGAGGTGTCGAACACCTCGGAGACGATGAAGCTCAAAGAGCTAATGAAGAACAAGAAGATCACGGATCCCAACCAGTGCGTCGTCTGCGACCGCGTCCTCTCCTGCAAGAGCGCCCTCCAGATGCACTACCGCACCCACACGGGCGAGCGGCCCTTCAAGTGCCGCATCTGCGGGCGCGCCTTCACCACCAAGGGCAACCTGAAGACGCACATGGCCGTGCACAAGATTCGGCCGCCCATGCGCAACTTCCATCAGTGCCCCGTCTGCCACAAGAAGTACTCCAATGCGCTCGTGCTGCAGCAGCACATCCGGCTGCACACGGGCGAGCCGACGGACCTGACGCCCGAGCAGATTCAGGCTGCCGAGATCCGCGATCCGCCGCCTTCAATGATGCCCGGACACTTCATGAATCCCTTCGCCGCGGCCGCCTTCCACTTCGGAGCTATGCCAGGCGGCGGTCCGGGCGGCCCGCCCGGAGCAGCCGGCATGCCCGGCGGGCCGCACAACGGCGCCTTGGGCTCGGAGTCGTCGCAGGGTGACCTGGACGACAACATGGACTGCGGCGACGGCGACGACTTCGACGATGCCTCCTCGGAGCATCTATCCAACAGCAATGATCCCACAGCCGACGAGCGTCCGCGCTCCGGCGACGACTTCAAGTCGCTGCTCTTCGAGCAGAAGCTGCGCATCGATCCCACTGGCGTCGTCAACATCAACAGCCATCAGCGGCCGCACTCGGCCGCCAGCAACGCCAATTCCATGGGCTCCGCGTCGGCCTCTCCCTCGGCTCCCACCAGCCCCAGCTCGCAGCCCAAGCCTAGCTGCTCGCCTGCTCGGTCCATCTCAGAGACTTCCCAGGGCGCACTCGATCTGACGCCACGCGCTGCTCCGCCGCCGCTTGCGTCGTCCAGCTCGCGCTCGCCGCTGCCGCCGCCCGCTGAGCGCAAGGAGAAGACAATCAGCCCGCTCAGCCAGCAGCCGCCGGTGCGCAGCCCGAACGGCCCTGCGTCGCTGCTGTCCGCGCAGCTGCCGCCTTCGGTGGGCATCGACTGCCTGCCGCCTGGCCTGCAGCATCATCTGCAGCAGCAGCATCAGCACCTGATGCAGCAGCAGGCCGCAGTGGCCGCTGCAGCAGCCGCCCAGCACCACCACCACCAGATGCAGCAACATGCGGTGGCGCTGCACCAGCACCAGGAGCATCTGCGTCGCGAGGCGCAGGAGGTGCAGCAGAAGGCTGCTGCAGCCGCTGCCGCCGCCGCCGCAGCAGCCGCGGCCCAGCGCCAAGCATCACCGCAGCCCGCGCCGCGCTCCGGTGAGTCCTCAGTGAGCGGCCCGCCCGCCCCACCGAACCCGCTCATAACGGCGCGGCCACCCTTTGGCATGTTCCCCAATCTGCCCATCTTTCCGCCCGCCACCACGCAGAACATGTGCAATGCCATGAACCAAATCGCGCAGTCCGTCATGCCCGCCGCCCCGTTCAACCCGCTGGCGCTCAGCGGCGTGCGCGGCAGCACCACATGCGGCATCTGCTACAAGACATTCCCCTGCCACTCGGCGCTCGAGATCCACTACAGGAGCCACACCAAGGAGCGGCCCTTCAAGTGCAACATCTGCGATCGCGGCTTCACAACTAAGGTAAGTGCAGGAGAGAACCCGTAGGAGGGAGTGGGGGGGGGGGGCGTTGCCCTCAGACCATGTGGATGACAAGAGACCTAACACCCATCTTTCTGCTCTCTCGCCTCTCCCGATTCTGTTGCAGGGTAACCTCAAGCAGCACATGCTGACACACAAGATTCGCGACATGGAGCAGGAGACCTTCCGGAACCGTGCAGTCAAGTATGTAAGTCTTCCAATATCACAATGCCCGCTCCATGCCACTCCGATTCCCCCTTCATTCGGAGAGCAAACAGCCGCCGTCTGGTCCCATTTATTCATACCGAATTTGTGTTCGTTTGTTGCTTCTGTTTGCAGATGAACGAGTGGAGCGACGATCGAGAATAGGTTAATTAATTATCGATAGATTGATCAACAGTAATCCAAATAACAGCCTCTGGCCGTCAAAATAGACTCTCGCAACGATATGATCTCATGCTGTGTTGTGAAGGGCGAGCTGAAGCAAAGTGCGAACGTTGACAGTGCCTGCGGCAGTGGAGTCCTCGCGAGTGAAACACCGAGCAGTGGACGAAGGAAACCAAGAGCAAGAGAGAACAAACCATTACGCGCATACAACAAAAGAATTGTATTTAGAGATTTGTTGCCCACAATTTATAATCTGTTCGCAGGGGCAAGAGTGAAGGCAGGCAGCGCGCCTGATCGCCTGTGATTTTCTTTTCATGATTTCCTTTGCCATGATTTCATTCACAAACATCAATTCGTTCGTTGATCGCAGAGCTAAAGAAATCATATTGGAACAACAGCAACACAAACTAACTAAAAATGGCAACTGAAACGTATCCAAAGATGCATCAAAAGCAAATTTCCCTAAACAAAAAATGAAAATGAAAAAGAAAAAGAAAAAGAAAAAGAATAAGAAATACAAAACGCCGCTGGATTGCTTTGAAATGAGACTGATAGCGTTTCAGGCTGACAACCTAATATATAACTATATGTATAATATATGATACGATGTTCGCCGAACAAGATCCGAGTGCGCAGGCGTAGTTAAATCAAAATTCGAATTTAAAATATACACTTAAGGTAATTGTAATCGTAACGTAACTCATACTATAAATCACATACACTGGCGAAAGTGTACTCGATGCCTAAGTCCAATCATATTACATCTATATTTCAAATGTGCAATAATAATATGACACGCTATAAATTAGTCTGGCTTTTGTTTCCTACGTTCGTAATTAATACATTTTTTGTCTTCTTAATCACAATAAATCCAGGCAGATATATTCAACTTGCGTTGCTTCGGTTTGTCTTGAAAAGAAAAGCAAAAACAAAAAAAATTAATTATAAATAAAAAATACAAAAAAAAAAAAAAATAAATTGTGATACTAAATGTTAAATTGTTGGCCAACTGGATAAACAGCCAAAGCCAAGTTGATGTAAAATGCTTTCCATATCACTCATAACAACTGGCAAATAATGTAAAACAACAAAAAAAGGAAAAAACAATTAAATACCTAAAATTCTATACATATATATATATATATATATATATATATATATGTGGAGATATATTTAACATTCTTAGTTAATTTAGTTGGTAAAGCGCGACGTATTCAAGCAAAAAATAAAAATTTAAATTTAAAAATAACAACAATATATTATATAATATCTTATCATTTATTAATTAACTTCGTGCGTAAGTTAAGTTGATAACTGGCATAAATTACAATATATATATATATACACACACATAATTCATATAGATACAGAAATGTGTCTCAATCTGTTTGTAAGCATAGTCTCGTAATTTATTACCCATGGAATGAAATCCAAAAAAAAAGAAGAAAAAAAAACATAAAGCAAACGAAATACAAATAAAAAGTATACACAAAGTAAAAAAAAAAAAAATAAAAAAAATATGTATTTAATTTATGAAAAATTAATAAACCGACTGTGTTTTTATTTTGCCCGGTTGAGAGCAGCATTCGATACCTCTGTGTGTGTGTGTGTGTGTGTGTGTTGACGTCTCCGTCGCTTATCGAGATCGTGGCGAATGTTCTGGGAAAACGAAAAAAAAAAGTAAGCGTTCAATTTCGTGGTAAAAGGCCATGAACCTCCAATAATGGCCCATGAATGTTTAGATATTGTAATAAAAATGATTAGTCAAGTTTATTATCGTCATAATCTTTTAATTCGAAATCGAAACGGAATATTGATAGCCAGAGCAAGAGCCACAGCTAGAGCCACAGCCACTCGAAAGTGCGGACTGGCCTGTTGAGCTCCGATCCAAATTCAACAAATATTTGTTGCCCAAAAAAAAAATTTATATTTATCTTTTTTTATTTTTTGGTCACAAATTAATTTATTTTCCTATTATTTTGTGTTTTTTTTTTTTTTTTTTTTGCTTTTATTATTTTTGTTTTTATTGTCATCCCGCAGCCAGTTGCTGCGACTCGTTAATCAATTTCTTGTTGACAACGGCATATCATATTTTTTATTAGACAACCACTCGCCGATTGTGTGGATGTAAGACTGTTAAGAACATCTTTCAGTTATGTTATTTAGTAGTTATTAATTTTGTATTCTATTAGACTTTGATACGTTACCCAGAAATTGAGTGAGAATTTTAAAATTATATTAGAGTTTATCTGAAATTTCATTGATTAGAGTCGTTGTCTGCCTCTCAAATTTCTTATCCTTTGCAGCTTTGATATCAAGTACGCTCCCATCCCATCCCATCGATATTTAGTAACTTAATAACCTACTCCAAGTCGGCCTTTGCTGGCCAACCAGAGCTCATATCCGTCATTTCCGGCCTGGCTGCTCGCAGTTTGCGTTCACAATTTTGAAGTTGTTTATCTATAAGTCATAACAGCTGCGATGAATTTTTCGTTTTATTGCGAGGCTTCCTAATGGATTTACTACACGAGTAAAGTGTGTAAATGTCTTATTTATGCTTGCTTATAAAGCAACATAAAATTTTACTGGCAAATAAAGTTGGCAGTTTACTGGCTTTGCAGCAGCAGCAGCAGCGGCAGCAGAAGCAGCAACAATAATAACAAACAAACAACTAACAATCGCCTGATAACTATTAAGATACTAACGTTGCCTTATTTGGGTTTCGGCTCTTGGGCAAATCCTTGAAAACGTTTTGCAATAAATGCAAAAATCCTTACAAATAATATGAGAATTGCTATGGTCGCCGTTTGAGCTTATCGCAGGCATAAAAATACACACACCCACACACACACCCGCACACACACTCGACACCATCAAAACAATCAAAACAAGAAAAATTTCACAAATTGCGCGGCTTCAGCTACGCTTCTAAACAGCAACAGTAAACGTTCCCTCGATCCAACTGATTGTCAATATTGGCCCAAAGTCATCATTGCGGCCCTACAGTGGGGCAAAAACTGAAAGTAGAGAGGCAAATTAATTTTAATTTATGAATTAAATTATTAAAAATCAAGTCCTATGACCTTCAAATGAATTTCTTTAAATAAGTATTACATATACATTTCGTTTAATGTTGTTCAAATAGCAGATGAACAAAGAAATCAGAAAGCAAACTTTTTAGAACGATTTTAATACATAAAAATATATATTTAATATAAATATATATATAATTTTTTTTAATAGAAATATTTTTTATTAGAAATTATATTATATTGTATTTTTTACATCTTGATATCATTAAATATATTTTTAATATATTTCAAATATTTTAAATTATTAATTTGCTTTTACATTTTATTAAATATTTTTTAAATTTATGAATTTAATTATTATTAAAAATCAAGTCTTATGACCTTCAAATGAATTGTTTTAAATAAGTATTACATATACATTAGTATTACATATACATTTCGTTTAATGTTGTTCAAATAGCAGATGAACAAAGAAATCAGAATGCAAAACTTTATAGAACGATTTTAATACATAAAAATTATATATTTAATATAAATATATATATAATTTTTTAAAAATAGAAATTATATTATATTATATATTTAAAATCTTGATATCATCAAATATATTTTTAATATATTTAAAATATTTAAAAATATTAATTTGCATTTACATTTTATTTAATATTTTTTAAATTTATGAATTTAACTATTATTAAAAATCAAGTCTTATGACCTTCAAATGAATTGTTTTAAATAAGGAAACTTTGAATTGAGAATCCACTGTAAAATATTTAAAAGAGGTTGAAACATGTTATGTCCAAAAAATGGCTTACCGATTCCACTGTGCCACTAGACAATACAGCAACAGCAACAAGCGAACATAGACAACAGCACTTTAATACGAAAAATCTAACGATTTGTTTGCACTTTTATTATTTCCGCTGCTAAAATTGTCACAAAATAAAAATAACAAAAATCAGAAACCGAACATGGAAAATGGGCTGCAGTTGGTAGCTGCAGAGGACGCCCAACACTCCCCACTGTGCTGTCGCCGCCCCCTTCTGCCGCAATTCGGCCGTTAAGCTCCTTAATGGTTTTTGGGTATCTGTATCTCTCTGGCAGTGTCAGTTTGGCACATCATTTGGCCGACACACAATGGCAGCGGCTGCCTCCGTTTGAGCCGCCGCCGCCGTCGTTGAGTCGCGCTTGCATTTTGATGGCGGCAGATTCCGAGGTATTGGCTGGGATATGGATATGGTCACTACTTATCAGGCAGCCTCGACTCAGCATCGTCGTCTCCCAGCTAGGCCACTGACATACGCTCGCATTTATGCAACATTATGCACAGGATTAGCTAGAGACAGAAGCAAACAGAGCTCCCTTTCCCCTTTAGCCTTGTTCTCTTGGACACGTGTGTGGTGCGTGCTGGTGGCTGCCTGGGCGTGTCATTAGCTTCTGTTTGTATTTGGGTAATGGATATGATCAAAATAGTGCATATTTCATTTAGTTTAATTTGCGGTGACAAATGTGTGTGGAGGTAAGGATCTTGCGTTAAAAACTGCTCTTGTTAGGATATATTGAAAAGCCCTTTGCAAATGATAGACATAATTCAAAACGTTTCAGCCCTGCCCCAGAGGCGTTGACCAACGAACAGATTGCTGTTGACAGTCGGACAGACCCAGGTTCGATTCGCATGCCGAAGACCAACGAGCCAACGGGCCAACGGGACAACGGGGCAACGGTTGGCCAATGCGATTTGTTGCTTGGCTGCACCGCCTCAACGCCCACACATTCCGAAGGGAGGCAATGGCGATGCGATTACATGCAAAATGAAAAACAAAACCAAAAGCGAAAAGCGAAGCAATTTTTGCCAGCACAGCTTTCGGGGAAAATTACTGGAGTTTATGCAGCTCCAGCATGGGATAACTAGATGCAGAGCATCAAAGCGTACGTTGTTAGATAGTGTATGTACAGTTAGGCAGCTCCAATAATACCCGCAATCCCAGCAGCAATTTTCAAAATTTCATTCCCAAGTCTCCTCGATTCTCCGCTGCCTTCTCAATTACATTTCCAGTGATTTGTTTGCTGCACTCCGACGGCATTTGTGGCTCTGTTGGCTGTTGGCTGTTGGCTGTGTTGGCTCTGTTGGCTCTGTTGGTAGGGACTGATGATGGGTCTTCCATTGAGTCGATCTAATTTCTCATGGCGGAATCATCGATTCATCGTTTTGTGTTGCACTGTAAATAACTGCAGCGAGCAACTGCAAACCCCGGATACGAATATCAATCGGAGTCAGAGTCAGAGTCGGAGTCGGAGTCGGAGTTGGAGTGTGTTGTTCGCCTGCCATCTAGTTGTTGATGTGTCTACCAGCAGCAGCTGAAGCTGCCTCTCTTGGCAGCCCCAGCAGCCCAATCAATCCATTTCCAAACCACTTCACTCCACTGCGATTGCCACCACCCACAACCTCCGCTCGAGTCGTGTTTTTTGATGCCAAATCTAAGCGCTTCAAATATATTTCCCCCTGATTTGGGAGCAAAAACGCGGCATAATTGCCGTTTTGTTTGCTGCGAACAGAGAAGGAGTACAAACTGACGGAGAGAAAGAGACAGGCAGACAGTAAGAGAGAGCGAAAGGGAAGGAGAGGGAGAAAGCAGAGTGTGGTTCCCTCTCCCAATCACAAACTGCACAATTTAAATAGCCACACATATTAGTAAGTATTTTGTGTATTTGCTTGGGCTTTTGAATTTTTCTGGTTTTTATGCTCGTTCAAAAAGTAAAATGAGTATATTTGGATTACTTTTCGTTTGCTGCTTGTGCACACAAATGAAGCTTGAGATGGGGGCGTTTAAGATTTTTGAGCAAGTTTGGATAAGCCCAATGCGGTCAAGGCGAAACCTGCTAGAGACTTGGAACTTAAAGAAATATGCTATCGTGATATAAAACTCTTACAGATATAAGGATAATGATATCCGATATACAATATTTTAAAATATTAAAAAAAATATACATTTAAAAATACATTTAAAAATCGCTGTAAATCGTTGAATTCCATTTTTCTACAGAGCGACGATGACGAAGTTTTGGAATAGGACAAATATTGGGCTCTATAGATACATTGGAATCATAGCACATTGGGTATCCTCTCTAGAGGAATTATGCAGGCAGTCAAGTGTAGAACAAAATTATTTGATTATAGATGTAGATGACCTGCAGTATAGACTTAGCTAAAAGCATAAATCTGTTACCGTTCATTGAACTTAGCTGCTTAGGTTTACCTAGCTATATAACTAGATACATTAAAAGTAGATAATGTAGTAATAGATTTATTATCGTTCATTAATCTATTTATAAACTATCTAATATTAAATTCCTAATTTACATTGCTTATTCTTAAGTCGTTTTCATTTCTGTCCTTTATTCATGTAATACATAGGTGTATACAATATATATATATGTATATCTTATCGTTTAATTCCTAGTCTAACAAGAGTCAGTCGGCTTTATTTACATAGGTGTTTCTAAATTTTCTATGTTTTTCATATTTAAAATATTTGTTATTAAATATTAAAATAAAATTATTATTCTTATTATTTATATAAATATAAATATTAAATATTATTAAATATTAAAATAATATTTTATGATTATTATTATTTATTTATATACATATTAACTTTAAATATTTATTATTTAATATTAAAATAATATTTTATTATTATTATTATTTATTTATATACATATTAATTCTTGGTTTGTTTATTTGGTTGTGTTTGCCCCACTGTGCCAAGCGCTTTCATTCAACGTTACGTATGAGTGTTTGTCAGCTACGAGCTTGCTCTGTGTCCAAGTCGAATTGGGTTCGCGTTTGATTTGAAGCCAGAGAAACTCGGGCCACCACCAATCTGGGAGAGTTTGGGCCGGCAAAACGATTCCGGGCGGAATATGCAATTATGTATTTTAAAGTTTTTGTTTTTACAATTGCAAACGTTTTTTTCTCTGATTTTTTTCTCTCTCGTCAACGGGCCCGTTGCGGTTGTTGTTATTGTTGTGTTGTTGTTCTTGCTATTTTTGTTGCTGTTCGCATTTGCGCCCAATTGCTGTAAATATAAAATTACAGCAATTTTCAATGGCTTGGCTCGATTGGAGTCGACTCGACTCGACTCGCCTGCCTGCCTAA
Source organism: Drosophila fulvimacula (assembly GCA_035045555.1). Classification (NCBI taxonomy): domain Eukaryota; kingdom Metazoa; phylum Arthropoda; class Insecta; order Diptera; family Drosophilidae; genus Drosophila; species Drosophila fulvimacula. The sequence continues at coordinate 518,121 of JAWNOX010000118.1, read as the reverse complement.
CTGCCTGCCTGACTGCCAGTCTAGGTTTCTGACTTGGACAGCAGCTCTGGTGGTTTCAGTCTCGGTTTGTGTACGGTGGTTGCGAGAGACTAACAACCGCCCTGTGGGTGGCAGCGGGCCCAGTTATTATGAATTGCAGCAAATTGCAGCACAACGGGAACATGGCGGCGGCTTAAATTGATGTTAAAGTTCTCTGCTGAAAATTGCCAGAAAATTGTGCGGCCTAATGGAAGATGCATATGCGCAGCCAGCAACAAGGCGTCAATCTCAGTTGTGCGGTGCGGTGTGGTGTGGTGTGGTGGCCGGGACACACCTTACATATAATTGATCTCACTCGAACCAAGCATGCCGATTGCCTTATACAGCAATCGCTACAACATCAACAGTTAGCCATAGCAATCGGCAATTAATATAGACAGTTCATAGTTTAGCCGCAGCCACTAGCAGTCACTGTCTCCCACTGAGCTCAAGCGATAGACGCCGACTACAATTCAGCTCTGGCTAGCGAGGTGTGTGCGAGTTTTTGAGTGTCGACAACAAAATACCAACAAAATGTTTAACACTTTTATCGCTGTTTACTATGCTCGTTCGGCACATATAGCGAGTATATTGGCTTTGTAGGAAATCCTGATGCTGAAAATGTTCAATTTTTAAGAAATTTTCATATGGTTTCAGGCAAGGCCATAATATATTCTAATTTTTTGGTTACGTCCATTGAGCAAGTAGCAAATCGTACTTTCTTTATATAACTCATCATGAAATGATTTTTTTAAGAGGTGGAATCGAGTTGGCTTTATTTGCCAATTCATTTATCAGCCTTAATAGCTATTTATTGAGCTTGGTTTGATATTTCATTAAGGATAGACAGACCAAAACCATATTTAATCACTATATTGGCTTTCATTTTCATAACATTTTTTATCCAACAGCAGATTCTTTTGATATTATAGATGTTATGCCGGAACTGTTTATGAGATATGGCTATTCAAATGTTGTGAAGATTTGTTTTAAAGTTACACTCTCTATAGAACAATTAAGTCAAATCATGCGCTTATCCAAAAATATATTTCTGCAGGCCTGGTCTATAGTTAGGCCCATGGCATGGTCCAGCCAGTGAGCCGAGGCATAGGCAAAGACATGCAGACGAGTATTATCAAAGCTATATTATATTATACATTTTCTAACGTGACTAGATTTATTCGATATTAACCAAAGTAACTCATTCACCAGATTGCAGCTCATCATTGATTCTTTCTGCTTAATCAAAGACTAACGCGAGTGCAGTTTGCACTGGAAGAGTAAATTGAATGTTTGTCGGCATAATATTTACTTGCAATAAAAAATGCTTATACACATACATACACATACATGTACAGATTGTCTTGCAAACAAAATGGATTAATGATAATTGCGTGTAGTTAAATAGAAGCGGGAAATGAGACGAATTCGATGAAAACAAGAATTACTGCGGCAGCAATAATAAAAACAAACAAGAATCGCACGTTGCAATAAAAATCGGTTCACAAATCAAGATCTATGTGCACATACACATATATAGTAGACATACGTGCACACACACATGTGTACATACAAATAGAAAAATTGTGCATTCTGCAGACATGTAATTTAAATTGTATATTTGAGTTTTGTGGGCACATGCACTGTAAAATTTTCGTAATCGATTAAAATGGAATGCGCACAGAGTTCGGGGTATTGTTTGGGTTGATTGCCGGCCCAACTTCACAATCGACAATCTACAATCACAATCACAATCACAATCACAATCAACAATCGAAGGTTCTGTTTGAACCAGGAGTGGAACTTTTGCATACATATGTATGGGGCGAAAAATTCCTAGATCTGGCCAATGGATGATTTTGCAAATTTTTGTGAATGGAACGCACAAGTCGAAAATTTGCTGAATAAAATTCTCGCGCACAATGCGAGATTTGCATGCCGAATTCCAAGCACTTGTCGAATTTCAAATGCAACTGCAACTGCGAAATTCAAATTAGGCGTAATTCAATACATTGGCCACCCTAATTCAATGACTTTTTGCAAATTAGAGCCCAATGCAAAAAAGTAATCCAGTTTCAATACTATAAAGCTTTTCTCTGACCGAATTTTCCAAATATATTTGAGCGTATTTTCAAAAATTTTCAAAATATATTAAAGTTATTTTTAAGGAATTTAAATAATATATTTTATATTGGATAGTATTTTAAATTAAACTAAAATATATAAAGGTTATTTTTAAGGAACAAAAATAATATATTTTTATTAATATTTATGCTTAATATTCTCTGCCAGAATTTTAGAAATATAAATAAAAATTTAAAATATAATATTATTTTTAAGGAATTTAAATAATATATTTAATTATTACAAATAATATATTTGTATTAATATTTAAGCTTTAATATTCTCTGACCGAATTTTCGAAATATTTTGGAGAGTATTTACAAAAATTTCCATATGTATTAAAGTTATTTTTAAGGAATTTAAATATTATATTTAATTATTAAAAATAAAATATTTGATTAATATTTATGCTTAAATATTTTATGAATTTTTGAGGATATTGTATACATCATACAATACCATACCATATTATATTAAATTAAAAGATAGATCAGATAGAAAGATGCTTATCAGACTGATAAGGAGCTTTAGCTACTAATGAATGATTGAACAAAAAGAGGGAGGGATTTGCTATATGCAATGCTGCGAATCAGTACTTGAACCTACTAAGAGAAAGCACAAAAAAGGACGATGGAAACATCTTCCTCCAACAAAAACAAAATAAACGTTTATAAATTAACGGAACTATTATAGGGCAAGATGGTCAACAATAAGTTCGAACTAACATCATTCATTTTGCACTATCGAGTCTCTGATATTCATATCTTGATCTGGTTAAAATTTTGTCGTCTTCGACAACATTTGAAATTCATTTCCGGCTACATATCGGCTTCGTTTGGGTTGGATTGCTTGAAGGCGACTGGGCACTGCTGTTTGGTTTTTTTTTTCTTATGGGCAATAGAGGAGGCTGCGACAGCGACAGCAACTGCAACTGCCGCCGGCACCGATAACAAATCGCAGATACATAATTAAATTACAGCGTTTTAATTTCTGTAATTAGTCACGACTTTTGTCGCAGGGGTCTCTGAGCGCCGCTGGGCGGAGGGAGTTGGGCGCGCGGCTTAATTTAGACCATGGCGGCGCCAAGGAGGCATCAGCGCCAGCGTATTCAAATGAAAGCACATTTGCATCTAACCAATCGCATCTGCATTGATTTCGGTGTCCAGGCGAGGGCGCCACTCGCCGCTAGCTGCATTTGTTCGTTCGATCTTTGTGCGTCAGAAAACTGGATTTTTATCCATAGTCTTTAGCAACCAATTGAATCACTCGAAATGATCTATTTAATGCGAGCGTGGGCAATAAATTGTTGCTGTTGCTGGTGCTGCTGCTGTTGAAGCCAAAATATCCTATTTAGTTTGACTTTAGCTGTGCGTGTTGCAAAAATATAGCGAATTTGTTCAGCGAGGCGACTAGTGAGACGAGCATGTGGCTGCGGGGCTGGTCGACTGCGCGTGCGCATTCACATATAAATTAAAGAAATGTCACACATAACATTCACGCCACTGCCAACTTGATTCATGAAATATGCGAATTCAGAGGCAGCAACAAGCCCGCGAAAAAGAAACCACTGCAAAGTGGCTTAAACCCGGCAGCTGGCAACAGAAGTCACATGCGCGCCTTCGCCATCCATTGATCATCATTGGCGTTGTGTAAACTCAATTATTATGTTATACATCAGAGATTTATAGATAAGCTAGTATACGGACATTTCCCACATATCCGGCTGGATTAATTCGATTTCGTTATAAGCTTGCCAAATGAAATTTCTTATATTTCATTATATTTATTTTGATACTGTTATGTCTCTTCTAATAAGATCGTTTAGGTTCGACAGAACATTTTGCCATTAACTTTTTCCTATATAACAATATAATATAATTATTAAATAAGAATATAATTCAATTAAGCGATACATTTCGTAGACATTTCCTATGCTCCTATGGGAACATTCTATGGAAGCGCAGACAAATCCCGACTGATTTCTGAACACTTATGCATGTCACTGACACCGAAGCGGATTTAACCCAAACTGGAGCTACTTAGCTGGATCGAGTACACAACACTCAAGCAGCCAGACAATGACTTGTTTAGTTTGACGATGGGGTAAAATCCGATAGTTATAATTTACTCGCTGGGCCTATAACTTAAATAGTAAAAGTCTATGTCGCCCTCACTAACAAATAGGAAATGAATGTGTAATATTTTCCTTATTATCGATAAATTTCGATATATTGACTTCTTTTTTGGTATACGTATAATGACGACTAGAGCTGTATTGATTAATTGATTTTTTTTCTAATTATACAATTTTAAGTGATAATAATATCATTGAAACCGACTTATTTGGATAGAATATTTATGACATTAAAATTTAAATATGATTTTGGGCGACTCAATCTGGCACACAAACATAAAATATTCATGCATATATATCCTGTGTATGTTACGCCTTCTCCCAAGTTGTCCGTTAATAAGTAGCCACAAATTGAGTCAACTTCGCATACCTCTACCATGCAGTGGAATGCAAATACAATTGAGCGTAAGTTGCTCAGGATTTTAAATAACAATACGTGCGTTCAGCAAATTGACATTAGTATATAAAGAGCAACTTTATATGAGCACATACGGTACATACGGTGTATTTACTCACTTTAATACATTATATGGCATGTCTGCTTATATTCTTGTACATATTGTAGTTTTGTTTGTGTTGAGCGCTGGAGTTAAACAACAAAAAGGTCAAAAGTTTCTCGATTGCAGTTAAAAGTTGTATATGCACTTTTTTCCTTTCTTTATCAGGCGTGTTTGCTGCACACACGCACACACACACACACACACACACACTGACAACAAAGAATTTTAGGTATACTCAGTTACACACACATACAGAATATACACACATAAAGAGCCTTCGTCCTGGCTGCGCCTTAAGTGCGCTTTATCCTTTTACCTCGCTTTTGCTTTTGCACCGATTTTTCTCCCCAAACGAAAATGTACTTTTCATATTTTTGGCGATAAGCAATGTGTGTGTGCGGTTGACTGTGACTATATGTATGTATACTTGGCACTTAACCACCGCATCGCAGGCAGCGCAACACTAGTCCAGGTGGAACCCCGTTCGCAATGGAAAACAAAGAGAGCAGAAAAAGTCTCGGCAAATGGCAAAGCACAAATTTACGTAAAAGAACTGTGATTTATATCAGCAGCGGGCGCAAAACTTTTATTTTGGCCCACGACGATGAAGACGACTGCGAATCGTTGTTTTCCAATACACTTCAAGAAAACTACAACTACTAAGCAACCTAACTTATACCAGAACGCGCAGCCCTAGACTGTCAATCTCTGTGTTTAAGTAGCTAGGATTTCATAATCCTCATGACATGAAAGGAGTATATTGGTTCTGGCTGTTCATCGACGTTTGTCTTTATGAATGCACTTGAAAAATCTGGAAACTGAATATTTCGTCAGTCTAGACCAACGCCTAGAATATATATATTTAATATATACGAATAAATATATATATACGAATAAAAAATATACATAAATATACGCCTTAAAAAATAATAAGTAAAAATATTGTTGTAGAGCCGTATCGACTGTAGAATACCCATTCACGGATGCCAGCTCCTAAGCATTAGAAGATACAGTTTAACCCGATTTGCCATAACGCCTTATATATATCGCAATATTTCAACTTTCAAATCTTTAACACTTTAAATTTGAGATATCGGATATAGTATTCCCATGCACCTAGTGCGCGTATCAGAGAAATCTCAATAAGCCGAGAGTACCTACACATATATATAGGACAAACCCAATAAACTTTCACTTCGTAAATTACTATAAACAGATATATATCTTTAACAATTTCAATACTTGGATGACCAAGTCTCGCAGTTTAAATATTGAATAAATAAACAAAAGTTAAAGTCAAATTGATAATTGAATAAATAAAGTTGTTTTAAACCGTCGGGCGAGTATTACGTAGTTGGTAGTGCTCCCCTATATAATTATTTTCTCCTTTTTTTCATTAAGATACATATACATATATTTTCCCTCAGTGTACGTTTAATTTATGGAATTTTAGTTAACGTTTCATTGTTGTTGTAGTCGTCGCTGTCCTTGTTGTTGCTATGCCACTGAATGTGCCATGTCTGACGTGAATATGTGTGTGTGTGTGCCTGTTTATGTGTGTATGTGCCTGTTTATGTGTGTATGTGTGTGCACTGGTGGGTCTCCTTTTTAGCGAGGATGTGAAGTTTAAAGTTCTAACGCACATAAATCAGATGCACTTTCGGCATTTCCTGGCACTAAATAAAAAAGAAATCCTAAAGCTGGACAACAGCCCATACAGCCCGAAATAAGCGAGTGATTTCACTGGCCGGCCTACCTCGGTGGTGCCTGCTCTCCCAGCCCATTGGCCGTGGCCTCAAAATGCATCGATTGCAGTTATTGCAGCCATTTGTGGATCTGTAAAGGACTTAAGCCGACATCAGCTGACAAATTTGAGTCATTTGCTTTAAGTATCATTTTTATACAAGCGACAATGAAATACAGGCAACGTCGAAATTCAATTAGCCGCCTGCATCGGTTTCACTTTCACGGACTCTTCGCTCTTCGCTCTTCGCTCCTCACTTCTCACTCGTCCCCCTCCCTTGAGTGAGACTCAAACGCTCATAAATGATGGGCGCATGAAATATAAAGCAATTTTGCTAATTGCCATTAGGAATTTTCGTTGCAGACCCACCTAATGCGTGCTCAGTTAATTGAAAGACGTGCTCATTAGGAGGAATAGAGAGGAGGCATGGAGGCAGAGTAGATTGGGGCGCGTTTCCAGGGCCCACCTTGGAGTGGAAGGAAAGCCAATGCTATAAATAACGAACATAAGCCAGTGTCAGACGTCAGAGGACGCCGTCGATGTCTGAGAGATACTTTTCGCTCATATTTCCTGGGGCTAAGCTAAATGAACGATTTGCGATACTATCGAGCAGGAATCCAATTTTCCCAGCTACCAACTTTTGCAAATCCGCTTTGATCCCCATATGAATGTCATAAAAAATAAAGGCGACTTTATTCCGGCAAACTTCAGACTGAGCCGCAGCAGTTGCCGCATCTGGTCAAATATTTTCCCAGACTTCAGCAAATACACTTGGCATAATTTCGTTACAACTTATCCCACTAAAGTGTGCATTTAATTTTGTTGAAGTATATTTAAAATATATATGTATATAATAAAAAATGAAGAGTGGCAAGTGGAGGACTTGCTGACAGCTTTTTGTTTGCCATTGTCTGTTCGACACGCGACAAGTGCGCACTGAAGCTCGCACCCTTCGTCAGATAGGGGTTGTGGTCAGGGGATGGTTATTGCCCAAGGGGTGTGGCAGTAGCTTATGTTGTTGCAAATCACAGTGACAAGATAATAAATAAATATCAAAATATGTCATACACAGATTGTCAGCAATGAACTGCGACGAGTCTTGCATGTTGCTCAGCTGGTGTTGCTCCCTTGGGGTGGTGGTGTTTGTATTCAAATTGAACATAAGGTCGAACTGGGAAGAGTGAATGCATGACGACAAAATATGAAAGTGAATATCTATAAGATGACCATATATATATTATATTAATTTACTGCGAGTCTTAAGTCTAAAATGAAATATTCATAATTGATCCTCAGTAAAGTCTCACAAATAAAAGCTTCTTTTCTCTTGTTCACGTCTCTCTGATGACTGGGCGCCACATAAAACGTCAATCCAAGTGACAGGCAACGAAGTGCGAAACAAGCTCAAATGCCACTCAGTCATTCCGGGCTGTCTATAGCACTGCATATGATTGTGGTTGTCGGTGCTAAAAGGGGTTAAGCGTCGACTCAAGCGAGGGCGACGGCAACACATAGATACAGATACAGATATGTATATATAGTAGTATAGTTAGCAACCCTCAAGGACTACACTCATACACACACCAGTTCCAAATTGGAAATGCTTGTCATATTCTTCATTTATCTGGCTTGATACATGGATTATACATTTTTTATACATGCAGGCATTTCATAAATTATTTGTCACAATTAATTGAATTGTGTTCAACGGGTGTGTGATATTCTATAGGTTTATACACTGAGCAGCACCCTTCGCTATGAAACTTTCACAGACCCATTTATACACTTTCAGCAGTTTTTGTAAAACTTTGTCACCACGCAAAATGTCCCCCGCGTGCTTTGGGTGGTTCGCCAGGCAGGACCTGTCGACCTAAGTGTCTGCGGACAATTGTCTAGCTGCAGACTGAGGAATGATAAAAGGATGAGCAGCAGCAGCAGCAGCAGCAGCAGCGACCAATCTGACAAATAATATGATGAGATACGACATATGTGCAAACAAGTTTCCGAGCATTGCTTTATATAATTGAAAATCATATATATATACGCATATACACACACACACACACACACACACACACACACGGATACCATATTTTTGTCAATTCAACAGCTAAGGGGGGCTGGGTCGGCGTGGCCGCTATATTTGTGGGGTAATTTAGAGGCCAATATCCTGCTGTGAAATATGCGCGGCTTTTCCGACCAGACTGTTCACTTGGCCATTGTTCAGCGTCCTTGGGTTGCATTAGGCGTTGGATTTTGCGCTCAGAAATGATTTATGATTATGACAAATTGTTTGGCAGCAAGTGAAATCAATGCGCACAACGCACAGGGTGTGGATAAGCTTAGCTTCTTCAGCCAGGGGCGACTGGGCTATTATAATGCCAATGCAGACAGAGGCAGAGAGAAAGAAAGGAAGAGACAGTGTGAGCTTTAAGAATAAGTAAAATATGTAGAGCTCTTAAGGAGTTGCTGATTTGGAAGGATATTATGTGCATAGAGCCAGTCGTGGAGTTTGAAGGACTTTTGTAAATCACTCATAAATCGATAAGCTCGAAGTTATTTAAGTCTATTTCGAATCTTTAATCTAACTCTAGAGCTTCAGAGTAGAATCCTAAGCCATTCTTCAAAAAAAAGGAAACTCTTTTTGGACTGTGAATTATGCATCCTGTGGGACTCGACTGCAACGTTCTTACTTTAGAAAAAACCCTTTAATATCAAAAACATCATTAATGGACCGAAAACAAATTCAAGTGTTTCAAACTAATTCATTTGAAGATTATCCAAGAACCTAGTCAAATTCTGTATAAACACCATACTCAGTGGCAACAATAGCTTAAGTTGCCATTAAAATATTTCATTTTCGTTTTATTTATAACATTCTATTGTCGGTGTTGGCGTATATCTGATGAAATACACAGAAAGTAATCAGAATATGCTCATTAGACAACTGAAATCTGAATACCGAAACTTGAAAATGAAATGTAATAAAATAAAAATAATAGAAATACGGCTGGGCGACTGCAATTAATGCTGATAATAATCAAATAATTAACTTTCTTAATTGAAAACAATGAAAATAGTTTTATGTCGGGGCAGGTTGGCCGAGGTTAGCTGAGCCAGAAATGCGCTGAAGTGTTTTGGTAACATTAACACTTCACCTAGAGCGACAATAAAAGGGGCGAGGGTTCCTAATACCTGGATCGAGTCTATTAAAATTGCTGGTTCTTTAAAACAACATTAAAGGGACCTAAAAACAATGGTCAAAGGTACATGCCCCTCGACGTTTATCGCAATAGGATTTTCCGATCGCTATTCTCGACTGTTTGTAATAATAAAATAGGAGGAGAATATATAATTTTATCCAAGAAAGAAAATAAAAATCGATGCCATAAGGCAGCTCTGCCATAAAAATGTGACAGGGCACAGACACACACACACACACACACACACACACACACACACACACACACACACACACACACACACACACACACACACACACACACACACACACACACACACACACACACACACACACACACACACACACACACACACACACACACACACACACACACACACACACACACAGAGAGAGAACGACACTTGCAACATAGTAGTAAGGCGAATGGTAAATGGTTGGGAACGTTGGGATATCAGCAGGCCAGTGCGGTCCACAAGGAAGCAGACACAAGCAAAAATACAATAAATTACTTGACGGAAAATATTGATAAGGTGACACACAGAACGAGCGAACGGACGGACAAACAGATTCAGATTCAGACCCAGACACAAGATGACACCCAGCTGATCAGAGTCAGTCCGTTGATGCCAGTCGGCACATAGAATTTCTGTGGCCTTGTTTGCTTTTTATAGTCTCGTGTCTCGCCAGTGTCGCCAAAGATGACGCATGTTCTTCCCGTTGACGGTGGCAAAGTAACCATCAGGCCATCAGACCCAAATGAAATGAGTTAAATGACGCAGGTAACTCCGGATACATGTGCCGATAAGCATTTATGGAGACCAGTCTGCGCTGGGCTAAGATTCTGTGAAATTACGCTTCACATGCCACCTCTAAGCAGCAGCTAAGCTAAGCTAAGCTATGCTATGCTATGCCAAAAAAAAGTGAAAGAGCTCTACAAATGATACAATAAATTGCCAGCGGACAGCTGAACGAGTTGTAATAAGCATATAATTTATAAATTCAATTTGATATTCTAGTGGCATAAAACTGCAAAAATAATTCCCATGATCGAGGCGAGGCACAAATCACCACGACTCGGACTGTGACTCTGACTCTGACTCTGACTCGGGCTGCAAAGCTTTCCAAACACCCAACCGAAATCGAAGCCGAAAATGCAAATAAAAAGACAATTTCCCAGCACGTTCGCACGGAGGCAAACTCATTAATTAAGTCGGCCGTAGCAAGAAGTATTTGAATCGCGTCAAAGAGGCAAACGCATATTTGCTTTATGGGCCTAGAATGACGAACTACTACTACTACCAATCAGAGTGAGCCCGGGGGCTAGGCGACAATTCTTGCAATTAAGAAAATTTATAATTCCCAAACGCTGGCAATGCGCAGCCAATTGGCGACAGAAACGAATTAAAATTACAGACAAACAACACGATAAATATGTAGTTAGATGGATATGTACCCCCGACAGTGTGCCGAGGACCACAAATAAATAAAATTTCAATTTTACATCATAAAAAATCGTTAGGGACGTGATTAAAATCTTAGAAATGCTTCTTAGCCAGCCAGCGTCTAACGGAGGCGCCTCGAGGCGACACATATCACACCATGAACGTGTCCACGTTGCGCATGCGCAGCACAGTTCAACCCAAGCCAGAGCCAAAACCACCTCAACCAGCATACATATGTATCTCATGGTATCTCAAACAGCGTTTAAGCTAATTGAAGAAGCCTGTGGAAGACGTCGCGTCGTGTATGAAAATTGTGTCGCTGCTGTCATTGTTTGCCCAGAGTCGCTGACAGCTGAGCAATAATAATTGTCAAAGCCCTGACTTAAGTTGACTTATCGCTGTGTGACTTCTTAAGGTGCTTCCTCGGCCATTCGGACTCAATTAAATTGTCAAAAGTTGCCGCCGTCGCCATCGCCGCCTGAACGCTTCTTTATTGGAGTCGGCGCCAGTGTTCCCAAGGGACAGTCCTCAATATCAATTAGCGCCACTTGGAAAGCATATTTAAATACACAATATTTATGCAGTCATAAACTATTTACCTGTGCTACCCCAACTTTGTTGGCTTTCCCAATATGCATTGGAATGTGGGCAGCGATGGCTGACAAAAAACCAACTCGATCTGTGCATGGGAAGAGCTAAAAAATGGATATATTAAGGATTTATAAGGACTGCCCTCTGCATCGACACTAATTAATTGGGCTTTTCATAAAATGTCGACAATGTATGCAGACGAAGCAGCCTGCTCGCTGGCTTTCTATGCACAGTTTACACATACATCTTGTATCTGTAGCTGTATGTATCTTTATCTGTATCTACGACGACTGCGTCAGCTACCGAGCTGCTCATGTTTGCTGTTTGCTGCTGCTGTTGTTGCTGCTGTTGCTGCTGCTGTTGCTAGCCAATGTCTTACTTGGTGCGCTGCCAGCCGGTTCGAGCCGTCGATGCTTGATTGCTAATTGCAATCCACGTTGTCAGCCGTCCAGTTCTGGCCCGCTGATTGCCAGCGACACAGCGACACAGCGACAGAGCGGCACAGGCTCAGGATCATAGCTTTAGGTTTGGGCAGTGAGCCAGTTTTGTGCCGAGGTCCGGTTCCGGGACTTGGCAAATGGCAACAAAAAATAGTGTGGATTAACAATTTGTGATATTTCCTGTAGTTCAATGGCTTAATTGTGAATATCCATCTATGCATGCTGCTATCATCTGTGTTCGTAAGTGTTGAAGTTCGACGGAGCACAAAAAATCATGTCAGGCGTCAATTTGAGAATGTTTAAGTGATTTGTTTACACGCGGCAGCGTCTATTAACGAATTTATGGTAAACAAAGGGAAGTCGTTTGTTCAGCTCTCAGCTCGCAGCTCTCAGCTCTCAGCCCTGCCAGCACTGGCAGCCACCCCCACTCTACTTGGGCAATGGGCAGCATTGTATTTCGAGTAGCTCATGCGCTGGCACCGCGTCAGCAGCCAGGTACACACAGAAAGATACACTTCATAAAATATTAATCTGCTGATTTATGTTTCTATTTTCCTTTTTTATTGGAGCGCATGTGCCAGCAGCAGCAACAGCAGCAACAACAACAATAACGATACTATATCAACTACAGAAAGTCTGCAGCTTCTATGTTGCATCTCTGTTTATGTTGCTCTGAGTAAAGTGGCGATGCATCTAAACATGTGTAAACATCTTGTTTGGACCGTCGACTTCGAGTTTCAGAAAATTCGTGCAGCTAGATTTGAGTTCTGCGATAAATATTTGAATATGAAAAGATACAACTATATATAATGTTGAGCTAACACGATTAGGCGTGGCAAAAGCAAATGCAAATTGCTTCTCACATAAATCGAGGCGGTTAATATGGACAGGCATTACACAGAGCACATAATGCGGAGAAGGCCAATAATTCATCTGGCAAATTAGCAACGAATTACAAATTAATTTGTAGGCTCAGCCTGGCTGGGCTGGATGGAAGCCGCGCGCAAATCGAGCGAGATGAAATGAATTCAAAATTCTAACAAAATAATAAATATCGTGAAACTAATTTAACTGCCTCGGTTCCGGGTCTCAGGCTGACTCAATATTTGCATAAATTAGCGACGCTTCGTGTGATTCACGTGCGCCGAGCGACGGAGCGTCAAATGCAGCCAGCGACAATTTCGATAGGTCGCCAGCATCCCATCCAGCAGCCCTCTGCAGGGCCTTAATTCTTGGGCTGATGCAACCCTTACTGAAGACTTTTCGGACTTGATTGTTTATTTAAGCCATTCACTGTCGCTGTTGGTGTTGGTGTTGGTGTTGGTATTGCCGTGCTTTGCCAGGATGTAATCCTGCGGCAGCGTGACCAATTAATTTGATTGTAAAATGTGAAATTCGTATTAAAATCAAATACAACAAAAATGACAATGCGTATGACGGGAATATTAAAAAGTTACACAACAGCCACCACCTCGCAGAGCCACCCCAGAGACGAGTGAAGATACCAAAAAAAAAAAAAAACAGCCAGACTTTGTCTCATCTCATCTCGCTCGTCGTTGTCGTCGTCATCTTTTGCCGACTTTAAAGTCACGCACGGAGTTTGCGCAAATTTTATGATAATTTTCAGCTACGATTGGGCTGCTGCCGCCATTGCCAATTGGCAACTGGAAAGGGATAAGGATGAGGATAAGGATATTTTACATTTGCATCGCGTTTTTGCCTTTCGTTTTTTAATAACAATTCAAATAAGCGCGTTTCGGTCTATGCGATCAAATCGATGAAATGTGAAAAAGGTCGTTATTCACTTACTTTTTTCCTTCATGGTAGCTTCACCTTTTCGAGGTTGCCTCGTCATCGCTCATGGATTTCTTGTCAATGCCAAAAGTTTACAGTTGAATAACTCGTTTGCATATTTCCAAAAGTTAACGGCTTGAAAAATTGACAAAAATCTTCAAAGCGAACGGAAATGAGTCGCTTTCATTTCAGTCAATACAAATAAAAGGGATCAATATATAGATAATATTATAAGTAAAATATATTCTGCAATATTGGGTAGATAAATGAGTATTTTTAAAATTACCTATGCTGACGTATAAAATTGACTTATTTATATTTTTATAAGGTTGACTTAATTGAAAATAAAATAGCGGACACAAGAGGCGTGGCCAACTGCAGTAAGAAAATACATTCTTCTATGCAACAGAAGCTGAATTCGCTTGAGACTATAGATAATGTAATATGTATAATATATTCTATAATATTGACTAGATGGCTAAATATTTTAAAAGGCTGCAAATTTATCAATTTTATAATTTTTTACCGTTGACTTAATTGAAAATCGAATAGCAGACAGAGTGAGGCGTGGCCACCTCCAGAAAGAAAATAATTTAAAATATATTTTTTATACGCAGGCGAAGCTGAGTTCATTTGGCTGAATTCGTGTGCCCGAGAGACTGCCTAAATTTAATTCTTTTGAATTTGAATTGAATTGAGAAGTCAACCCGACTATAGCAGATTATTGGGATATATATATATATATATATATATATATATATATATATATATATATTTATATATATTGAGCTATGTTACCACTGTATCATAAAGTCAATCTGGCCATTTCTGTCCCTCCGTCTGTCCACTGATAAAAACCAATAATTTGACTTAGTTTTTTAAGCGCAGCTGGAATACTCCAATAAATAAATAAAATGCCGCCTAGAGCACTCTTGTTTAATATTTATTGTAATTATTATTTATTTATCTGTTGTATTATATAGATACATTTATAACTTTATTTCTTCTGGTATCTTTTGGTATCTCCTGGTCAGACCTACCCAGCCATAGCACTCCTAAACTCTTCCATATAATCATATATTTTTAAGGAGCCATAACAGTTGCTTTTGGGTTTTGTCTGCAAGTAGAAATCGGAATGAGCGAGACGTGTCTATTACTTAGTAAAAAACTTACGACCCACCTATGTTATATGCCGAGACCAACCACTCGAATGTGGCACATATAAAATTCTGCTTATATGCAGTCCAATAATATTTCCATTTGGCGTATGGCCATCTAAAATGCTGCCACGTCACGCCACGCCTTGCTGCCCACTTTACATGTAGTGTAATACAACCGCTTTTATTGTGATGACTCCCACGGGGACAGCGTCGAAACGAGCTCGAAAGCAAGTAGACAACGTTGCAGAAAAGGACTTTGGATTGCATTCGTGTAGTTTGTGCTCCACGAGGGCAAGCAGACTTATATGATTTTATGAATGTGTCATAGGACGGACAAATGGCAACGGATACATATAGCATGAAATGGCGGGTGTGAAGAAATCCTTTTTGGCACTTTTCAAGGAAATTGCTCGAGAATTGTTATGTGCTCGACGTGTATTTGGGACTTACCTGAAACACATTTGTAGACTGTCCACGACTCGAGCGGAAAGTGGAATTGGAGTGGAAGTTTATTGCGTCACTCAACCCATTGACGGAAAACCCTTCTTTCGAGGCCGCTGCCGTAATTATGTCTGCGCCTGGTCATTAAATCATTCATTCCGAGCCATTTAATAATTTTTGCAAGCAACGAACAAAGGCCAGAGAAGGCGTGCGGCCCGCCCGAACATAATAATTCATTAGTACACAGACCAGCAGACCAGGAGCCAGAGCCAGAGCCAGAGCCAGAAACCAACTCGTAACTGAACTCATAAATGCTATGCATCGAGACAATAACTTTAATAGAAGCAGGCTGCTTGACGAAGTCCCCCAACTCGTTGACCCACAATAGCACTTGACGGAGAGTTCTCTGCCCGCACGGGGAAGTATATGTATGGCGAGGGGCTGGTAAAGAGTTTCTCGATGCTGAGCAGAAGGTCAAAAATGATAAACGGATATGAGGAAAGGATATTTTTCGTATTCCGTGTCCTTTTCCAATTGTTGCGAGAGCTGCCATTGTCGTTAAATAATTGCAAGTCGCATTTGGAGGGCAAGGAAATGCGACTCCGGTTCAGACTCTTACTGATTGCCTTTCGGAAAGGAGAGGAGAGGAGAGGAAGCGAGCACAACAATTGCGAGCGAATGGCTCGAGGAGAAAAAAGTTTAAGCTGTCAATATTTTGACTTTTTCTGCCTCCTTTTGTGAAGTGGGCGTATAATTAATGGATCGGGCGTTTGCAGCCATCAATGGAAAAATATTGCAAACCCGAATGCAAAGGGGGCCGAAAAAGGGTTCAATAGTAATTCGGGCGCCGACTCAAACTCGATTGCTTTATTTATGGCGAAATGAATTGAGATGTCAACCGGGTGGGTCGAATATCATATTCGAGCAGCTAAAGCATAAAAGTATGAAAGCACCGCATTGTGTAAAATGGTAATTGCGAATACGAGTGGACATTGGAGCAGTCAACCGACTCCCCCAACAGGCCGCAATAAACAAGTCTACATACACATATATATACATATATATGTATATATATATTTATTTATGTGCCAAGTGAATTCCGGTCAAGGGTTCAATTATACTTTTGAACTGGTCGCACATAAAAGTTTCAACAATGAGCCTGTTGTCCTGCAGCCAAAGTGTGCTGACATTTGTATAATGTAATCGAAATAGATTAAGATATATCGAGAAAACTCTCAACAAGATTGTCACAGGCCAAAGGGAAGAAAAGACATCAAAGCCAAGCAGGACATATCAAAGACTATATAAGCTAGCTGGGAATTGTTCGAATTGTTCTCTGCTGTATGCCAGGTTGGCCAGGGCATGGCACTTATGATATATTGATTATGGCATTTGCCTTCATAAATTACAATCACATTACCTGCCTTAGATACGTATGTGGACGCGCTGTCATGTATTCACGTACTCATAACACGACAGCACACATGGCTCATAAAATTGAATTTCATATTTCATATTGATCGAAATTAGCATTTCGAATCACGTCGTATCGGTAGCGTCGTCGCCGAGTCCACATAAAACACTCCAACACTGCCACTGCCACTCCACTCCACTCGAGGAGGGGCGCCAGGGGGCTGGGTTGATCATAATCACGCAGTTAAATCATAAATTCATGATTACTGGCCACACTATCGAATTCCAAGCAGAGAGCCGAGACACCGCTCCCTGCAAGTAATATCGAATTGGAATGGGAATTGGAATTGGAATTGGAATTGGGCCGTGGCTTGGTTCCATAAAGCTCAATCATAACAATTTGATATATTATGCGACAAATAAAACTTGTTCGCCTCGCATGACAATCAGCTGACATTTGGCAATTGGCTTTCTCCAAAGTGGAATGCTCTTTTATGTTATTAATTTCCTAATTATTAGTCAGCCCCGATTTACATACCTACACACAGATAAAGCTGCATATAATTTTGCTTTATTTGAAACATCTGCTGATTTCCTCTGGCTCGACTCGCAGTGACAACAATTGTCAGCTGCTTTGCATGATAATAATTAAGGGCAACAGTGCGGAATATTCTTTGCAAAATAGAAACATAAATGAAAATTTCATTTTTTACATTTCTAACTTTATTTGGCACTAATAAGCGGCTAACAGCGGCAGCACAATGCAGTCGCCACAGAATTGCATATTTATGAGTTACGCAGGGGCAGTCGAAGAGGTGCTGCTGCAGGTGTGTGGCTGTTTACATATGTGTTTCTATGTGTGTGGATCAGCAGTTCGCACTTTGCCCACTGTCCAGAAGCTACAATTTTTCATAACTTCACTAGGCCGTTACGAGGCCGAATAGATTTTTTTTTGCGCTCTCTCTGTTCTCATACCCTGTAGCCATGCATTAGACGTGAGAGCGTTGAAGTCGGGACGACGATTTGTATGGTTCTGTATTTAGTCTTAGTTGCTTCATTTTTAAATAATTTTTCAAAGAAATCAACCGAAATTATAAGGCTTCACAAAGTTGTGAGTAGTGTAAGTGGGACAATTATAGCTTTTCATATAGTTCAAGGGAAAGTAAATCAGATCAATCTAAATCTTTTCATTGAGTTAACGAGTCTGTAAAAAACAAGTATTGAAGACAATAAGTAGAGAAAGTCTACTACTTAGCTGCAGCACAATTGCAAAACCAATATGCTCTATTCCGTATATTTATTCAGTATAAAAGGCTGTTCTATTGATGCTTAGTTGGTTGACTTTGTGTACTTTTCCTATTATCTATCAATTGGACTCTCCTATGTCAATTCTAATGTAAAGTCAGTAAAACTTTCTTAGTCAATTCTAACTTTACAGGGTATATTCAGAGTGAGTGGCTGTAAATTTGAATATTTGTCAGTGGTTTTCGCTGCTGCTATTGTGGTAACTTGGCTATTGTTGCTGCAACAACATGTTGCAGCACGTACTAGACGCTTGGCAAAAATGAAAAACAGAATCTGAATTGAAAATGAATTACGTTGAAATAAATGCAAAAACTTTTATCATATGGTGAAATCTATAAGCAGCACAGGCACGCACTGATTTCCCCCTCCGCCCTACCCTACCTTTGCTTGAGGTAGGGCTTTCACTTAGAGCTGTCCAATGCCAAAGCCGTTACTAAGTGAGAGTCATTATGCACTAGATCTTGTACTGCAGAATTCATATTTGTTTCAGCTAAATTTAATAAATATTTTTAAATTTCTTGAAACTTGTCAAATATAATTAAACTGAAATCAATTCTAAACGAAAGAGAACTTTCTGCATTTCTCTTCTTCTTCCTCCTCCTCCTCTGTTTTGCCCGCATTCGTGTTGTAATGAACAAATAAATTTACCGCATACGAGAATTTATAACGCCAACTTTTCTCATTAAATTTTATAAAAGGCGGCATATTTTAAACTTTTTCGACACTAACGGAGTTTTCTCACCTGCCTCTTGGGTCGGCTTAGTAGGAACAAGGCGCATTGCGAGGCCGGAGAGCTATGCCAAAAGGCATTGCAGTAGTTTGAAAAAGCGCTCAAGCGGGAACGAAACTTAATTTCTATTCATTTGCTAAAAGTCATTCACACAGATATACACATACCTACACATATATGAATGAGTGTACGTGTGTGTGGTATATACAAATGAGCAGAAGAATTGAATTGGTATGGGTAGTGGGGCTGGGACTGAGGAGGGTCTGGGGGATGGGGATGCTGCGCTGCCTGTCTGTAGTCATATTGGCAGCGGAAATTGAGGCGAAACTTTTGTCTTCACACACGTGAATATAATGCCACGACAAAATGCATAAAATTAAGAAAACTAAAGGTAAGCAGATTAAAGAACCTAGTCATGGATGGCATTGGTGGCGCTGGATATGGGGGATCTCAAGTGAACAGGGCTGTCCCAAACGGGGAGAGGGAGCCTAGCAAAAAATAGTTTTCCAATTAAACTTTATCCTTTTGCTTTAATTTACTGGTTTC
This sequence comes from Drosophila fulvimacula, assembly GCA_035045555.1. Taxonomy (NCBI): domain Eukaryota; kingdom Metazoa; phylum Arthropoda; class Insecta; order Diptera; family Drosophilidae; genus Drosophila; species Drosophila fulvimacula. Next base: position 498,534 of record JAWNOX010000118.1, on the reverse strand, counting down.
ATGCTTTGTCGCCTCTTTCAACCGCAGCAGCAGTCAGCAGCAACAACAACAAAATCAGGCTGCAAAATCCCATTTTAAAGTTTTCCATTTTCCATTTTCTATTTTCCATTTTGCCTTTTAATTTTTCTGCCGCCCAACAGCGATTTCTTCAGCATTTGGGTGAGCATTTTCGAAGTTTTTGGGCGTTGCGTCTTAACAGCTGCTCAGCTGTTTTCCTCTAGAGAAGGAGACACGGAGAGAGAGCAAAGGTAGTTGAATCACTTTGATTTTGAATGCAGCTAAGGATAAGCTGGCCAACCAAAGGCAATACGAATATCCAAAACCAGCAACTGCTCAAATTGCAGTCCGAGAGGATAAAAAGGGGGAAAAAACGGAAGAAACAAAAAGTCGAAAAAGTCTTCCCGAGGACGACGCGATGTCAGCGACGGCAACGACGACAAAAATGTGAACATTTTTCTCCCAGAATTGTTTCATGTATTCCAATATTAATTTGGTCAATTTATATTTTATTTGGAATTTTTAAATTGGTAACGTTTTTAGCCCAAAAACATATCTCGCTAACCCATCGGAAGCAGCCTGGCTTTGTCTTTATGTATATGTGTATATATATATATATATATATATATATATATATATATATGTATGTGTGTGTGTGTGTGACCGAGTGTGTTAGCTAAGTGGCTTAAATGTTCGTAAGCGACGATCGTCATAAGGCTGAGACAAAAAATAACCGGCGAGGAATCGTTCTACACTTAGAGAAACATTTAGCTCTCAATTTGAATAAATTTTTCTTTAATAAATATAAAAATAAATTAAAATTTAAATAAATATTAAAACAATAAATCTATAGCAATTAATCTCTAATCCAGTTATATACAGTCTAAGAGAAGTGGAACTTTCAAACTTCCATCAATTTCTCCCAGTGTGTTTTGGTGAAATTCTCCCACACTGTGAGCACGCATATAATATATTATGATATTGTTACCGCCTCGCGTTCCAATTGATGCCAGCCACAATCGCATATGAATCCATCCGTCCATCCATCTAAAATAGCCGCTGTACCGTTCTGGCCTTGCAAAAGGGGTCTCAAGCTTGAGCCAGGAGCAGTGAGCAGCGAGGAGCGAGCAGCGAGCATCGAGCCAGAGGTCTCATCTGTGCTGCGTACAGTAGCATGCCAGATAAATCAATGTGTCAACACCTCTTTTTGTGCTGTCAGTTTTTTATGGTTTTCGATGATATTTCGCCTATTGTCAGTGCAACGCACACGCGGCCAGTTGTCCACTTGCCCAGTTGCCAGTTGCTGACCACTTTTGGGGCCGTGTCTACCCATTTGGTTAAATCGCACTTGTACGTTCGATGCTGGCCAGTGGCCATAGCTGCCGTGTTGGCCATCAGTGGTCAGTGCTTTTTGCCTCTCGCTTGAGCGCTGCTCTTTGGCTTTTTACCACAAGAAATATGGCTCTCTCCGCCTCCCCGACCATTGTTTCAATGATGAAACATTTCGAGCGATGCGAGGCATTTGCAGCCGCTGCAAAACTGCTGCAACTGGATCAATTTCAGTGGCAAACGTGTCGTCATCAACGTCGCGCGCTCCCCTTCCGCTTAACAGAGCCGAAGAACAGAGACCAAAGACCAATGCATCCGAATCCAACACATATCTGGTTATTTTTTAATACCCTAATGCCATAAGCATGAAAAGGGTATAATGCCTCTAAGCTAATTTATGTATAATATATTAGGAACATGTGAGTTGATTTCGCTAGTTCTGTTTGCCTGGAAAACTTACAATTGTGAAAAATTAGAATCTGAATTTACCTTGTATCTAAAGAGAAAATATTGATAAAATTGCATTAATCACAAAAAATTTCAAGCTTAAATTTGTGTTCTTTGTAAATGGATTTTAAGCATGTATTAACTTCTTATATATATTGAGTCCTTATTTATTATTTTGATATTCACAATCATTTCAAAATTTAATTAAAATATTATGAATTTTGAGACTAAAAAAAAATATTTCGAAAAAAGGTAAAGATAAGGTAAAAGACCAATTAATGATTTTTTTGGTTTGTCCTCAAAGTTGAGGTGTTTTAAGCTGGGAGTAAATAATACTTAAAACATCTCAAATTTGAGGACAAACGTTTTGTAATTGTATGGAATACAATTCCTGGTCATTAAATCAGAATGAACATTATATCAAGTGTAAGATTCATCAATCTAACTGTAATGTTTTACATCGTACATCAAATATGAAGAAAAGTACAGGTATATCATAGTCGAGCACCCCATGCTAGAATACTTTTAGTTATTTTTTGTTTTGACCAGAGCTTGTGAAATTTGAATTGCCTGCTTTTTAGTGAAGATTTATGGCAGGCTCGTTAAATTTTAATATGAAATAAAAGTTTTTAGAAATTCAAGAGTCAAGCGCAGTCGCAGTCGCAGTGTCTGAGCGGAATTTAGCGCTGCTTCTTTCGCAGTTCGATTGACATGCAAAGCGAATTAGGTGGTCATAAATCTGTTGTGAAGCAATGCTAAAACTAAAGGCTCAAATATATATATACATACACATATGTATGTAATTTACAAGTGACTAACAAGCCCAACTCATAAAAGGGAAATGACTGACTGAACCAGAGCCCGATCGAATTGCAAATCAGAAATAGTAATTGAATCTGTAGCAATTAATACAAAAGACTTTTAACACTCGAATGCAGAGTATATTGAGGAATTTATGAATTGAATGGAATACAAGCGTAAGGCATCCACCTTACACACATTGAAGATTCCTATAACTATCGCTACAAAGTCTGAGCAGCTTAACTAGAGTTAAAAATAACTTGAATTACAATTCACATTAAATAAAATAATATATTTAATGAATTAAAATAGTGAAAATATTCTCTGAGCAATGTTAATTAACTCGCTGGCAGACAATTTCTACATTCATGAGATAGGTCCCAAAATTGTACTTCCATAAGTAGTAGGGAGCTGGCTGAAAGTGGCCCGGCGGCAACTTCCGTTTGTACTCCGAAGCTGCTTCGCGCCGATTACTGACTCTTGGGCTTGAGCTCGGGCTTATAATAATTCAAAATATGTTAACAAAAAGAAGGGAGAAAAACATTAAAAACGAACATGGAAATTATTGTTGGCTCGGGCCATTTGAGGCTGATAAAAGTTTTTCGATAGGGCCAGTGAAAATGCCACAAACAGCTCATTACAAGCGTCAAAACAAATTTATGCAAATAGCTGCCAACAGCAGCAGCAGCAGCAGCAGCAGCAGCAGCAGCAGCAGCAGCAGCAGCAGCAGCAGCGGTAGCAACAACAACAGCCTGTGAAAGAGAGTCAGCATAGACCGTAGATCGGAGACTCCGAAAATCAGGTCCGAGCTGAGAGGCGAGCTGATGGTTTGGAGGTTGAAGCTGTGGCAATTAACATTGCGCCGTACGTTGAGCATTAATCATTTTAATCGCAATTTATGTGTCGTCGACGTCGTCAACACCACTCGACACGATAACGATGGTAGCAGCAGCACCAGCAGCAGCAGCAACAACAACTCAAGCATTGCCTCGCCATTTTGGCCACAAATGAGCACTAAACGAGCAACGGCCTCGAGATTGGAATCGAATTTGGAATCGGACAGAAGAAAGCCAACTTTTGAATTGAGTTTTTCGGGGCACACTCGGGCGGTCTTTCAGAAGCCAATACCGCACCGTACCGCATTCTACCACGCCCATTCCCCTGCTCCGCTCCAGCTCCTTTCCGTGCCATTTCCATTTCCACAGGAGCTGCCGCAGCCATTCATCGTCTCGTCGGTGTCAACGTCAAAGTCGTCAGTGAGGCATTTGCTCCGATCAAATTATGTTTCATAAACGCTCGTATTTATGGTGTCGGCAAACGGCAGTGGCAACGGCAATGGCAACGGCAACGGCAACGGCGATGTCCAAAGATTTGTTACATTTCTCGGGTTATTTGAACTTTTTGAAGTTTTTCTGAGTGATTGCCAGGTTCTTAAGGCCAGGCTGGTATTTGACCATGATTGCTATTAAGGTGCACTCAAGACTTTGGGTAATTGGCTTATGGGACATAATCAGCCGAAATATGGAAGCTAATTGTATTGCAATTTGGCTGTACTAAAATGAATATAGCAAATTTAGGAACAGATTATAGAATAGCAAAGGAATACGTATATTTTTACATATTGACAACAGCGAGAGAGCAGAGCGGAAGAGAGGCATTCTAGCTCACAGGAATATAAATATGAATAACTATGGTCTTTCATTAATATACATAATATACTTAATATATATATTTGAATAAAAACAGTTTAATGATTCACCTTAAAAACAAACTGATGCTGGTCGGCCAACACAAAGAAATCACAAAACGCAGATAAGCCCTTCTCCAGCCTAAGCTGGCCTAAGACATAACGCAGTGAGGCGCAGCTCAAGCCGAGACTTAGTAAGGCATTATAAATCTTAGAGATGGTCTTTCGACGTTCCTTCAACTTGATTATTATGAGAGCAGAGAAGAGCAGCAAAAGGCAATGACCAATTCGCACTCGAGATATAGAGCCATGAACTGTGGATGCAGTTGCTGCTGTGACTGTTGATCTAGAGTTCTTTAGAGCTTTTGGCAGTTTAAGAATTTTATAGTTGTTGTTGGCTACCCTCGCGTTGAGGAAGTTCGATCAATTTGTTGCTGCTGCTCTACACTTTGCTTGACATCACAAAGGAGCGAGTATATTTAAAAGGGAAATTTGTTGCTATGCTAAGTTAAAATCCAACTTGTGCTGCCTGGCTATGCTTGTAGTCGCAGTAGTTGTTGTTGTTGTCGCTGCTTAGCCAAGCAACATATACGAAAATTTATTATCACAATAACAGCAAAATTGAACAATAATATTTGTTAACGCTTGAATAGCGACGCACCCAATAATTTTATTGAATCTGAAATGCAAACACTGGCATACACAAGCCAACCCTAATTTCAAAAACAAAAACAAAAACAAAAAAAAAATAACAAAATAAAAATAAAAAAAACAAAACAAAACAAAAGTTGCAGCTACCGCTCACAGCAAGATACATACAGATACTGATACACAGCTACAGTAGCGTTGAGAGAGCGAAATTGCTTAGATTTGCCTCGCATGAATTTCGATTTATATAAAATTAATGAATATTTAAATTGTGGGCGCTGTTTCATGCAAAATGCCGCCGGAAACGCGCTTTGCTGGAGCCACCTGTATTTGTGTTTCGGTTTGGTTTTTTTTTTTTTTTTGTATTTATAGTTTTTATTGTTGTTGCTGTTGTATTTATAGTTGTTGTATATGCTGTTGCTGTTGCTGTTAACTGGCCGGATATTCAAGCACTCCCACACCCTGATTGGGGCACGTTCTGATTTTCCATATAAGTATTTTGACCATGGCTTATGCTGTCTCAGCTAAATTTCGATAGTTTTGTTGACTCGAGCTTCGATTAGTGCGGACAGAGAAGTTCTCCTCTCGATAATTTGAGATATTACAGATACGCATCAGGTTCTCTCTTTCGACAAACGGATATTTCATTCATTTGCGTGCAGCCCACCCAGATCCCACCTCATCGCCGCCCCCACCCCCTGTGTCTGTGACGTCAGATTCCAGCAGGCAGGTGCGTGGCATCCGGGCGCCTGCACAGGGGATGTAGATGGGGCACGGAATGGACTGGTATGATGGCATAGATCAATTGTTGTTGTCAGTTGTTGCTCGGGCCGATTTGTTTGTTTACATATTACGCCGTATTGCTCGATCTCTTTATGAATGAATGAAACAAGTGCCGACGGCGCAGTCTGCTTTTTAGCAATTTGATGAATTAATGCCTAGAAGCGCTTCTGCCATACACCTGCTGAACGTGTTTTTCTTTTATAATCACTAAAAATGGAATTTTGTTTTAAGACTTTACTTTTACTCGAATGCCAATTGCTTCAAATCACTTTTATTTAGAAATGAATGATGCAATTGTGAGCACTGTTTAGTCAGAAGGCCGTCATTAAATTATTTCAGTTAATGCAGCAAAAACTTTGAATTAACACTGTTGGGTACCAAGCTTAATCTACTTCACTATAAGGAGACAGAAATTTGTGTCCTACATTTGCGCTATTCGATCCCCACGCGACTTCTATAAAATAAAAAGAAGCAATGGCTCTTATACATGAACTAAACAACCACTAAATATATATATATATATAAATATATATATTGTAATACAGGTATAAATAGATAAACAGAGATTTTAAACATCGAATATTGGAACTGTTCTAAAATACGTTTACTCAAACAGTCTAGTCGACTGCTGGACTCAGTCAGGCAGGTCTAGGTAACTTCCTCTGGACCTCGTAAGACTACTCTCCTGTAGCCTATAGTTTTTCGAATAAAACACCAGTCACTGGCAAAAGATGTTACATAAACTTGGACTGTAATATAAATTTCTACTTCGAGGTCCCACGCCGAATAAAATGTGATTTATTTATCAGAGCTCGAGCCGAATAAGTCTTCATAACATCACAGACTTAAAGCTATATCCAGTAAGCATTATTCTTTACGATGCATGAAGAGCACAAAAATTTGGCTTATTTTGCTGGGATTGCTCTAGGAGAATTGCTAATTCCCAATGCCCGTTGGTCGTGTTGTAACAATAATTGCTGAGCTGCAATTGTTTCACCTTCTCCCTTCATCCTGCTCCGCCCACTTGCAGTGCCTCTTCCTAGAGAACAAAAAGTTTTTGTTGCCAAACTGCAGCTGTAGAGGAATAGAATTGATGTTGAGCCTGGACGATTGTTGTTGCTGCAGATCCGTCGCTCCAAAAATGTGTGCAGTTGGTGCTGTTACTGCGGCTGTTGCAGTTGCTGTTGCTGCTGTTGGCTGGGGCGACGTAGTCCGTGTCGCCAGTGTCGCTTAGAGTCGCCTTCGATTGTCTTGTAGACGACGTTGTTCGAATGCAATTCACGGCTTGTATTTTGTTACGTTTCGTATCGCTGGCAACTTTTTGCTTTGTTGCATTTCTTGCTGTTTGGTATTGTTCTGTGGGTCTGGATAATAGTCGCCTGCTAATGACAATCTCAAAGACGTTTCCACAGTTTGTCCAAACTGTTTGTAGCCTGTCCAAACGAACATGATTTGAACACACAATTTTTTCATTTCTTTTCTTTTTCTTCTGCTTTTCGTTTTTCTTTTTCTTTTTCTTTTCCATTTTATTTACTTTGTAATAGAAGCTGCACAACCTTTTAACCCACTATCTCTGGCCACTGGAGACTGGCGATAGCAAGCGCTTAATACTACTTGATCATGTCCTACCACGCCACTAGCGCCAACTTGGCCAAGCTCTAGTAGTTGTTGTGGCCGAGCATTTAAGGAATTTACACGAGCCGTGTACCACTGACAACAGCTTCGTAGCAGCAACAGCAACTGTCAGCACCATTGGTAACGGCAACCTGCTGACCCGCTGCAGCCGCAGCGGCGGCAATCGTCGCCGTTGGTCAACTTCAAAGCGCCCCGAGTACCTAAGACAAAGACCATGCCCTTGCCCTTGGGCTACGCACACTGGGATCAAATCGATTGGCGAACAGTAGCCAAAAGTTGTCGCCGTCGCTGACGCCGTTGCTCTTGTTGTTGTCGCTTGTTGGACTTTGATTTGCGCCTATTTAAAAGAGCGTCTCTAGTGGGGAGTATGAGACTTGTACATACCCTTATATGTTCCGGAGAACTGTTGTATATTTATCTCTTGTCCTCATCTGATATCCCCTAACTTTTATAGTGTTCAACTTTTGATTTAATAAAACCAAACGACTTGAGCTATTTTACATTTGTATTGAATACAAGAATACATAGTTGAAGAGTCTTTTAGACAAAAGGACATAGAGATGAACAGTCGGACAGATAGGAGATCAAGTCATTAGATTACTCAGATTTTGGATAAATGAACAATCATCGAAATTCACTTGAAGGCACTCAATTTTTTTTGTAGCTTTCAAATCTTATACATGTTTGCAAAGTTTATTTTATATTAAATCACATATTTCTATTCGTTTTATGATAAACACAAACAATACAAAATTTTTTTTAATGAGACAATTATAATGAAAGAAAAACACGTGGAGTTACAAAATAAATCGTGAAGTTCAATTTTTTAACATATCAAAAAATCAAAAACAAACTTCATAAAAATTAATTAATTTTGTGTCCATCCCCAGATTGGTTAATTACTTCAAAAATTCGATTTGGCAACAAATCAATTTTTTTTTTAACTTGGCTTTTGGTATTTGGCTCCATTCCATTTCTAAGACTTTATCAAGTCAGCTACACTTCCTTCTGCATGTTACCCACATATTTACTCAAAATGAATATGCCCTGATTAAACACCTTCTTAGTGACTAAAGTAATATACTAAGAAAATCAGAAGTACTGTACAGGTGTTGCTCAGACTTGAACAGATCTCATTCTCTAATCATGAAACCGAACTCTATTACATAGGGTTTTTTTTTGCGTCTCTTCATGCCTGTGACGACCAATACCAATGCAAAATTTCAACCATATTTAAATTATGGAAAACATAAAGGAACATTTCTTAAGCGACAAACATGAACAAAATCAAAAATTCCAACAAGTTACAGAAATAACTCGTTGCAGCATCCACTTAAAGCCAAAGGGAGCTGCTATAAAGTGCACCAGCAACAACAACAACAACAACAACAACAGAAGCAACAACAATAATAACAACAACAACAACAACAACAACCAGTTGCTGTGGGTCTGCGTATTGACCGAACAGGCAGACAGAAATGCAGAAGAATTCGCGCTCATTGGACAACTACAATGGACAACAGTCAGCAGAAGAGTGTAGAATGAGGCATTGGATGGGCTTAAGACTAAGTCTGAGGCAGTCTGCCTGCCTCTGACTCTGCCGTTTATCTGTATCCTTGTGGCTGACTGGCCGCGACAAATGAAGCTAACAACTCGGACGGCGTCTGGCAGTCGTTGTTGGCGTTTGCGATTGGCTTTGGGTCGCAACAGCAATTGCACATAGCAGCGGCCACGACAACATCGACCCAACAACAACAACAGCAACGGCAACGGCAACGGCAACAAGAAGAAGAGCTCCGGCAAAACAGCTTACAACGACAATTATAAAATGATGACAATAAGAACAACATGCGATGATGCTGGCTAGAGGCATCCTGGACGAGCCAAATGCAATTGCGAATCACTAAGCTTGGATTTCAGCTACAGCTCGATACTCTCACGATCTAGCCGATTGCCAGTGCTGTGCTGGTCCCAAGGTCCCTGGTAATGCCGAGAATTTGCCGAAACAGCCCACGAACTGATCCCAGTCGCCGGAGATGTCGTCGTTGCCGTCGTCGTTGTTCTCGTTGCTGGTGCTGCTGCTGCTGCTGTTGTTGTTGTTGTTGTTGTTGTTCCTTTCCAGCCAGCGACAAATGTGTTTTCGATTGGTGGCCCTCGAACGCACACCGGCGCCAAGAGGCGGCAAGTTTGTTCACAGCCAGCCGGTTTCATCTGAAGCCCTCTTGGCCCAAAAATTAAAATTATTCTAGGCCCCAAACAAGCCAACGATGCTCCCGCCATGCTTTTATCCCAGAGCCACATTCACTTGTCGCGATTTATCGCACAGATCGACGCTTTAGTTAATTTTTGTGTGTGGGTGGCTCCAGCTCTTCCAAGCGCTGCTCCTTCGACTTGATCTGGTTCTTCTTAATTGACGCAACTTTTATGAATTGTCATTGGACCGAGGGCGGAGCTACTGGATTTACATAAGTCAGTGTTAGCAGCGGGCTCAGAAATGGAGTAAGAGCTGTTTGCTCTATAATTGGATAGTTTGTCACTAAAGAGATCGAGGAAGGATCTTCAGTTATAGGATGCGTCTTTGAAAGCAAATGAAATGTGAGTTGATAATAAAGTTCCCGCTCTTCTGCCCTGCGGTGCATTGAACTATCACACTTGTGAAGGAGAGCCGCGCTGTGCTCATAAGTAATAAGCCCAAAGCGAGCATGCAGAGCGAAGCCTGTCTGGCAGCTACTCTAAGTATCCTTGTCCGTTGATTGTTGTTTTGTGTGTATAATATTTTTGGTTTATTTTGTGTTTGTATTTTTTTTTATCAACCCGATCCCGACGGCGAAAACAACAGTTGGGATCAGTGGGGGGCTGGTGCGGCGAGGCAGCGTTCGACGTTGTCGAATGCTATGTTGTCACGATATCAAAGCATTTTAATTGGCCGATTTATAGATTTAATTACGTATTCATGCGAAACATCGAATCCGTGATTCGTAAAAACACACACCGCGCAACGGGTGGAAAGAGCGAGACAGAGAGAGATAGAGAGACAGAGAGAGTGAGAGTGGAAGAGAACACGCCAGAGATCTTCGGCTGATCAGTGCCTCAGCCAACGCAGTAGATCTTAACGATCTTGGAATCTCCTGGCTGGGTTGGAGCTGTCTGGAGACGAGTGCACTGGGGTGGAAGCAACAAGCCAGCGCGAACCAGCAACAAGATCTTCTGGCCACAATCATTACCTACCTGCCTACCTGCCCCCAGACCAGTTGCAGCTGCAGTTGAGCGCCACACGCCGCCACAGACGTCCGAAATTTGTACCGCAATGGGGAAAGGGCCGTCGAATGTGAATACATATGTATATATATAACACATATATATACATATTCATTCCGGTTAGCAGTAGTTGTAGTACATTACGTATGCGAGGCATATGCGGGGGAAAGCCCAAAGGCCATCCTATACGCCGGACGACGAGGCGTGCGCAGTGCCATTTGTAAAACGATTTCGGGGGCACATTTCGTGCAACGTTTTAATATCTTTATTGGTCATCATCGTTGTCATTAAAACTGAGAATAATAAAATCATAAGCAACAGACCATCGCAGCTTTCTGATGTTGTTGTGCAAAAAGCGAAATTATTAAATTTTTCTGCGCCTGCCTCGCATTTTAAATGAGTAAACGCATTTCATTTTGGTTTTGAGTTGCTTTTTTCCGCTCAGCTCACGTAGCATAGCTGGGTTATAGGCCCCAAGACCGGAGGCAGAGACATATGCCAGCTCCACAGTCACACACTTAATTAGAATGAGTTCACTTTGCCGGACAGTAGACAGTAGAAGAAACAGTTGCCATCAGCAGACGCCATAAATTATGCATAGCAAGTGCGATCCGCGATCCGCGATCCACGATCCACGATCCGCGGTCCACAAGTCCAGTCCATGCAAGCTCGTGGCGAAACTCGGGCCCATAAAGCCGCCGAAATTATTCAATATGACAGCCGTACATGACAGTTGCTTTCAGAAATTTCATCATAAATGTCAAAACTGAATTGTTTTGCTCGTAGATCTTATCCGTGTGTTTGTTTCGCTGATTTCTGCCGTTTCTGGGACAGGGCAATTGCCAAATGACAGCTACTGTCTGCACATACACAGCACAACATACATATGCATATGAGCGAAAATATCGCAGTGATTGTGCCAAATTAAAATATAAACAAGAAACAGACTAATATAGTCCGAACTGATGAACTAGCAGATACCCCTGATGAATATGAATGAGCCACGATCGAAGTCGAGCGTGTATGTACTGTTTGTAAACACTGTTGCATAATATATTCATGTCGGTATATACTTCTGCTATAATTCATGAAAATTAATTCATAAAATAATTGATTACTCGAACACAAATGAATTGGTATAAAAGTACATACAATTTGATAGATGAATACGTGGAACTACAGGTGTAAGCTATTTTATCCACTCTCTATTCTTAATCCCACTCAAATTATACTTAATATATATGATGTCAACTATGCCCCTTCTGCCAGTTACATACATGTCCCCAAAATCATTATACCCTCTTCAAATAGTGTCTAGGGTACACAAACATTCAATTTATTTATTATATTTTATGCCCGAAAAGTGTCAACCTGATGATTGTCTTAATAATTTCTCTGCCAATTTCGAAAAACACATTTCAACGCGAAAAAGTTATGAAAGTTCTTAGTTTTTTGTTTTTTTGTGGCTTTGTGTGTTGAGGCTGTCGTCTCTGCATACATATATGATCGAAGCACCAGCTGCAACAGATGGCTTGGTACAGTGATGAGTAAATTTAGATGAAAGAGAAAATTGTTTTTTTTTTTTTTTTTTTTTTTTTGCATAAAAAGTTATTTGTTTTTTCGGAACTTCTGGTTAAGCCATAAGTGAAAATGTATAAATTTGTTCTGATAATGCTAATTTTTGGACTGTGCAAATACAGTTTATATAAATCAGAATTCTGTTTGTTTTTTTCCCTTATCACTAAATAAGTGTTTCATAATTTTGTGACGATTATTAAAGTTTTGCTTTTGTATATTTTCTTGTATGCTCATCTGCATTCTGCTTGAATGGCTTTTCCTATATTAAGATATAGATACGTTAAAGTATATGCTATAGAATTCATTGGTGTATATAGCTCCTCTAGGATATAAGATAAGATAATGAATAAAAATCATAGAAAATATAAACTTTATTATTTGTTAAAGACACCAAAATACCATTAAGAAAATATATTAAGAATGGCTTAAACTATCATCATAAGTCATTTAGTAAATACCAATCAGAATAAATTTGCATTCCCTTGCGTACAATACTCAAATCTTAATTGTATAATCAAATGCTAATCAGCTGCAAAGAGTGAGCTTATGAAGAAAGATATAGTGAGCCCATGCAGTCTGTGAAGTTTTTTGATTTTAATATCTCTGACAAGGCTAAGAATCACAAAGCAGAAAACCAAGTTCATTAAAGTGATACTTTTTGGCAGCGCCTTAAAGAAGCAGCCGACTTCTCTGTCAGCAGTTTTGAGTGAGAATTCGTGTATCATATGACAGAAGGGAGAAAGGGAGAAGCGCTGGCAAAGTTGTATTTCCATAACCACAGGCTGCCACCCGAGGCGCTGGGAATTTTGGCAAGTTGTGGCTTCATGAGTTAAGCAGCGTTTAAGCCAATCGACCACAAACCGGGGTAGGCGAAGCTGCACTAAAGGCATTTAGTTATTCACTCATATTAATAATGATATAATGCAATATATAGTAGACACAGGAAGAGAGAGCCAGGACAGGCGACAGTGAGAGAGAGGTGAAGCCACACGCATTGCAATGAGCTCATTATACAATAATTACAGTTCAACTTATGTGATTCGCAGTCAATTCTCACCGTTGCGATCGATTTCAGGTGCATCCGGTACGCATCGCCCCCTTTTCGAACCGCAGAGAGGCCGTAAGCTCGTAGCCGGTCAGCGGTCAGATATATTTACAATATGCGAGTGTTGAATAGCGTTTTGTTTTTCTTTTACGATACGGATATGAATACAATTGTTGCCCAGTTGCCCAGTTGACCAGTTGACCAGTTGCCGCATTGCCCTTTTGTTGTCGCTGTTGTTCTTAATGTTTGTCGCTGCTATTGTGAATGAATATATCATATGCATCTATATCAATTGCTGGGTGCGGCCTTTAATGTAAATCAGAGCATACATTAATTTCACAACTTGGCCCTAGAAGGAAGTTAAAGACTGGATGCCCTGTAATTGAATATGATATACGGAAACACACAAGCAGACACACACAGACACACGCACTCAGTGAACTGGTAATGGACTCTTGGACATTGGGTTATATGAAAGGTCAACTGCTGGCAGACAATTGGATTTCGTACTTCGAATGGGTTAAGTATAGTTAAGCAGGGCGCGACAATTCCCAACGGAAATCAACGTCTTTGATTTCAGCATATCAATTTCGTATTGCAACCATTTGTGAATTACATGCCTGTGCCAGAGAGGGCGTGGCACACACGCACACACACACACACACGCACACACTAGCCAGAACAACAGACAATGTCAAATGTTTGCATTGCGAATGTCTTATGTTATTTGTCAGCTACGCCGACTGGCTTTATGTCTGTTTAATCAACGTCGTCAATTGTAAACAACGGTCAACAACAGTTCTAAGAGGCCACCAGCTAAGGAAGAGCTACACATATACACACACATATTTATATATATGTATGTATATTTACTTGTTAGCTGTTTGCTCATAAGGAGTGCGCTTTCGTTCATTTTGGCTGCAACAAACATCTTGGCTTTTTGAGGTTTACTGAGCACAAATATTTGTGCTCAAATAGATGGTGAAATCCAAAATTTACAACATATGCATAAATGTGCATCAACATCTTGAAGTAAATGCCTTTGTGCATAGATATGAGATGCTGTTTAGCCGTACTCTGAATCATTCTGATTGAGTGTCAGATAGTGCAGAAGAGTATATTGGCTTTTGCTCTGCGCGAATAGTCTTAAGAACAGTTGGATATGCCCTTTATAGAGTGTATTAACTTTATATAAAATAAGATAATTCGAAGTATATATAGAAGGTATACTACTATTCTGCGAGGTATACTAGAATAGTAGAATTCTTAATGACTACAAGGTATACTACCGTCTGATGCAAAAATCAAATAAATTTATCCATTAGCATTAGCACCTGGTCGAAACTGTATTCAGTAACAGGTAGAACTTGCAAATTTGGTAATAAAATACTGTTGACCTCATCTAACGATTAACCAAAAATTAATATGCCTAGTTTTATCCCATGAACTTATCTAGACATTGCCTTATTTTGGAACTTCTTGACACAGAATATTTATTTCATTTTATATTTACTTTTTTTATAAGTTCAACTTTATTTTGTATAATTTTATTTATTATTTCTTATTTATTTTATTTAATATTTATTTTTTAACTCTTCTTTTATTGAGTGAACGAGTATTGTAAAGTTGGTTGTGACCGACAACAAGAAATAAAATTTTAAAATGCCATCATCAGCATTTCATAAGAATTTTATTTTTTATTTTTCGATTTTCTGTCACATTGAAGTCCCAATTTTATTTGTCTAGCAATTGAATGCAAATTTATGCCACAATTTTTGATTATATGCTCCACTGCATACAAATGGACAATTAAAAATATATTCTATTGAAATTGCAGTGCAACTGGAACTACGATTGATATCACTGGCATTTAGAGCAATATGAGTATCAGTCATAAAACGAGAACGAATATTAGATTCGCACTCGTTCGACAATCGCAGCAATTGTTGGGCTATTACTGCTGATTGCTCCATTGTGGTCTATCTATACGTATACACGTGTGTCCGTGTGTGCGTGTATTAGATGTCCACACAAAACACAATAACAACAATGGCAGGCAACGCCAATAACAATAACAACACGCATGATACAAGAAGTAGAATATTATTTGCTGGCAATAACTAATAGACACATGCAACATGTCCATGTCCGTGTCCGTGTCCGTGTCCGTGTCCACATCGAAGGCCAAACAGAGTGCGAGCAGCCCAACATGAATTTAATGATAAACATCACAAAGGCCAATTTCAATAGTCGTCCGATTGTAGGTAGTTAGTCCGGCTGCCATTTCCAGCATAATTTGTGTGGCATTTGCATATCGAGGCATAAGCAAATACGAGACTCACTCATTTGTGCCTCGGCCATAGAGAGCTAGTTTGCGGCTCTCTAAATGTAAATTTTGATATTGGCGCATTGATATAACAATCAATATTTAATTTGCCAGCCTTTGTCCATCCTTTGATCCAAAATGAACACCAAAGCGTACGGAGTCAACTTAATATAAAATATCCTCATTGGAGTTCGGGGTAATGTAGGAAAATTTTGGAATAAAAAGTGCTTAGAGTAATACAAGTTTTAAAGAAGGAAACCGTTGATAATGAATTTAGGATGTTCTGAATTTTAGGATGCTTTGCTTAGATCTACAGAAGGAGAAGGTAATACGACTAGCAAATCTACCTAGTCTAATCTGTCTGGTTGTCCATCCGTATGAGCTGTGCAATCTCGAAAAATATAAATGCCAGAGAACTTAAATTTCAAATTCATACTAATCCCATCTGATCACATTTCCTAATCAGCAATTTAAAATCTATATTGCAACAAATTTTATGACTGCGAAATGTATTTTTACAGAGAACATAAATAATTCATAATCCATTCTAAAAAAAAAAAATCAAATTTAAATAGTTGAAACATTTCGAATACATATTTTTGAATAACATAACTACTCTCTTGAAATTCGATTGGAAACGAAAATCTAGAACCTGAGTTATTCAAAAACTAATACTCCATAGTGGGGTTGGAAGACCACGGGGTTGCTTGATAAAATACATATTTATTTGTGTGTGTATGTGCGTTATGTGTATGTGTGTTTTGTATATGTGCGTATATATGTATACCAGAACCCCAACTAGGAAAAACAGAAACTCTGTACAGCGGTACAGGGTATTTCCTAGTCAGTCACTCTTAACATGTTCTTCTAAAAAAAATATTGATTTGACTTTCAGCTCCTTTTAAAAGGAAAAGTTTAAAGCACCTCAGCGCCCTTGGGCTAAACGCTTGTATAATTGGCAGAAAAACTGTCAATGTCATCGATATGCTTTGGCTGTGCTGGTAGCAAAATTCCATGAGCCAACTGACAACTGTCAACAGGCAACTGAGTGTAACAAGCCAATTATGAGAGTTGCGTCTAATAGGCTTAAAAACGTTAAAGACCAGGCAGGGTCATGGTTGAGCTACCAAGTCCGTAGGCAACTGCAAATGAAGAAGACACAACGAACACAACGTGGAAACAGAGAGAAAATAACTCGGCAGACAGAAGGGTTAATTAGAAGGATAATTAGTGCGTAATCCGATATGTCAACAACGGCGAAGCGAGCGAAACAGTTTTGGGCTGGGGCGAACGCCTAATGAAATTTGGCTGCCAAGCGAAAAGTTATTACACGGCCCAGGCTAAGGGCCAAGTAACGACTGAGTGCAAATACCTAGAAAATTATGATGTAAGTTCTGGGTAGAGCTGTTGCCTTCAACCTTGCCTTAAGCCCCGCAGCACGACGGCGTCTTTAATTTAAAGCTCAGATCGAATTGCATAGGTGCTTCGCATGGGATGATGAGGATGACGATGAGGCAGCCAAATATGAATAACCATGCGCCGCAGGTGGAACTGCCAGTCGAAGATGGAGTAGGCAGCAGAGAAACTTTAACATTTATGGCAATGGGCGCCACCCAATTAAAAGCCACTTGAAAGCCATTAAAAGCGCTGCCCAGCCAAATGTCGCTGGTTTTCGCCGTCTTCTTCCTCTTGCCCTCTGCAATTATAGAATTATTAAAGTGTCGTTACACCGCAGGAGCTCTGCATATGAATCATGGCGTCTTTTTATGACGTCTGCCAATGCTCGTGAGTATTTATGACTTTATGACTTGGCTGGCAGCATCAGCATCAACAGACAGCGAAGGATACCTTACGGAAAGGGTCTTTTGCTGCTCCAGCGTAATCCCATAGTTATGCCCGAAGTATTTGGACAAATCGTGATTTACGTTTATTTTCATCAAATATTGAAATATTATATCCATATACAATCTGGAGGCGAACGCAAAGCTAGCGAGGAAATTGAATCAATGAATTTAGTGCGACCATCAGCAAAAAAATTACTTTTATGATAAAAAAGATACTAAAACCGGGACAAAGAGCAAAAAACGGAAAAGTGGCTGACCCAAGCGCATGAGAACAACCCCCAAGGAGCAGGGCAGAGCCACTGCTGCTGACCAGTTGAGTCCGGTGCGGCTATCTCATATCATAATAAGCGCTCATCAATTTCCATTAAATTTAATATGTCACTTTTGGCTCAATGGGACGTGGCACAAAGGCAAGGACATTTGGCAAACAAAGTCAGGGTCCTGCTCCTGTTCTGCGCGCTCTCATCATCATCATCATCATCATTCTCGTAAAAAGCGTATGTGGCCATAAAAAAGCTTTTTCATAATTTCCTTCCCAGCTAGTGCTCAGAAGGAAGGAAGCGGAAATAAAATATGATATGAGCTTGTAATAGATTTCTATCACATTTTAAGTGCACAGCGAACAGCGCCTGGACACGACTCCAGGGCAGAGTCCGAGATGGGTGGGTGGGTGTGCCTCAGGTCATTGAAACAAATGAACGTGCTAAGTGAAAGTTTTGATTTATGCTGAAATAATATACGCTTGGGACTACAACTACAATTTGCTCTCAGTTTGATTTCCACTGCAGAAAGTAGTCTTCGCCCGGACTAATGCTAATGCGCTCCACAAGCAAATTTCTGCAAAAATATCAGCTAAACATGCAATCGTAAAGCAGGAGTAGTTCCGTCAATTTTTATTGACTGGCCACGCCCAGCTAGTGGCCACTGTAAACTCTCTTGACAACTCCTCAAGTTTCGAATTGGTTATTAAAGAAGGCCATTGAACACGGTTCGCAAATGACTCAGCATTTGGTGTGGTGCACAGCTCGAGGATTGTCGTCTGGGTGGGCTATCAGTTTATAAATCAAAATTAATTAGGCGCGCTCAAAACACAGCTACGACATCCAGCTGAGTTCGATTTTTGTCTCCGCAATCAGTTTTTTCGCTCTCTGATTTCCATACATCAATGATTGAGGAGTATCGACGCACTGTCCGCCTTTCTTTAGCGACCGCCACTCAATAAAATTTTTATTACACGAGAACAGAAACAACAACGTCTAGCTCACATAAACGCTGCAGATTTCCAAAGAATTAGCGATGAGTTTCGCCAGCAACTTTAATGGGTGATAAGGCGGGCGGGCTGGCGTAGTGGTTGAGGTGGTGGTGCTGCTGCTGCTGGTGCTGGTGCAGGTGGTCAGCGTTGCGAATGTGTTTTTCATAATTGATTAATTAATTAATTTTTGAGGCCCATTTGCGAAACGTTAAGTATGAGTCAAACGAAGTCATTCGGCTATTGCAGCTCGCTCTTTTACGACCGCAAACAAGCCATAAAAATTTGCTCGAAATCTTTAGAGCTTAATCAGGCTGGCATAGGAAGTTATAGATGTTGTAACGCAAGCTACACAGGGCAACAAAATTCAAATAAAATAGCGTATAATCAGACTGATACACGCAACATGTGGTCTTCCATATGTTGGAATGAATATAATCTGAGAGGGACAAAGCTTTTCTTATAATATGACACGATAATCATTAATATTGTCCAGGAGAGAGACTTTCCAAATGAACAGTATAGCTTATGCCGAAAAAGGATATCAATATCTCAGAGACAACAACTAAGAGCTCATTTGTCGGGACTACTCAACTATGAGATACCCTGAAGAAACAACATATGCACACACACAAACGATCTCTGCTTATGGATTAATGGGCTATACACTATGAATGTAGTATAACTCGACGAGCTTTGTTAATCAAGATAATTCAGAACGTTATAATGACATTCAATTCTGTGTGTATCTACCAATTTACAAGTGTAGTATTTGAAATGCAATTTTTGAGTATTGAGTATTCATTCCAGGATTTACCATAGTACATAGAATGTGTCTATATTTAATGTTTTCAAATTACGCTTATAAAAGAGAATCAAACTATCGATAATTTCAGATAGTAAGAAATGCGCTGCTATTATTTAGAAATATATTTATTCCAAATGATGTCTGCTAAGTCTCTAAGTTTGTCATCTGAGATGGCAAACGATTGGACGACAGACAGACAGACGGAAGAACCGACAGCCGGACAAGCGTATAGAACGGAACGACTCAGCTGGCTAGTAATCTCTTTCAAGAATATATCTACTATATAAAAATACATATATATATGTATATATATATAAATATATATTTATGGTGTCTTCCACGGCTGTCCAAAAAATATTTTTAAAATTCTTTTTAATTTTAGGATATGATTTAATGATATGATCAATGATTTAATTTTAGGATATATTTTTCAGATACCGTAAAGTTATTTAAGGGAAAGCAAAAATGTTGAAGGTAAAAAAAAGGATGTGTTAATATTTAATAATTCAGGAGATTAAAATCTTTGGAAAAATATAACTCAGTTTAAAATTCCCGAATTTTGTACGCGTGTGTTAAATACGTATCAGTTTTTAACTGTGTTTATCTAATATTTAACTGGTAAAGAACTTTTGCATAGATATTGATGTTTTCCGTTTGGAAGAAATGTTTTGCGAAACGATAACTAACTAGATTTCCCCCTGGGAAATCAATGGCCAGTTCTATGCAGTTGGCACTGCGAAGACAATGCCGCAGACAAAGATGAATCTACGTGTGCTGAAATTGTGGCACTTGATATCCATAAATACGTCACAATGTGAAAGTCGTAGTGGCATGCAAAGCAGTCTCAGTTTTTGCTTTTCTGCTTTAGCCATTTATGTAGAAGTCGAAGTCAAAGTGCTGCCGCTGCCGCTGTCGCATCTGCAAGCAGCAATTGCTGCTGCGACTGCTGCAAGTGTTGCCGCGCTGCCAGCAGATGCAAAATTGACGGCTGCAACTGCAACTGCGACTGCGAGTGCGACTCGGTGTTGTTTGTTGCCTTGAGCGGCATTCATTCTCTTATGAAATGGATTTTGTCATTTATTTATCGCTTTTTCACATACAAATGAAATCTGATTGAAATGTGTCCCGTGTCTGTGGCTCGGCATTAGCTCCAGGCCATTGGCAATTGGCCATGGGCTGTGGGTGAACGGCGGTTTGCGGCTGAAGCTGGATATTTTTTGAGTGTTCATAGAGGGACGAGCTGGCATAGCCAACGATACGTGGATGCCTAATTTGGTTGCGAAAGCAAGCAACATCAATTTGGCCAATTATATTGACACTTTCGCTCGGCCATTGGCCAGAGGACACGAAGCCGTTGCTTGACCATACGGCAATCGCATCAATTGACGGCCGCCTTTATTCTACACTCATAGCCAGAACAATGTCCGACAAGCTGTGAGCTGCCAAGGCCCAAATGGCGACAGAGAAATTGGCATATCTACGCTTGACAATCAAATCTCGGCCTTAAATAGACGCAGCTGGCGGCTCACTTACTCAAGACACCGAGTGTTCGGACGGCGTTGGCTTCGGACTGTGACTCGGACTGGAACTCGGACCTGGACTCGGACTTGAACTCAAACTTCAGCTCCGTCTCCATTTCCATGTCAGCCTCCGACCCCGGTCAACGCCTCTAGCTGGCAATGGTCATCAATTCGCTCGTCTGCCGATGATGTTGGCTATGATCGCAGCCGCAGCAGCAGCAGCAGCCCGTCCAGTGCCAAAAGTGCCGCGGCACAGATGCAATCTCTATGAGATCAACCTCAGCTTTTGTGCACGCCTGCTTAGATGCAACAATGGCAGCGACGGGACGCGACGCGACGTCGATCGTGACACAAGTGCGACGCTGTAAGCGACGCGTCGCAACGCTTAACACTCAACACAGCGCGATAGGCGACGGTCGACGGTCGACGGCCGACGGTCGGCGAAGGCGGCGGCGTGTCAGAGGTGCCGCCAATTTTTCAACACCCAGCAGCTGCTTCCACCAGCAGGCAACCAGATATCAGCAGATATTGCAATGCGGTTATAAAAATTCTAACTGGAGCAATTGAGACGCCGAGGCAGCTTTGGCTACAAATTTGTACCGAGTGACGTTTACTCTGTTCTCTTGTACATCTACTTGTTGGCCATATACCGATGCTGCCCTGCCCATGATACATTCTCTCTCTCTCTCTCTCTCTCTCTCTTTCTCTATATCCGACCCTCATCCACTTTAGGCGGATAATGATCGTGAGAGAATTCAAGGTACTCTCTAAGCAACTTGGCTGGAATTTCAATGCAATCAAAGTGCTAATTTCTGTTTGCTAATTAATGTCACAAATGCTGGAGCAACAACCAGACCTAATCCAACTGCAAAAAGAAAATACTCCTCAAGAAAACATACTCTTCTTTAGGGAACTCAAAGAACTCTACAAAATATTATGCATTTTTTTATAAATTTTTTTCCTTGTCAGTTTACAGATTTCTTAAGCAGATTCTCTTTATTTATTTATTTTTTTTTTTGTCTGCATTGTATTATTTACATGTACATGGAAGCAGGCAACGTTGTTGTGACACTTAAGCTGATAAGTGCGATTTGTTCTCTAAAAACGCTGCATCCTCTAGCAGATGATGGGTCTTGCATGTCTGTGGTCTCGCCTCTTGCCACGGCAGGCGTTGCGCATAATAAAAGTTTGAAGTTGCTAAATTGGGTGATAAAGTTGATCCGAGCACGATAAGCCCATTATAAATGCATTTAATGGCTAAATATTAAATGTATCTTCGTTCGTTGTCGTGCTCGAGTGCCTCTCCCCACACACACACACACACACACACACACGCTAGAAGCTAGCGGCGAGTGTAAGATCCCAGAGCCCAGATCTCAGGTCCGGGTGTCAGGTGACTGTGCCCCGACTTCGCCCCGACTTGAATTTATGAAGTTGTTTGCGCTTATTAAATTTTAAGTTGAACACTTTTCGCGCCTACAGCGCTACACACAGACGCAGAGACAGAGGCAGCCACAGAGACAGCCACAGAAACCACAGACGACACGGACACGGAGAGACATGCAACTCCGCACTTGGCGACAACTTGGCGTTACCACGAGATGCACAGATAAGATTTTTTTGTGACTGGTGACTGGTGACTGGTTCCCAAACGGGGCACTGGACTTGGCAATTAGCGCAGGCGCTTGAAATGTGTTGAAAGATATTTGATGAATGGATAGCGTGCCAAGAGGCTCCGCGCGGCGAATATGAAACTCAAATTAACGAAATTGTATAACTTTTACATAAATAAACTGACACGAACTCAAATTTATTATGCTGGTCAGAAAATCCTTAAAGAAGCGAACAGAACAGAACTAAATATTAGATAAAGGCCCAGCCTAGTTATAAATAAGCATGTGATCCTGCTACACACAGCTCTTCAGGTTGCTGCCCCAGCTGAAATTCAAATAAAGATGTCCGCCTGAATGAATTATGAATTATATCACACGGTGGCCACTGCCAAATTTGGGCAAATCCGCAACACAAATGCCCTGGGCCAGAGCTACTTAGTGCTGGAGTGCAGGCGAAGCAGGAAGACAATGCCTTGCGTTGGGTTGGCCTGGCGCTGGCCGAAACAACAATAGCGCAGCTACCAGAAATATTTGCGAAGACAACACAACTGCTGGGAGCCAGGGGGTGGACCGAGTGGCGACGATATGCCAATGGCAACTGTGGCATTGTGTCGTCGTTTTGGATATCTTCATATGGCTGTGTGGTGGCCGCCATGCCGAGCATTTAGTTACATTTATTTGTTGCTATTAACTGGCACGCTGACGCTTATCGACGCCAACTGGGCCCGAGCTTTTGACTAGACACGGAAAAGCAAAAGCAAAAGCGCACGCGGCGAGAACAATTGCCGAAGCAAACGATGCCAACCAGCCAGCCAGCCAGCCGGCCAGCCGGCCAGACAATCAGCCAGCCTAACATCCGCCCCCGTCCTGGATGTGGAATATGTGTCCAGTTGGTCGTGGCGCACGTAGTATTGTTATCGGGCAGCAGAGATGGGCCCGCCAGGCACAGAGCCAGACTCTGTGCATACTTATGCTATATTTCTGGTTCGATTCTAAGGCAGCGTGGACCATGGTGCGCGGCAGCAGCCACTGCGCTTTTCATATGGCTTTCACATGAGACAAAAAAGCAACATGTTCATATCTCAGAATTGGTCTGCGGCCGTGGTTGGGTTTGACTGTAGCCAGTAGCCAGTAGCCAGTAGCCGGTAGCCCGTAGTCCATGCTCATGCTCATGCTCATGCCCATGCCCCATGCCCCATGTCCCATGTCCCATGCCCATTGCCATTGTGACCCGGCCCTGCGCCAGGCTCTCTGTGGTTACCTTATAATGTGCCTGGTAATGCTCATCGTAATTTTTCCACATTGACGCTGGTTTTTTATTTTTTTGCGGTTTTGGCCATCTCGCTGCTTTAATCTGCATATCTTCATTTGAGTCTGCCGCTTCTGCTCTTAAATGCCCTGCGGTGTCCCCGGTGCCAGTCGCCGGCCTCGCATCCAGTTTATTCCCATTCCTCTGTTTAGAGTAGCGTTTTTAGCAAAATAATGAGAATCATGATTTCTGCTGCAGACTTCTGCCTTCTCGGGCTCTGCGGCTCTCAGCCTCAGCCTCAGCATCAGCCTCAGCCTCAGCGCAATTTTCAGTTTTTACGCCATTTTTGTTTTCTTTTACTTATTCTTTTTTATTCTGTGTACAAATTGATATGCAAATTTTTGAGTAGCACTACGGCGACTAAATGCTGAGACTCCTCCGATCGAGGCTTACATTTATCGTAGCTAAAATGTTGCCAGAACCGAACGTTAATTAGTTCCAAAGTGTTTGGCAGCCAATGATGTCGCCCAGTTGCCATCTTGTTACATTTGCGGAGAGAGAGTGGAAGAGTGAGTGAGTTTGGCTAATGCAGAGGGATACACAATTGAAATTGAAGTCTAGATTCATGAAGTATTTGTTCGTCTTGGAGCCTGCTTAATTTGCAGCGCTCACTTCAATTTGATAAATCCACTTTGTACGCTGCTGGCCATTCTGTGACCCAGCTTTGGTCTTGGCCTCTCAGCAGCTCAAAAACATGGCCACAATAATCTTGACTCACTCACTCCCCGAGCCCCGCCCTGCCCTCGCCTCTCCTCGATGGCAAACAAGTTTCTGCACTCGAATAATCTGCATGAACCATAATTTTATTGAGAGCACGCCTGCCAATAAATAACTCCAGCCCGCTACGTCCCACACCCGTGTCGCTCCCTCTCTCTCTCTCTCTCTCTCTCTCTCTCTCTCTATAGTCCTCTACCTGTCTCTTTCTCGCTCTGGCCGTGGCCATTTATTAATATGGAAATCTACAGAGAAGCCGCTCCGGCTGCTGAAAGTGCTTCTGCTTCTGTTGCGTTGTGTTCGCCGTTGGCCGAGCTGGCAGTTGGCTCTCGCAGCCTAAACACATTACACGATAGCGTCAAATGGAAGCCGATGGAGCACGCCACTTGGCGCTGCCTCTATCCTGGCACCCCTGCACAGGGGCCTATGTTTTCTGTGTTTTTTTTTTTTTTTTAATGCTCGGTGCCGCCATCGTCATCATTGTGGTCGTCATCCGCCTTGTTCTCATTGTTATCGGAATTCTGGTGTGCCATAAGCAACCGGCGATGCTGCGAATGCGGCTGAGCTTGAGGCTGAGAATGAAGATGGGGCTGTGTGGTTCAGCTTCAGCGACAGCGTCAGCGTCAGCATCGACTTAAGCAGGCGGTCATCACAAAGAGCCGAACACAATTTCAATTTCGTGTTATCCGCAAAATATTCATTTTAATATCTCTTCAATCCAACGAGCGATGTGGCTGCTGCCCGCAGAACCGAAGATAAACCCACAGAAACAGACACAGACACAGGCACAGGCACAGGCATTGCCTCGACACGAATACAAACACAAATATTCATATCGTCCAGGTGCATCGTTAATAACCAATCACAATTGCTTCCAAATGCTCAAAATGCAAATTGCTTATGTCGCGCCGCACATAACTCATTGCCTCTGGCCAAGCTCTGTGGTTGGCTATATCGGTGGTTAGGCCGAGCTGCGTCGGTCTGCACAGTCGGAATGGTCCAAAGTCTATGCCTCTGGGCTCCGCAGCTTTGCATATGAAATGTTGCACACGGCTCTAACTGCAGTCGCCATAATCCCCAGCCAGGCGCACACACAAAGCACCCTGCAGAGGTAGCAGCGAGCCCAGTACGATATATGTGCCCAGCTGCCGCCTGTATAGCACTGGGTAGGGAGCTACTTCCATTTGGCACATTCTGGCATAATTATAATGCACGCAGCGAGTCCTGGCTCCCCTTTTGCAGCGTGTATAGAGCAGTGGCAATTTCTGTGCAGTAATTCTCCTAGTCAGCCGCCCCACCGAACAAAGTGACCGCTGTGGTGCCAGCGGTTTTCATTTTAATTCAGCCAACGGATCGTCGAACATATCCACCCTCAACATTGATGGACATAATCCAGCATTCGTTAAAGGAACAAGTGCTCTAGACTGCACAAGTAGGCATTGCTCGACTACGAGATACTCTCAGTGGGATTGCTCGAGTGGATGATACTAGGTAAACGCAGGGAATTCTATGAGTATAGTGGCAGCACTTGTACCTTCCATAGTTCTTCCACTTATGGAAATTACTTCTCTACTAACTTTGGTACTAGATGTAAGTTCTCTGATATCCAATTGATAGGATGAACTGAGGCCTATGCTTTGATTATTTTAATGTAATTTCTGTAATCGGAAAATATTTGGCATCTATTGATTCCTCACAGAAGCAATCACATCGTGTTCTGCCTCCGTTCAGTTCTCCAAGTTAAGTCAGAATATCGTTTCTTATCGAATATAAAATAAAGAATTTAGATATAGAAGCGAAATAAATTAAAATGTTTATTTCCTAAGGTACACAGTGATACAGTCAGCGAAATTCAATGAAAGGCATTCCGTTTTTTTTTTTTAACTTAATTTGAATCTTATGCATGTGGGTATAGTTCTTTTATATCGAATCACATATTTCTATTCGTTTTATGTTAAACACAGAAATGTTTCTATTTTTTAAATAAGAAACTAAAGAAATAAAGCGCGAAGTTCAATTTTATTCACTATGTTCTAAAATATAGAAATCTCATAAACAAAGTTCATCAAAATTTGTAAATGTTATTTAATAATGTTTCGAATCTCCAGATTTTTTACAGAATTACAGATAAATTTCAAATATCCGCAAATTCGCTTCTATCGGACTGACAGGCGGACATAGCCATAGTTCACCGATCATACGGGTCTATCGGGCCTCATCCTTCATGTTACATATATTAGGTAAAAAGCATAATGCCCTGTTTACCGATTTTCAATATGCTGAGGGTATAAAACACAGACGCGCTTCACTAAACGTTTCAGTCTCTCGATTGGAAAGAAACTGCTTTAAAACTCAGTCAGATGGCAGCAGGCGAAATCTTTAAAAGTTGACTGCGAACGCTGTGCGTAGCTTCAAATTGATGGGAATTAAAATTTAAACTTCTAGAACGGATTTTGCAATTACCTCTGCCCAAATGCAACCTTTAAGTTAGCTAAGCATTAATGCAACTAACGTTTGGTAACTAGCAATTTATTAAAACTAACGTTTACTTTGTCAAATTAGAATATTATTTATTTAGAATGTAAATATGAACATTTGACCACAGACAGTGTGTGTGTGTGTGTGTGTGTGTGTGTGTGAGTGTGTGCGAGTGTGTGCAAAGTGCAAACATTTAGCGACACGCACATTTATTTCCTTTTTAGGCCCTCACCAACTATGCCCCATGCAGGATGCGGGTTCGACGACGTCATTAATATTTATGCAATTCTATGGATGAGTCTGGCTGTGCTCACTTTTTGCACTAGCCAGTCAAACACATCAGCCCCACCCACACATACTCAATGGCAGCTGTGAGTACATTAGAAACGTAATTATTATTTTAATTGCACTGCAATGCTCATTTTGTTTAGTGAGTGAAGTGGGCGGGGAGCTGTGGTCTGGGGCTGGGCTTTGCCATTTGCCAGTGCCACAAATAATAAATGGCCGAAAATTTGCCTGGCTTTATCGTATCCATTTGATTTCGGTTAACCGAGTCACTGTAAATATGAATAATTTCGCATTGCCAGGCAGCCAAATTAGCATTCATCAGGAGCATCGGCAGTTCGCATTTCGAATGTGGCCGATCATCAAAATGTATTTGACGGCGACGCTGACAACTGGCAACATATGGAGTGATTACTTATTTGGTCAGATCACATCATTAATGCCACGCCCTACTCTGAACAATTGACGATTGTCCAATCAGCACCTCCCGCCTACCACTTGGGCAAGGAACAATTTGAAGAAATTTTATGTAATATGGAGGAATACAGCTTTTATAGAGAAAACATATTTGAGATGAACATAAGTGAGTTGATGAAATCCTATAGATGTGTATATCCGTCGACTGCCTATCGATTCGTCCGTGCTTCGGTCTATCTAGCTATTTGCCAGTTTCGTTCTCTCCGTTGGTCAGTCTGCCCATGCGACCGTCACTCCAGCCATCCGTACATAAACTCATCCAACTGAGAATCTATAAGAACTAGAGAGAACCTTTAAGAGGTGTTCTCCTTTATTAACCTTATATAAAGTTTGATTTAATCAAATTGATTCATTTTACCGTGGCAAGGCATCAGATATACAACCTGGCTGAATTGTATATACAGTATATTACTATAAATATGTACCTCAAATCATCCCGTTAATTATTTAATTTAATTATTTAGACAGTTTGCTAATAAAAATGAAAACCGATTGCAAAAGTAATTTTTTTTTATATATAATAGTTTAAATTGTATATACATTTTTATATACATTTTTTATTTATTTATTTTTTATATTTAACAAATTTTTGTTTATATTTTATACATTACATTACATACATTATACATGTTACATTATTCTTCATTAAATACAGACAGTATTTTATTTGACATCTCTTAAGACTTTCAACATAATTGCGCTTAAAGGTATTTCCTCGTCAGACACTCCCCATTATCGCACTCTTATTTGTTTTTCATATATTTGTGTTGAGTCAAAAGCATTTCCATTGAACTTTTTAGCTGATTTTAATGATTATCTTTATGCAAGCCCATGCCCATGTCTATAGAATTTCGCTGAGGTACAGCATCAGAAAATGCAGCAAGTGCACCGATTTGCTACCAAACTGTACAACTCAATTGGACTTACAGCTCGCCACTCAAAGGCACAGAGCAGTCGCCATCTATAAATGGAATGGACAAACCCACACACTCACAGATATATGTCTAGATACAGAGGGAAGCGCGGAGAGACGCGGACAGTGTAAAAATGAAACAAGAAACATAAATTCAATATGAACTTGTGAGTAGAGGAAATCCAAATCGGAGAACGAACAACTTAAAGCTGGACTTGGGAGTCCGGTTCGCTCCACTTGTCGCCATTTGTGCTGCTGCGCATCTCGTTGCTTATTCGTCGTTGCCATTCCTTTTAATTTCATTTATTTTGCAAAATACAATTTAATTTGATGTGAATGCAACTGACAACTGGCAGAGAAGACAGCAAGGAAAAAACGGAAAAAAACGAACCAACGACAAAAACGGCAAGCAACTGTGATGGAGACGCCGCTTCCTCTCTATTGGCCACGAGTTGGGGGCTCCTACCATAAGGCAAATATTGAACTACAATAATCATCAACATCGATATCGACAACTGCACAGCGGCCATATCAGCGAAATCCCCAACATCGGTCGCCATTTCGTGCCGCCGTTCTCATCATCATCATCATCTTCGTCGTCGTCGTCGTCGTCGTCGTCGTCGTCGTCGTCGGCGTTGTCGACGATGGTTAACTGTGGGCAGGTGGGTAGACAGCTGAAGACAATCAAGCGCAAAACGAACGAGCAATTGTGGCACACGGATGAGCCAGGCCAATGATTGTCATGAAGATAACAAAAGTTGCCTTTTTGCATACCAAAAACATTGCCAGCGACAACTGCTGCCGGGTAACCGCGCAGCCAAACAGCAACAGCAACAACAACATCCACGAGAGCAACATGTTGCTCAAAACTAACAAAGTATTGATTGCGCCGATTGCCAATGGATGTGGATCACTCGTCGTTGTCGTCGACAGCAACATGGATTGTCATCCAACTTCAACAGCAACAGCAGCAGCAGCCAACCATCTGTTTAAGCTTCAGATACAGCTTCAACTTCAGCTGCATCCTCATCCTTTGCTCCAGACAAACTCTTTTTAGTTATTGTTGTTTCTGATGCTGCGATGCTAAGATACCGCAGTTGATGCCGACGACATTCTCATCCGCTTATCAAACTTCAAACAAATCATTTTGTTGGCGGCCTTGTGGGCCTTCTAGGTCACAATGAAAGCACAGAGCCCATAGTAAGCTACCCTACTGCGCTTGAAGAGAGTGAGTTCTGCTTGCGATCGAATATACATATACATAAATATCTGTACTGTACATAAATATCTACTCCACTTGAACATGCTAGCCAGTTTTCTATATGGGAACATTCCTTTCATACCCTGTATCAAAGGGCAGTGCTGAAAGCCGAGTATGATGAGCCTGTCTAAATCTATCTAGGGAGATATGACAGCTCCTATTTAGTATAGCAATACTTTCGACTAACTAAGTCTTATTAGTCACATAGATATATATATTTGTCACCATCGTTAATGAAAAAGAAGGTAAACCCTAAAGAATTTCCCTAAAGATATTTCCAATATATATCTTCTCATTTGCTTATCATTATTGAGCCTGTAAATAAAAATCGATATTTAAATTTTATCTGCCACAGTTCTGTTTATGGCTCAGGGTATTTCATAGTCGGGCACTCCCGACTAGAACAGCCTTACTTGTTCAAGAAGACAGACAGTTGCGTTGCTCATAAACATTTTGCGTCTATATTTAAACACATTGTATCTTATGGACTTGCTGCAATCATTTTATAAGGCTTGATAATATAGTGGCACCACAGCAGTATTTCAGTGCACCACTGCACCACCGCATTGAATTGAGTTTTATTCGTAAAGCAGCAAATGCTTGTGGCTTCTATGTAAACCATCATTTGTAATAATGAGCCTTTGCCTCTGCCTTTGCTGCAGACGTAGAACAAGAATTCTCGGAGAAATCAATTTATATAATTTGGTGAAAAATGATTAGCCCATAAGGTGTGAAAATACCTACAACTAAGCGATAGATTAATGAAGGCGCTGAAACACCTCTCTCTCAGCATTCTCTCTCCCTCTCACTGTGTCTTGCCACAACTGTAGATCTGGCTGAGCTGCATCATGCCACCCAAAATGCGGCAGCCAAGCTGTCATTAGCGGTATTCAAATCATAACATAAATATACTTGTCGTCTGCCGAGTGTCTGCTGTTGGTGCTGCCAAGAACTACGAGTTGAGAGAAAACTAGGGGCGCGTTTATATTATGACAGGATGATGGAAGTGGGTGGAGTTGGAGGTGGAGCTGCTGGCTGTGTAAGTAGTTTCAGGCTGGAGCTGGCTGACAGACGACGGCGCGACGCGTTGGCTCTTTGGCTGCCTGGCTGCCTGGCTGCCTGCTTGCCTGCTGGCTGCCGTCTGCCGGCTGAACAACTTGTTGGCTACATATCATTTTGATAACTTGTCAAAATAATCTGTCGTCTGCAGGGCCGCCGGGGCGTATGATAAATGCGGCCAGACGCCGAGCAAGCCACTGAGTAAGTGTTGAATGTTATGCCACTTTATTATTGCCATTAGATGCTGTGCATTCGCTTCCACTCACCTTGAATTTAGTCAGAATTCCCTGCCAGGCTGTCTTTATGGCTCTGCTGGGGCAGCGTAGCTCGGGGTAGCATAAACTTGTCGAGCACTGTCATAAAACTCAACCCTCTGGCTCTGCCCGATATCGAACATTGAATATGGAAACACTTTTGGGACGCTCGAGTAATATCGCGCAAGTCCCTAGCGTGATTCGAGCAAAAATATTTTTTCTTTGTGATAATTTAGCACTTACTGGACAACAAATGGTCTGTGGATCCAGTGCAGTTCAATCTCAGGCAGCCCAGCCATTGGCATTGCCCCTCCCACTTGACTTTGACCTTTATTGATGCCAGTTGGTTTTATGTGCTCGGCTGATTGGAATATAATATCGAAATTGTGTGTATGGCAATCGACTTTCAGCTTACCTCAAATTCGGCCTCAACTAATAAAGTCTTCTGCGGACTGCTTGGCAGGACATGGCTTAATTTGTTAAACGTTATCGCTTCCGCTTTCAGCCAACTGCCGCCGTAGTGCGGCCAAACAAAATGCAAGCCAGCAGCAGCCTAGCAGGCAACTTGTTTGGCTCGAGAGGAGGAGAGGGAGAGGGGAGAAGCAAGAGTTGGCTTGGCTCACCTTGGCCTGTGCAGAAGATGTTGCAGTCACGTGCATTGTGCAATAAGCCAAACTTATTTCGCATGCCATGCGATCACTTGCCTTATCGACGCGACGCGACGCGACGCTTGCGTGGCCTTGCAGCAACTAAGAGGGGATCTAGTTCGACTTTGTGTAATGTCGAGTGCCTGCTATGAATTGTATATGTTATTTTATTGAATTCAACATAACATTTTTTTATAGGTTTATAGGAAATATTTTGGATAAAACTGAAGAGCGAGTCATACAATATTTTTTTAATTTAAGAAATCACAAGTATCCTGGCTTGGACTAGTTGTAGTTCAACTTTATGGGACATGCAGACTATGCCATAAGCTAAACTAATTTTAGTTGTATACGAATAAATTTAAATATAAATATATATAAATATAATTATAAGAAAACTTATACTTACATATAAGTTATATATATCTAATATATTATTGTTGTCATCTGGTTAACTCGATGTCTAGTTCTAGTCCAACTTTGTTATCAGCATAAGCTGAGTGAAGGCTCTCCATGAATTATATCTATATATTTTTTGGTATTCAATATATATATTTAATAATGTATATATTTAAGAAATGAAAACAATAGTTGTCAATTAAAAATTTTATTTTCGTAATTAATTTTAATTTTTAATTTAATATAATATAATAAAATATAATATAATTAAATATATTATAATCTAATAATATATATATATATATATATATATATATATAGTATATAATATAATATAGAATCTATCATAAATTTCCAACAGCAACATGAATAATTTTTTTTTTTTGGAGAACACTTGTAGCGCCTGGCTTTCAAGCTGGGCTTGGGCTTGGGCTTTGGCGAATGCGAATGCGATGATCATATGTAGATATATAGAAAGACTGCCGCTCGGCTCTCAGTCCGGTAAGGTGTTGTCTAGATCGTGGCCACGCATGCGGCAACTGCAGAAGCCGATGCTGCTGCTAGAGTTGTAGGAGCATGCCGCAACGCGCCGACAACGTCAAGGTTGTCAGCGACACTAGCTCTAGAGATTAAAGATTCCACCATAAACAAACAAGCGAAATAATTGAGGCAAAATTGAAGCAAACTACTCGAACTCTCGGCAACGGCAACGGCAACGGCAACGGCAACGACTTGGCGATCTTGGAATACGGATATGGCCATGGCAATGGGCAATGGATGCTGAGCGCTGGGCGCTGGGCGCTGGCCGATGCTGCTTCGGATGCTGCTGCAAACCAGTTGCCGGTGCAACAATTAGCACGGAATTTGTGGGTGCCATTAAACGCGCAACACGATGGCCGCATGTTGCGTTTGCTCCCATTTCCATTTTTATTTACCATTTCGATGGCCATTGCCAAAGGTGGGCGATAAAACCGCAGAGTCTATGGAGGCTGCGCTCCCATATGCTAACGGTTCCCACTACTCCCAACTTGTGGCTCTTAGCGCCAGCCAGAAGACTCACACTCAATTAGGCGCACTTCAAAGCTGCCTCCCGGCATTTGCTAAGCGTATGAGCTGTGCTGCGGTAGCCAGCTGCCCGGCATTTTTATTTATTTCTGTGGCACTCGTCTCTCATAATTTCGCATATGCAGACGAAAATTTAATTGCTCGTTGAGATCAAACAAATTGCATGCAACATAAATATGAATCGTACATAGAGCACGACGTCGGGCCACTTGGCCACGATGCTCATCGCGAAACTGGGTAAACGAAGCAAATGAGGTTATGAAATCGAGAGTCTAGCTATAGCAGAGTCTAGCTATAGCCATAGAGCTGCTACGTGTCATATACTCTCTCCACAGAATCTTGATCTTGAAATCCCCGCCTGCCTGCGCTCCAGACATGTCACAATTTCTCATCGCTCATTTCGATGCAGGAGGCAACTCGGGCCCATTCCCCACTCTGCTGCGGTTTAATAGCTTGCATTTGGAACATTATAGTCTAGGGGACTGATAATAGTGCGCTGCCATGTCGACATTGCCCTTGCGAACAGCCCCCCTCCCCCTCCGCCCGCCCACCAACTGTGGACATTGTCTGGCACTTTACGGCCCGCTCTGGTAACAGTGTCCGTGCAAAAGCCGCATATGAAATATGTGCGTCCGTGAAATGACTAAAATTTCTTTGGAAAAGCGCAACATTGTGGAAAATGGGAAATTGCAACTGCATGAGAAATGCTGCCTGCATGCAGAGGTGTTTATAATAGTCGAAACAATCTTTTGCATGCTACGAGACTATAAACAGAACAGAACTGCACGAGCAGACTACTCGCTTCATAACTCAAATGAGTTAGCTGCTACTTTGACGTCTCTGAGTAGAAAGTGAAAGCTGATAGAGGGAAATGCAGTGATTTAGTCAAAGGGTGTGCCGTGGCGTGGCCTAATAATATGTGCACCTGACCAGGAAGACGAGCTGAGTGGCAGCTACCCGGATTCATCCAACTGTCTGTGTCCACGAATCTCGAATTCTTGAACTTTAAAATATACATATATAATATTTTAGCATAGGCAATAAAATTTATTCATTTTGATTCAATATCCCATTTCTATTCAATAAGTATTGAAATTTCGATTTGCCATTTGATGCATAACTTGAAGACTGCACAACTTAGAAGCCACAAATATGGAAGTCAAACTCTTGCAACAAATAATCAAATAAATATAATCTATACGAAAAAAAACATATTTTACATAGCAAAGTCTGTGCATTTAGTGAAACTCTAAAAATATTCCCTTTAAATATCAGGAAAATTGTAAATACAAAACTCTAGTTAACTAATAATACATATTGAGAGAGCTGTAGGCAGTACAAGATAAGTAGGTGCCACATGACGTATGCGTATATGAAGAGCAAGTGGTAATGGTATTCACTAACCAGATACTCCCGCCTAGCGCTAGGCAAAGCAAGCATCGTCCGTAGAATAATGCCACATAATAGACTATATTCATTTGATTTTGTTATTCTTTTTTACTTTCACAATATTTATGGCACTTGCTCAGTTGTCATATTCAAAAATAAAAGGCGAATTATAATTGGCAGCGACATTAACTTGTTGCGGTCTAGAAATTATAATTTGTTGAAACGACGGGCAATGGCGTTTGCCAAAAAATGACAAAAATTTAATTAACAAGATGCGAAACATATATTTATTAGACATGAAATAATAATTCAAATATGTTTTCAACAAGTCTAAGAATAAATAAAATTAAGTCAAATACTTGCCAGACTCTTTGAAGGGAATTCAGGGCGGACAAAGGAAGAGCTAAAAATTCAAGTAAATAAATAAAATAAAATAAAATAAAATAAATAAAAATGTTATCTAATTTTTAAGAGAGAAACCCCAAATTTGATCCACATATATTTGTGTATTATATATATTCAAGTATACTCCAATTCCGGAATAAAAAAACTTCATTTGAATTTTGCAATTTGCACGCACGATTTTATTTTTGATCATTCGATTTTCGATTTCGGTTTTATATGCAACTACCACAGTTTACATTACGTGTATCTACTTTTTGTTTTGTTATGTTTAATGTGTGTAGCCATAAAATTAGTTAATTGTGTATGTGTATGTACGTGTGTGTATGTGTGTGTGTGTGTGTGGGTGTGTGGGTGTGTGTGTGTTGAATCTGATTTGTTTTTGCTCACGTTTTGCAATTTATACAACTTATTGCTATACTTAATGCATTTAAATGCCTCAAAATCGCCATCAATTACTCGTACTTTAGTTTAAATATATATATATATATGTGTGTGTATGTATATATTTAGACACAGAGGATATATTCGTATATATGTGTGCTAGATCAAGCTTAGCGTAGTGTTATGCTCAAGATATGTACTCCACAAAAAACCATGTGTATTCCAAACGGCTGTAAAACTAAATATATTACAGCTACTTCTCGCAGCCCAGGGAGCCGGACTCGTCAGGCCCAGCTCCAGTGTCCGGTTCAGCATCCGCATCTGCGCCGCCACCATTGTCCTCCATCTCCAGCTCGCTTTGATTGCCAATATTCTCGTTTTGATTGTTCTCCATCTTGATGCTGTTCAGCGGATGCCAAATGTTGTTGCTGAGGGCTCCGTCGTCTTCCCGGGAGGCTGGACTCTGCGCCGGCTCCGATGTTGGCGATTTGCTGCTGCTCCTTTCCACGCCATGCGGATACTGATGATGGACCCCAGCGCCGCCCAAGAAGTTCGGAAAGCCCAGCAGGCCAGGCGGATACGGGTATTTAGCTCCATTTGCAAAGTGCGGTGGAGGTAGGTTGGCAAACGCACCAGGACTCAATTCGCCGGGCTAATTTACGGAGATTATTTTTTTGGGAGAAAGGATAACTTTACTATAATTAGGCCTATAAATGGGTATTGCTGTACTTATCGAGAGTTCATAGAGAGCTAAGTGAAGTGAAAAGAAAAAGGAAAAGCGAAAGCGAAGTTTAGACCTACCTTAGGTGGAATTCCGTTGAAGAAGGGTGGCAAATAGGGGAAAAAGAGTTCCGGTCGACGTTGCATGAACTCCTGCTCGGCAGAGGGCGCGCCATGGGCTGTGCCCGGGCCAGGTCCTGGGCGCATGGGCAGTTCCAAGGACATGCGACGGCCACGACGAGATGTCGGATTCGTCCACATGTGTGTGCCCATGTGAACCTATAGAAAGCAGGCGAAAGGGCAGACAGGAAAACAAAAACAAAATGAGCTCAAGTGATATGGAGAGGATCCCAGCTGTAAAGCACCTTCAGGTTGCCCTTGGTGGTGAAGGCCTTCTGGCAGACGTTGCACTGAAAGGGCTTGTCTCCGGTATGGGTTCGCATGTGAATCTGGAGAGCCGAGCTCGAGCTGAAGTTGCGCCGGCAGACGTGGCAGAAGTGCTTGTTGTTCACCGGCGGATCGAGGCTGGAACTGGGTGGCCCGGCTGACATCAGGGCCTGCTGAAAGTCCAGCGGACTAGCTGGGAAGCGATGAGCATCTGCGAATGGGATCAGCGCCAATTGAATGGAAATGCTGGACGACTCTCAGGAGCACAGGGGATGTCACTTACGCAACTGCATCTTCATCAGCGACTGCTCCGCGTCGGCGGCTGCCTCGTGCTGATAGCCGGTGGCAGCTGGAGCAGCTGGAGCAGCTGGAGCTGCACCACCATCGCAGCCACCCTCGTCCACAAACAGCTGTTCGGAGTCGGGCTCCTCTTTGATGGATGCAGCCGATGGCGCGACTGGCTCCGCTGGCGCCGGCTCCTGCGGCTGCTTCGGCTTCTTGGCAAATAGATTTGGATTGAGAGTGAGCTGAAAACATATTCGGACTTTGAATAAGGGGCGCTAATTTCTTCGCATTTGCCAGTTAATGTGCCGTTCAAATCCCACTTCGGGAAGTTCGGGCCAGACGCGGCTCTTAATTATCTTATTCTGAGCAGAAGCCACCGCCAGGCGAAACATAATTTACAATTATTCTATGCCGGCACGAGCGTAATAATGCCAACTAATTATCTCGCGCAGACTGAAACCGCCGGGTCTCATATTTTTATGGCAAAACAATTGTTTGCTGTGGACGCGTTCTGGCTGTTGCTGTGCTCGCCGTTGGCTGCCTGCTGGCTGGGCCCTAGATGCCCCACAGATGCTGCCGATGCCGATGCCGATGCCGATGTCGATGCCGCTGCCGACCGAGGCGCGACAAACAAAAGATTAAATAATTTTGCATAAAGCGTAACATAATTTATTTGCATTGAATGCATCGCACACACCGCCACCGATCCGGCACACAGAACGCCCCACGCGCCCCCCTCCCACACCCATGGCACGCGAGGCGCGCGCTGACATTCATGCGGCATAGGCCGCGTTAGAGGGAGCTGCCAGTTGTCTGGGGCCAGACCAACTCGTAAATTTCGCATCATCATAATGCATTCTCGTAATTACTTACAATTTTTGAATCATTTAAAAATTTCCAAGACCAACACAAAGAGCGAGAAAGCGAGCTGCTGCTCAGCTCTGTCTCGTGTCTCGTGTCTCGTGTCTCGCGTCTCGCGTCTGTCGTAGATCATCAACAATGTGTTAAGCGACCAAAACGGAGCGCGGAGTGCACACAAGGACTACAGTCTGGCCATGCGGCCTAACAGGGCTGATTACTACTCGAAAATGTTATGACATTTACACCGCATTCGCATTGGAGCCAAAATATCGGCGGCGCCAGGAGCGCAGCGCGGTGAACAACGCGCCCAAAGGCAGGAGAAACGAGAAGCGGATAAGCTCAACAGAAGATAAGTCTTTTTATCTGTTAGTTTGACTATATTTCATTTAGTTTATAGAAGTTTCTGAATTCTTCTTGAACTGGCAATCCGGCACTGTATTCAAATATTCACTCACAGTTTTGGAGTTACTCCAAGAATTTAAAATATAATGAACGATGTCATTAGTCATATGGACAATGCCAGCGGGCAGAACCGCAGCAACATGAAAATGCGAACAAAACATTCTTAAATATTAATTCCTGCATTTGTTATGGGCAGACACATGGCATAGACCCTCACACAGGCACGCACTCAGAGACCTTACTTGACAAACTGCTCCCCTCACTACCCCCCCCCCCCCCTCTCTGGCTGTTTTTGTGGTATTCCTAGTAGCTTCGAAGGCGAACGCACTTTAATAAATAATTGGCATTGTTGTGTGGTGTAATCCCAGCGCTGGTCGATGGATGCCAGTTTCAATGGGTTTGCCGCCGCCGAGCGGAACGCCAACAATTAAGGCAAACTATGGCAACTCGGCCACAATTTCTTCATAATAATGCCAAAGTCGTGAACAGCGAGCGAGATGAGCAATTAATAATAAGCTCATAATTTGTATGGTCCTGCCTAAACGGGAGCCAGTCCCGGTTTCCCAGTTTCCCAGTTTCCGCACTTTCAGTCCATATTCGGCCCGCCGCAGCCATAACAATTTCATTAATGATGCCAAGACCAGGCTCGAGGTATTTCGCAGTAAACAACTTGTGCGCGCACAGCTGGCATTAGTTCTCATCATTAGAGCTGGCTTTAAGATAAGCACGAGTGTGATCGGAGCGGCAATGCACGACTGCGAAATACCCGCGCCCCCCTTTTCGAGTCGTTCTATATGAGGCGAATATTATAATATATTATATATATATATATATATATATATATATATATATATATATATATATATATATATATATATATATATATATATATATATATATATATATATTTATTATATTATATATATTATATTATATATATAGTATAGAATAGTATAGATATGTAGTATAGAATAAAGAACTATATACTATACTACTACTCTAAATATATATAGCTACAAGTGAGTGCCTTTAATTGAATTTCGATAAATATACAAAATATGGAGTAAAAAAAGAAAAAAAAGTTATATATATATTCTATATTTTCAATATTTATATTGAAAGTCTTTTGGAAGGGGATGGGACATTTTTGTTCTATTTATATATAAAATATTGGTATCATAGATTTATATCGTATTTCATAAATATATAAAAAAAACTTTCGATTATTAAAAAAGAAAGCAGATATGGCTGGGTTACAGCAGAACACATATGTTGTTAGTTTTGCAGTCTAATAAATTCCAAGAGCAAGTCCTAATCAAATCCCATTATCATAAAAAATAGTTATATAACAAAGGTTTAACCATACTAGTTAGTTCTTCCTCTTACACCTACTCCTCACACTCATAAGTCTTAGATAAGCCAATATACCCTGTGCACACATCGAGTGCAGGGTAGAAAGAAGTCATACATTATTAAAGCAACGTCAGATCAGCTAACTGTTCTTCATATAACTCTAGGCAGTTAGTCCAGGTAGCTCATATGCTGATATTAGGTATAACGGAAGCGCGCTTACCTTAGCTCCATAGGGCGTTACGGCCTCGTGGCAATGGGCTCGGGCGGAAGGAGCCGTCATTTCTTTGGCATGTTCGCTCTGTAGATGGCTCTCCAAGGCAGCCAGGCTTGGCAGCATCTTGAAGCACAAGTTGCACACATTCGGGGGCGGCTGCAGGCCTAAAGATAGACAGACAAGGAAGCAACAAATTACTCAGAAAGCCCGTCATGGGATGCGACATAACTCTGGACGCGTGCTGCTCGATGGGACCGAAAACTCGATATAATAAATTTCAATCAGTATAAAAATGTTGTGACATAATGACGGCGCGATCATGAAGCGGCGCGCAATTCATTGAGAGCGCCTCCTGCCGCCGCCGATCACGATGTATTGGAATCGAAAATGCGCGAAAAGTTTATAAATAAATTTTGGAATTTGGCATAGGCAGATGGGGCTGTGGATGGGTCTGTGGATGTGGATCTGTCTCTAGATGAGGCTGTAAATGCTTTGTCTTGGTCCAATTGAGTTATGTCGCGGCGGGAACGCGAGATTTATCGCGCAGCTACTGCCTCATGGCAAACGGCGCTTGGGTCAAAGGTGACAGACAAAGGAGCTTTGTCATCTCGCAACGGGCTGCCAGCATAGCCAGCCGAGGGCTGGGCACTTACCCATTAATCCGAGCGGGCCGAAGGGCAGCAGCGGAAACTTGGCATGCGTCTGGCCCAGCGCGTGCATCTCCTCGCGCGCCGCTGCCATCAGCAAGAGATTCGGCGGCATGGGCATGCCAAGCATCGGCAAAGCTCCAGTGCCACCAGCTGCTGCTGCTGCTGCCGCCGCTGCTGCTGAGTTGTTGCCGACTCCAAAGAGTCGCGCCGCAGCCGCTGCCGCTGCCACCGCGGCCGAAGCGGAGGACGAGGACGGCGAGGAGAGATCCATGGCGGGCATCTCGCCGCTGTTGCTTTCACGCCCACCGCCATCCAGATCCGATCTGGAGCGCTCGTCATCGTGGCCCAGCCGTCTGTCTCTGTCGAGCAGTGTAGTCGTGGCTGCGCTCGAGTTGTCCCGGGAGTCGTCAGTGCTGTCCATGGTCATGAACTCGTCGAAGTCGCCTCCCTGCGAAGACTCCGACCTCTGGCCAGAGTGGTCCGAAATGGTCGTCGAGAAGTCCAGGGTGTCCGAGGTGCCCAAGGACTTGTTGGAGTTCTGATCCTCAATGCCCAGACGTTCGGCCTCCCCAGCGCCCAGGCCCTGCCCCTGCCCCTGGCCCTGGCCCTGGCCCTGGCCCTGGCCCTGGCCGTGCACCTGATTGCCGCTGCCATCGTCCATGGTGTGGATGCGAATGTGCTGCTGCAGGATGATGCCGTTGGAGAACTTCTGGTGGCACACGGGGCACTTGAACTGGCTGCGCATGGGCGGCTTTATCTTATGTATGCTCATGTGCGCCTTCAGGTTGCCCTTGGTGGCGAAGGCGCGTCCGCAGATCTTGCAGCGGAAGGGCCGCTCGCCGGTGTGCGTGCGGATGTGCATCTGCAGAGAGCTGCGGCAGGACATGACCTTCTGGCAGAATATGCACTGGTTCGGGTCGGTCAGCTTGTTCTCGATGTTGTCCACCAGCTGCTGCAGCTTGGAGGTTTCCGACGTCTTGTCGATCTCGATCAGATCCTCCCAGGACTTGTCTATGATGCGCTCCATCTGCGCGAGCGAGTACTCGCCCGGCAGGGCAACAGCGCCGTCGCGACTGGCCGACGAGCGCCGCACGAGCTTGGCCAGCTGCATGTGCTCGGAGTGCTCTCGCTCCTCACCTGGCGGACTCGCTCCGCTGCTGGACTGACGCTTGCGCACGCTGCCATTGCGCCGACTGGCCACCGTGGTGGGCGGCGTCGTGGACTTGGGACTCTCCTTCGCCTTATCCTTCTCCTTGCTCTCGGGCAGGGCCAGGCACGGCTGCACTGCTTCCGCCGCATTTTGGGACTTGGCGGTCTGCGCGGCTGGCAGCGGCGAAGGCGCCAGCTCCCTGGTGGGCTTGCTCAGATCCTCAGCCTGCTGCAGTTGCTGTGCTGGCATTGCCAGCGCCTGCAGATCG
The DNA here is from genome assembly GCA_035045555.1 of Drosophila fulvimacula. Classification (NCBI taxonomy): domain Eukaryota; kingdom Metazoa; phylum Arthropoda; class Insecta; order Diptera; family Drosophilidae; genus Drosophila; species Drosophila fulvimacula. The sequence continues at coordinate 456,640 of JAWNOX010000118.1, read as the reverse complement.
AGCTGCTGCTGCTGCTCGCTGCTGGGCGGCGGAGGGGGCGCCAGAGGCGCTGGCGTGGCAAAGGGCAGTCGAATGGGCGTGAGCGGGCCGAACTGCTCGGGCGCTGGCGGCGCGGGCTGGACCCCGTTGACCACTGGCGGCAGCAGCATGGGAGGAAAGATTTGCGTGTGGCGCTGATAGTGAACCTTCAGGTTGCCCTTGGTGGTGAACTTGCTGCCGCAGACGTTGCAGTGGAAGGGCCGCTCGCCGGTGTGCGAGCGCAGGTGTATTTGCAGGGCCGAGTAGCTGCCGAAGATCTTGCCGCAGTACTTGCAGCGGTGCTTGAAGATCTCTCCGCGACTCTGCGCCTCCTTGGAGGCGTACTCGGAGTACTCCTCCTGCATTTGGGCCGCGTGCAGGCTCTGTGAGGCCGAGTCCAGCACCTCCTCCGTGCGCCGCTGCAGCATTTCCAGGCAGTTGGGTTCGTTCGGCGCCGGCGGTGGGTCGTGGTTGGTGATTATGCTCGATGCCAGGCTGGAGCTGATGTCGCACATGATCGGCTTGTACTCGCTCTCCAGCTCCTGGTCGACCTCAGCCTCAATCTCACGCTCCCTCTCTGAGCTGGCCAATGCTACATTTCGTTCCCGTTCCCGTTCCCGTTCCCGTTCCCGTTCCCGCTCTCTATCCCGCTCTCGTTCCTGCTCCCGATCCCTATTGCACTCGTTTGATATTGCCTCCGCTTCCTGTTCTTCAGTCTTTGAACTCTCCTGCAGCCTTTCATGATCGATCTCTGCCGTCGCGCCATTGGCTCTCGCCTGCTCCTTGGAGCGGTCTGGCTGGTCCGGCTGCTCGTCCTCCTCCTCCTCGTCGTCCTCAGGCTCGGCATAGTTCGGACCCTGCCTGCTGAGCGCAGCCACCACGCCACCCGCTCGCTTCAATTGACTCTGTAGGTGCTGGATGAGCTGCAGCTGCATCAGGTGCTGGCGCTGGACATTGAAGATCGTCGATTGGACCATGGCCAGATCAGTCGGGTCGGACACGGAGCCCGCCAGCGCACTGGCCGCGAACTGAGCCACCGCCACTTTGGTATGTTGTAAAGCTTCTAGTGCCACGTGCCCGCTCGTGGGCAGACGGCTGCCGGAGATTACCGACAAATCCAGCGCCTCGTTGCTGTTCTCTGGCTGGTCGGCGCAGGGCAGCGCTTGGTCGGCTTCGAGCTGCCGCTCCATCTCTGCATCTGGCGTCTCGTCCGCTGCGCTGCCATTGTTATTGCTGTCCGCGCTGAGCTCCTTGGCTAGCAAGCTGTCCCTGTCGCTGCTGGGGTCGGCAACCGACGCGCTGCCCGCATTGGAGGAGCCACCGCGCGTGCCTGTGCTCCGGTAATTGATGCGATTACGAAATATTGAACACATTCTCCCCTGAAATGGCCGCTGCCGAGCGCTCCACTTCCTTTGGTTCGATTCGATCTCTATCTTGGACTCTGACTCTTGCTGCGGCTGCGGCTGTGCCTGTGGCTGAAAAGACAAAGTTTTGGAATCAGATAGTGGGATTTCTCAAATTTACGCACATATTCCTGGCAAATTATTTGCTATAACCGACGAGATGTCGACGATGTCGGTGCCGATGCCGATGCCGATGCCGATGGTGATGCCGTCACGTAAGGAGGCTCCGACCCGGTCAGACTTTATGATAAATTTTTGAATATATGAATAGCGTCATGTCGCAACTTAGGTGATGAATAAATGAACGCATTGCATATTATTAGGGGCGTATAACTTAATTGTAACCTAGCTAACCGCCACGCCCGGCCACACATATCTACCGATCTATATCTGAGCAATGTTTTTCTCTGTTTTTCTTTTTTTTCGGTGGACTTTCTGCGTCCGTGTCTTGGGCTTGACAATTATTGTAAACTGAAACTGAGAACCTCAACCATTTTGCGTTTTGCATGAGCCATTGGCTTGGGTAATTTATTGATATATTACTTGGAATCACTCAGCATAACTTTGTTTTGATCCCATTCGATTTATTCCGGCTATATCTAATTTACTTGATGCCAGCTCCCCACACGCCTGGTCGGGCAGCTATACAGATATACATATATATCTACATATATCTTTATATATAAATATATATATACATATATATGTATATCTGTATATATATATATATATATATATATATATATCACTGATTGCGTTATGGGTGTCTGATAATACGGAAATGCCAAGAAGCCCTTTTTTCTCACATTCAAATGGACTTCAATGATTGCTGGGTAAATATCGGTCACACGGGCAATTGAACTCCTTTGAACACTTTCGAGACTATTGCAGAACAGTTTATTCTTTATATTCAGAGACTTGCAATTCAAAGCGTGCTTCGATAATAACTTGTGAGCTGTCAGCTAGCTGTCTCTTTCACTCTATCTCGCTTTTTTTCTATTTCTCTCTCCCTCTCCCTCTCTCTCTCTTCACTCTTCTCTCTTTTACTCTCTCTTTCTCTGTCTCTATCTCTTTCTCTCTCTCTCTCTCTCTCTTTCTCTCTCTCTCTTATTTTCTCTCTTTTACTCTGTCTCTCTTTCTTTCTCTATTTTTTTGCCTTTTTCTCTCTTTCTACCCATCTCTGTAAGTCTCACTCTCTCTCCCTTTATCTCTCACTCTCCATTTCTATCTTTTTCTATCTCTCTCTCTCTCTATCTCTCTCTTCTCTCACTATATCTTTTTCTTCTATTCTTTTTCTCTCTCTTCCACTTTCTCTCTTTTTTTGTCGCTCTTTCTCTCTACCTCTCTTTCTCTCTCCATCTGTCCTTTCTCTATGTCGCTCTCTCTCTCTTTCTATATCTCTCAATCAGTCTGTCCCTCTATGTCTGCCCCTCTCTCTCCCGCTCTTTCTATCTCTGCTTCTCCTTTCTTTACCTTTTTTCTATATTTTCTTTATTTCTCTAACTAGCTATCTCTCTCTTCTTCTCACTCTTTCCCTGTCTCGCTCTCTATCTCCCTTAATCTCCCATTCTTTCTATATCAGTTTCTCTCTCATTTTCTCTATCTGCCCTCTCTCGCCTTTTTCTCTCTTTTCACTTTATTTCGTCCATCTTTTCTCTCTCTCTCTCTCTCTCTCTCTCTCTGTCTGAGTCTCTCCCTCTGTCTCTCTCGCTTCCCTCTATCTATTCTCTCTGGCTCTCCTCTGTCCCTCTCTATATATAGACCATTAAATCGATTTCAACATAATTCCACACGTTCGCAAATAGTCTCTAGCACCGTGAATTGATAGAGGAGGCAAAGTAAAGCGAATATTTCACAATAATCGATGCGCACATGAGCATAGAGTTGGTATAGGAATCGTTCGTATTACGTTCGATTGCTTTATGATTATTTCCCGGCAATTAAGTGAATTTATTGGCAAAGGTAAACACAAGGTGTGCCCAGACGGCAGCCCTACACCCGCCCACACCCTCTCCGACAGAAGCCGTAGCCAGATTGTTTGGCTATCCGCAATTCGTGCTCAACACGCTCCACACACATAGATTATATCGATTGGACGCTCTCTCGGAATCGTCGAGGCGAACATATCGTATAGTATTTCTATCAATGCCGACGCAGGCGAACGGTCCCATCCGAAATCAATTTGTTTAATGCAGCAACAGCCTCCACAGCGACGCACTTTTCCCGGGCTGTGCTGTGGGTGGTTGGTTGGCTGGTGGGCTGCTTGATGGGTGTTTCTTGGGCACCTACCTTTGGTCGAAAGTGTTGACCGAAGTCGGAGCGAAAGTCAGTAACCCTTGAATGGCCAGCCACAACTTATTCCACTTGAGCTGATTTCTTGAGCGATTTACGCACAGCTAAAAACATAAAACTTCCGCAATTGCTTTGCCTTCAATCTTGGCGGCGTTGAGCGTTCGTCACTTGACACTGAGATGCTGGCCAGCTTTCCTGGCCAGCTTGCTCTCCTCCCTTACATTTGTCATTCACTTCAATTCGTGTGCTATGGATGCTCCCCGAAAACTCACGCTTCCTGCCCAGCAGGTGGTCCGGCCCAACTCGAGAGGAACTCTAAATCTTTCCATTCAGATTACAAATACATATATATATATATATATATATATATATATATATATATATGTATATATATAGTTGCTCTCGCTTCGATCGGCATGCGTAAATATTGTATTGTATCTGCGAGATACAACAAACCGTCAATCATTTGGAGCAACGTTAATTATGGATGTACGAGCCACTCGGGCTCATTTGCTTTATTCACAGCGGATATGGATCAAAATTCTATGCAATTTGCTTGACTGATTGATGGCACACGCGGCAGCAGTGGCCCAACCTAGCAGAGGTGCGCGTACTTTCAGACATCCGGATTGCATCCGAAGAGCCAGAATAAACAATTGATTGAGTGATTGCTATTGAGGTATTGATTAAGATTTGCTATTCCAAAAGTCAATTGAAGCCAATCGAATATTGAATTTGATTTGAATGATCGCAAGATCTCAATGGAAAGTGCTTCGGGTAAGTTTGTATCGTAAATCTAAGAATTTATGTTACGCTCTCTAAAGGTTTTCAATACACAAATACGATATTCACGGGAAACATTAAGGTAAGGATAGTATTTACTAATTGAACCATCGAGGGAAGTTAATGAATGTCTTGAATAAGCACCTACGATATTCATACGATATTCACTCTGAACAGCAAGACTGCGATACGATAGGATTAGAAGAAGTTGAAGTTCTTGTATTAAAAATTCTTTTAATTACGAATAAAATAAATATCATATATATATATATATATATATATATATATATATATGTTACGACATTCACTCTGATCATTTTCGATTACATTTTTAATAAAAATATAAATAAATATATTTTAGAAAATATAATGAAGCAATGTTGGTCTCGCATATGCACATACGATATTCATACGATATTCACAAGAAGATTGCATACGATAAGAGCAGAGCTGAAAAAAGAAATGTTTGCGCCAAATTTAATGAGCTTTGTTTTAAATATGCAAAAGCAGAGCGAGAGAGAGAGAGAGAGAGAGAGACCGATGCTTGGGAATTAAGCATAAAAAGTGGCCGTGGAGAGTGAGGGGACTCCTATAACTTGCAGCATTTAAAGTCTAAAGCAGCGCATTCAATGAGCGTGGAGCGGGCCAATGGAGTTTCAACTGGAGCTGCGACCGGACACGGAGCAGAGCAGAGAACAAAATGTCTGCAAATTTATTAAGCTGCAGAAAAAATTTTATGAGTTGAATTGGTATAATTTTCATATAATTTTTGTTTTTTTTTTTTGTTTTTTCGAAAAAAAAAGAATCCAAATGGAACGACGAACGACGAAGTGCAGACGCTGCGCCGGAAGGGGCTACGACGGGCCAGAGGGCAATCAACCAGTTGAGCAGCAGACGCCGCGGGTGCTGTCGGAGGTTGAGAGAGAGTGAGCGAGAGGGCGGCTGAAGTGTGCAGAGGAAGAGAGCGAAACGAAGTGAAGAGGAGCAACGGCACAAGCGCCACACACACCGTTCAAGCAATGGACGTTATGTATGTGTGTGTGTGTGTGTGTGTGTGTGTGGGAAATGCAAATGTCTGCGTGTCTAAAGACGAAGGGCAGGACAGCAGTGCAAAGCGAAAGAAGAAGAAGCAGCAGCAGCAGCTAAAGCAGACCAATGCCAAGTGGCCAAGTGGCCGGAGCGTGTCATGGAAGGGGAACTGGACAACACACACACACACACACACACACACACACGCATACACATACAGACATAAAGTTGCTCTGGGCCTTGTAGATGAATTTGTATTGTTTTGCATTTGCTTTTGGGGCGCTACTTTGTTTTTGCTTTAGCTTTCGTTTTTATGTTTTTTTTTCGTTTTTTTTTTCGTTTTTTTTTATTTTTTTTTTTTTGCTGCCTGCCTGTTTGCTTGCCTGCTGTTGTTGTTTTTGTTCGAAAGGAATAATAAAGGCCAGTCAGCCAAGCCATAGCAGGGCGAAAAACGGTAGAATGAGGGAGTGGGCAAGGGGCGAGCGGGGTCTAAGGAAGGCGAAGGAAGAGTTGTTAAGCTGCCATTGCAAACAATTAAAATCATAAGAGACGCACATAAATTATTCATGGCTTAATCTAAAGTGGACAATCTATGCAAAGTACACAGCTAACACACACACACACACACACACACATGACTGTATATGAATGTATGAATGTATATGTGTGTATATAGGCTGCTTTCTATTGGGAAATTCTAAGTGCAGTTCTAAGCCAACAGAAAAATTTGAATATTTTTCTTTATTTTTAATTTAACTTAAAAACTTTATAATTTTTATATAGAAAATATTTACAATTAATTTTTTAAATTTAAATATATAGGGATTTTTATGTTTTAAATTAGCTGCGTTTATATATAATATGAAATTATACATATTTATCTATGTCAATAGGAAAAGTTAATACAACTAAAACTGAATTATTGAATCAAAATTTATATATAAAATATTGTCAAATAATTAATATATATTATAATTTGTATTTCTTTTCGCATATTGAAATACTTAAATAATTTACTTAGGTTAGATAATTATATATCAAATAAAATAAATATATTTAAATACATTTTATAAATAAAAATAATTAATTTAATTATATTACATAAATAAATATATATTTAAATATACATACATTTATCTGTATAAAATGTGCAAAATATAATAAATAAATAATATATATATTTATTTATATTTAAAATACATAGTAATGTACATAAATATATTTACATTTTTTCTAAATATTTGAAATATGTAATAAAATTGTAAAAGTTAAAAATTTGATCGCATTTAATATGAAAACGGCAAACCGCAACAGACTGAAAAGCAAAACTCATCGACTTATTGAAATTTATTTCACGCTTTAGCAATAAGAACATCAAATGCATTTTATTGTATTTTTTACACACACACTCACACACATTTAACTGTATAAAATGTGCAAAAAATGTTGTTCATCCACATTACAAAAATTTCTATAAATTTATCGCTGAAAATAATAAAATTTTGTGGCTTTTTGGCAAATATTTGGACAGCGCAAGAAATGAAAATGAAAATCAAAATCAAAATCAAAATGAAAATGAGAATGAAAATGATGAAAGCGCGCGCTAAGGAATTGTGAGATATCATGTGTGTGTGTGTGTGTCTGTGTGTGTGTGTGAGAGATATATATGTAGATATATAGCCAAGTGTCGACAGTTGCGGCTTCCCCTTGCGATGGCTGCGCACATTTCTGTCATAACGAAACGAAAATTAGAAATATTTTTGCTCAGCTTTTCCGTCTTTTGACTTTATAAAAATGAAAATAAATAAATAATAAGAAAAAAAAAATGCTAAATGAAATCGCATTGCCAATAAATACAAATAAATATGCGCTCGATGCGGGGCGGCGGCCCAGGGGCGTGGGCCAAAAATGAAAAATAGACTCGAACGCGGACGCGAACGCGAACGCGAACGCAGAAACGTTTCGAATTTTATATAAAATGAAATAAATGAATTTATTGTCGGGCAGCATTCGCAGCCCGAGGAGCCACACAGATGATAATGACGATGATGGCGATAATGATGATGATGATGACTGTGCATGATGACAATGATGATGAAGATCTTCTTGATCAACAGCGAAATCGCGCAACTCATAAATTAATTAAGCCAATAAATGCATTAGCCAAATGCGATTGCAGCTCTGCCTGTATCTGTATCTGTATCTGTATCTGTAGCTGTAGCTGTAGCTGTATCTGCAGCCATAGCTGTATCTAGTGATAATTGTTGTTGTTGTCGTCTTGCTGAAATGCCCATCATAAACAGAATACATAAGTCGAGCCAGCCGAATGCTGCTGCTGCCCGTTGACTGTATTCTTTGCACTTGTATCTTTAAGATACTTTAGTATCTATAGCTCAATCATCAGTAATAAATAATAATCATAATTAACTATATATCGAAGCACACGTATCTCTAGCAAGTCATATAGCCTACGTATCTTTAAGATACTTTTTTATCTATAGCCAACTATTTCTACAAGAATCAATAATAAACAATATAATAATAATATCTGCAGTCTTCTGCAGTCTTTTCTGCCTCTGTTGACTTTTCCATGCAGTTTATATCCTGAAGATTCTTTTTTATCTATTATTAAATAAAGACTATGATGATCATCAATAATGAATAATCATCATTAACAATAGATAGCTGCAAATGTATCTGTAGCAAGTGGCAGTGCTCACTGTTGCTCACCTTTGACTGTTGCATGTATCTTTGAGATACTTTTGTATCTATAACTAAGTATTATAACTATATATATACCTATAGCCATATATTCTCCAGTCTCCTTTGACCTTTGACCTTTGACTATGCATTTGTATCTTTAAGATACATTTTATCTATAGCCAACTATATAACATAGTCTTTAACTATAGAATATGATTATTATTCTCTAGTCGATGATCATCAATAATGCATAATAATCATAATTAACTATATAAAGATGAACACGTTTCACTGGCAACTCAATTAGCAGCTATATCTTCAAGATACTTTTGTATCTCTGGCTAGCTAAGTCGCACTACGATGATCATCAAAAGGAATAATTCATAATGGCAACCGAGTTGCCATTTTCGCTTTTTAAAATTCTACAGTTTTTAAAACTTTTTTTTTTTAGCTTTTTTTTGTTGTTTTATCTGTTGTTTCTATGATTTGAATATCGAATTTTGATCGATAAGTATTGACACTAGCTGCCCCTACCTCATCGCTGCCTTTGCTGGCTTCTATTGCAATATTGGAGATCTCAATTTCCCTATATATTATAATTGATATATGTAAAACCTAAAAAAATAATCTGAATTTTTTTACGACTATATATGAGATAGTTTTCCATCTGATCTGCCAATCTGTCGATCTACGGCTATAATAATGAGTATATAATAAAGAAAGCTACTAAAATGAGATCTATTAATTATTGTTATATTATATATGTATTGTACAATATATAATAATATAATATATAATAATAATAATATATATATTATTATATAAATTTGTATTATATTAAAATGCGATTATCTTAAAGGTAAATAAATTGGCCAAATGAAAATATATCTTTGTATCTGCACTGAGTATCGAGTATATATTTAGCTATATCTGTAGTTGGTATTCTTCCGCCTCTTGACCAGCTTGATTGACCCACACCCAACATCATATAATATCTCAAACCTCTAGGACTGCCCTTTGACTTGCTCTATCTCATGTGCAGCTACAAGATACTTTTGTATCTGATGATGATGGTGATGAACAGCGTTAGCTGTTGACATGAAATGAAATCATAAATTCATTAAGCAACTGCAACTGCAACTGCAGCAATATTGATATACATATCTAACACATATAGATACCCTTATATATATATATATATACAGTTACTTGCTGCTGGTGTCTTGCTTAATTGCTCGTCATTCAAATCTTAAGCGTTCTCAAAGCTGCTGCCATTTGACTGCTGTGCGTATCCGTCAGATACTCGTGTATCTGACACCTGTCATCTTTTCGTTTAACCTACGCCCCCGAGCCGTCTCGCACTCCCAACTCGCTCGCTAGCTGCTGTGCTAATTTTACTCAAGCGACATGCGTGTCTCCCTCTCTCCCCCCTCTCTCGCTCTCTCGCTCTCGCTCTAGCTTAACATGCGCCCACTTGTAGTTCGTGCCGTCATCTTGGAGTTGTATCTCGTGTCCATGCCGAGACGTCAATAATCTCACCTTTCGACTCGTCTCTCGTATTTATGTTTAACTTTGACATAAGTCCGACATGCAACTTTTTGTTGCTGTTGCTGTTGCTGTTGTTGTCCTCTGCTGCTTCTTCTTCTTCTGCTTATTATAATACTCGCTTAATGGGCACAAGGGAGCATATTGGTTTCGCGGCTTTTACTCGACTTTGAGGCTAAAGACTAATCGGATGGAATCTAGATTCTTCTTCTTGTATTTGAGTGTGCATTTGGTGGGCGTGGTCAAGCAGGCATTACTGTATATTGGATATTTTCATATATATATATATATATATAACAACATCCATTGAGGGCGCGGCAAATGGGCGTCAGTAGAGCCAATTAAGCAGTTTAAAAGCTCTTATGGCCTTCTTTTTAGACTAATCCAATATTTGTAGATTAATATATATAATAATAATATATATAAATATATATTCATATATCTGCGAGAATTGAAACTTAAAATATGAAGTATAAAGTCTATGATGATACTTTAAGCTAAATTTAAAATATCTGTTTTGACTTGAATATAGACTAAAGTATATAATAATATAATAAATAAATAATATAATAATATAGAAATAAACAAGTAATACATTTATAATAATATATTAATATATCAAAAATAATAATAATAATAATATAAGTAATATAATAATTGAAGAATGTAGCAGAATGTAGATAGTATAGTATATATAGTATAGTGTAGTCAACATGTACAGTATATAGTATATAAAATAATGATTATGCTATATTCGCTTCTATCCAATATCAAGTTAAATATCAAAGATATATACATAAGTCATGGGAACATAATATAGCTCAGAGTTTGCTTTACCTATCCTTATGAATGGATCACACTCTTATATATATATATATATATATATATATATATATATATATATATATATTTGTATGTGTGTATATATATGTAATTATACATACAAATCACTATATATTGACATGCTTCAATTATCCTTAATCGTTCCCATTTGTAAAGCTTTCCAGAGTTTAGCAACCGAATCAGAGTCGAGCTGCTCTATGGCTAGATTGGATTTAATATAGATTTTCGCTTCAATTTAGCTACAACTGAAGAAGTATTACAAGGGTCGAGTACAGCATTATGCTCATCGGACCATCGGAGCCACAATGGAGTTAGCCAAAGTATAAAACTTGTCACTTTATTAGCTTAATTTATTGTTGCTATAAATGATGAGTTATTGGTTAACTAACGCAATGAATCCTAATTGCATCTGAGCTCACATTTTTGGCTGATAAAACTCAAGGAGGGAAAATAAAGCTAAAAACTCTGACTCGACTGATTCCCATAAAACCAAGCTGAAAACTCTTAGCTGAGACGGAAATTTTTCTTAAATAAAGTGGTAAATTATAACTGGAAATTATAACTGTAAACTATAACTGTAAATTATAACTGTAAATTATAACTGTAAATTATAAATGAATATATTTAATATTCATATATGATATTTCGCATAATATTTTCCCAAAATTTAACCAAAGGATTTAAAAAAAAAACAAAATGAAATTTGAGTTTTTCCCTTTTGGCAACTAGCTTGACTTTTAGCTTGTTTTTAGCTTTTTTTTTTTTAATACTCACTTTTATTTAGAATGAATCGAATTTTTCATATTTTATCCACTTTTGGCAACATTTTTCACTTTTGCTTTTGATTTTGCTGTTTCTCTTTTCTCTTTTCTCTTTTGCCGTCGGCAGGATTTGTTTCTTCTTCTGCTGCTGCTGCTGCTGCTCTGCTGCTGCTTCTTCTTCCTCTCAGTCCTCTTTCGCCTGGACTTTACCGTGTTGTCTTTGCTGCACTTCACGCTTTGGCCGCTTTCCGCTTATTTTAACGATTTCAATTGCACAAATTTAAATTGTTTTTGTTGCTGTTGTTGTTGTTGTTGTTGTTGCCATTTGCATTTTTGTTGTATTTTGTTTTATTTTGTTTTATTTTGTTTTATGATTAATTAAACACACGCGACCACAGAAACTTCGACGTCGACCCCCCGCGCACTCTTGCCACATGACACGGCCGCGCGATGGAGCGCTCACACCCACACACGCACGCGGAATAGCTCACGCACTCACACACACACACACACGCACACACACACACGCACACACACAGGCACACACGCACACAGAGATGCAGGCTCACACACGCACGCACTTGGAGCTGGAGAGATGAGGCGGGAGAAGAAGTAGAAGAAGAAGAAGAAAAAAAAAAATATAAGTAACGTGCGTGAGCTGCGTCAACGACGACGACGACGACGGCGGCGACGGCGGCGGCGGTAATAAAAACCGTTAACTAGCCAGTGGGCGGCTGCTGCTGCTGCTGCGACTGCGACCGCCGCTGTAGCTGTCAAAAATTGTATTGTTGTTGTTGTTGTTGTTGTTGTTGTTGTTATTTGGCAACAATAATTTGTTGTGATTGTGTGAATGGCAAATTAGCTGTAAACTGGCCACGGGCAACGGGGCGACACTGTCAACTGGAGGCTCTAAGGCGGCTGACCAAAAGCCAAGAAGTGGCGGCTGTTGGCTGTTGGCTGTTGCCTGCTGCCTGCTGCCTGCCTCGCTGGCTGCCTGAACTGAAAGCTGAACTGTCGCTGGCGCTGTCGTTGGCGCTGCCGTTGGCCGTGGCGTTGGCCGTGACTGGAGCCGAAGCAGAGAATGTCCTTTATGGATTTAACGAGCGTGCGGCGCAGCAAGAAAAACGAGAAAACGCCAACGAGGCAACGAGGCAACGAGGCAACCAGACAACGCAGCAACGCAGCAGCAGCGCAGCAGCAGCGAATCGAAGTGTCGCTATCCGTTGGGGGCAGATTTTCGTGTTCGGCATTGCAAAAGCTTTGTGGCAGTAACAGCGGCGAGAGAGCGAGCAAGAGACAGAGAGAGAGAGCATTGCATGTAAAAGTGCGTGCAACATTTTTGAAATTGCGGGGAATTGCTCGTATAAGACTGCTAACGCACTGTTAGGCTGTATGGTTAACAGTGGCTGGCGCTGTTAAGCTGGCAACACATTAGCTGTGCTCCTCTAACGCACGCATTGCTGCCATTTATGAAAGGTCTTGACTGTGTATGCGAGTGTGTGAGCCTGTGTGTGTGTGTGCCTTAGCGAATGCCATAAATCAAAAAGAGACTCTCTCTGCTCACTTGCTAGTGTGTGTGTGTGTGTGCGTGCCAGTGTGGGTATTGGCTCTTCTCTCTTGCCGGCTGCCGAGCACACTCGCAAGAGCCGACGGCGCACAAATCGATACCCCCAAGCAGCGGCCAGCAAACGAAAAACTGTCCGACACCAGACAACGTCATCTTCGGGGCAGCGCAGCGCTGAGTTTGTTTTTGCGCAGCGTCATTGTCGCTGCTGCCGCCGAGCCATCGACAAATAAATAAAACGCAATGTAAAAGCAAAAACAAATTATGACAACTTTAGGCGGAGCATAACGAAAAATGTGAACGAAATGTGAAGCGCTGCCAGCGTCGCAGTCGCGCGTCGCTGCGAGTCTCTCATTTCTTTTCTTATATTATTCTCAACGTTGGCAGCGCTCAATCATATTTCTGTCTGCCTCTGTGTGTGTGAGTGACTCTGTGTGCGTGTGCGTGTGTGTGTGTGTGTGTGTGTGTGTTATTCTTTATTTACTTATGTATTCTTAGGTTGTTTTTTTTTTCAGCTGCTTCTAATACTTTACCGTTGGTCCTTTAGCAGCCATTGCGAAAACAAAATGCCGTCGGTAATGAGCGAGTTGCAATTGGCGCAACTGAATCAGAGCCAATTCGAAGAGTTGTTTTACAGTTATCCGCTTCCGCTTAAGGGAATTTCAATTTGAGATTATTTATTTATTTGATCATGATGATCATTTAATGATTCAAGTTGCTGTTTCGATCATCTAATTTCTTAATTTCAATTCGTTCGCATATTTAAGAACTCGAATTCCATGCGGGAACCCCTTTTGCCGCACAGCTGATGCAGTTTGTGGCATGAATTATGCATGCCACCAATTGCATTTCATTTGTAGATAAATACGTGCGTATCTTCCAGGCACATACATATGCATCGAGGCATACATTGTAGGCTCAACCCTCTCCCATATAATCTGAAAGTATTCGTGCGGAACATCTGCCCGCTGCGTGAGTTTATGAATTACTAAAAAAAAAAAACACGAGAATACAACAACAACGACAACAACAACAACAACAACAACAACAGTTACACGACTTTAGACAAATTTCAAAATGGTTTCACCTTAAATGAAAAAAATCGAAATGAAATGATAACAAACAAGAGCAAAAACAATAACAACGCAAACCTCACCACCCCGAATAAAATACATTTGAAAATCCCCGGCATTAGGGATCAGCTAATAACTAACCCTCTCCCAGCTCAAGTCGACTGAACTCCTCTCTCCCTCTCGCACATTCGCATACAAATACCAAAAGAACTCAAAAAATACTAACAAAATACCAACAGAAGTTGGCTAGACTTCCTTATAGACACATCGTCTAGACCCCCACAAAATATTTCCCAGACCCAGTGTCGTTTATCATCGTGGAACGCATCCAATCAAAAAAACAATTTTCAAAACGTGGGCAGTGATGATGGCGGCCAAAGAGTGAGAGCGAAAGAGAGAGGGGAGAGGAAAGAGGAAGATAACAAGTGGAATTTCTATGCAAATCGAAACACGTTTTCAAATTTTGATGACGCCGATTTGTCTCTCCACATTCATAAAATACAAAATCGAAAAGAACAGAGAGAGAGAGAGAGAGAGAGAGAGAAAGAACTGTTTCAAGAAAAACCTCCGCAGGAAAATCAAAGGCAAAGCGAAGCCGACCAGAACGCAGTCAACAAAGCAATAATTAAAATCGGAATAAATTATTATACACCTTTTAAAGGTAAATGCGACAAATGCCCAAAGAACCAAAACACAAACTGAATCGAGTCCAAATGCCGAACAGCGTTTTTAATCATCATGAGAAACGTGAGTCGGAAACCCATTGAAATCCATTGATTCCGAATGCCTAAACAGATGCAGACGAAGCAATCAGACTTAACTCACAACTCAAATAGATAATATGCCGATTATTCATAATAGAGAGAGAGAGAGAGAGGTAGAGCTCTGAGGCGTCTCATAACAATAGAGATCTATATGTGAACAAAAGTGTAAATAATATATTATATTTATACATTATATATAAAATAGTATTGGGATTGTTCGAGACAGGCGAGGAGTCTAGCCTAATTGCTCTAGATTATATCTATTTATATAGCTGGATGGCACTGATATACTTTCTATTGGTATTATGTAATATTTATAGTTTCCATTTCGGAAGAAAGCTATATGCATACTATAATCTACTTATTTGCATATCTTTAATCTATATAACTATATATCTATATATTTATATATCTATATATCTATATAACTATATATCTATATATTTATATATCTATATATCTATAATCTACATATTAATATATCTATATATCTCTATATCTATATATTTATATCTATATATAAATATTTAATTTTTTTACATTTTTCGAGCTATGCAATTTAATTTCCATTCGACTAGGTTTTATTCCTTTAAAAATACAACAAAATTGGGCTCGGCATCATTTTAGAAATTATACATATTTCTTTATTAATTTCGAAAAAATAATGGAGCAAAGAGTTTTCAAATTCCTAAACTCCATTTTGAATACCTCGCTCAATTTGTTACCGACATTAGTCTTCTTTAAGTAGACAAATTTCGATGGGAATAAACATTTAAAGTTTGATCTTTGGAGAAGAAATCCAAGATGAAAGCCTAGTTGGTTATCTTGGCTATCTATCAGGGACAAAACTTAGCTCAAACATAGAACAAATTCTATATTTAGAATTCTGCTTCAAGAAACTAGTTCATGGAGAGAGCAAGTTAGGCGATCCATAATTCCATGTATCAGAGTAAACAGATAATCGAAGCTAAACAAACTCAGCTCTTAGTGCATGTCAAGAATATATATTTTATATGATTTATTTTTTACATGTTATCAAATATATTTTAATCACATGTACTAAGCTTAAAACGTAGTTTATTCATTTCGCCCCAACACTAAGTTTCAACTGCATTTTATTTAAAGTTTCTTTTTTTTTCAATTTATTGCCCAAAGTTTTGTTCAAGTATTTCATCGTAAAACCATTTAAAAATCGTAACATTTGTAGTTTTCAATCAGAAGAGTTTTTTATATTTATTTGGGGCTTTGATTTGGCTGCCCCATTGAATCATAACAAAGCCCCTCATGCATCACGCAGCTGCAAGTTCTCGGAGTTGACTAATTCGAATAGATGCAGCTCTTCAAATGGTTCCTCGATTGTTAATCGAATACAAAAACTATATAAATGTCGCCTCATCAGATCGAGGATTTCATTTGGGTATCAAACGAAACTCGAGCTCTAAAATGGGTATTTTTTTTACTCTTTTTTTTTTGGTACATCATAAAAATGAGGTACTTCGAACATACGTCACTCGGGAGGAGGAGGCGAGATGAGCCCCGATTTGATTTGTCCGCAAAGTGATTTATGTGAACGAAACTCTTAGTTTATTACTTGGGGAATAGAATGGAGCGAGTTGAGATTTTCGGCTATTGTAATTCTAGTAAAATGTTTTGTTTATTTGCATTTAATGTGCTTAACAAATTTAAGACTCTAGCGAGAGCTGACCTTGGGCCTGGGCCTGGGCCTGGTCTGGGGCTGGGCACAAGGGCTCGTCTAGATGCCTGGCTGCCTCCTGGCTGGCTGCCTGGCACTTTGGGTCATTTACTCGATTGCGTTTAATCGATTTCTTTGTAAACTCGAAACCAATGTCAACAGCCCCAACACACACATACACACACACACACACAAATAAGCAAATTTCAAGTGGAAGCTAAAGAAATTTCCTTCCTTTTTTTGGTCTCGAAGCGAAAAAACATTTACACACTTTAACGAAGCAAAAACATTTGAGCAAACGGCCAAAAACGAGAAGAAGAAGAAGCCAGGCGAGAGCATGCCATACTGACTGCCGAATACCCGTTCCATTAACTAAATTTATAATAAAATAAAAATATTTCAAATATTGATAATGTTATATATATATATAAATATATCTGAACAAATTTATTTGATATTTGATAATTTGTTCCATTTCCCACAGCAGTAAATGGTGTAGATATCAAATATTCTATCAATAGAGAATATTATATATATGATATAAATAAACATAACGGAGTTATAATATCCAAAGAACTAGAACATATCATATAAGTCTGGTATTACGATTTATAAAATTATTATATTTATATCGATATATATATTTTTTAATTTTAAGTCCATTATAGATTATATATTTATATAGACTATTATATTATAATAATAGATCATTATAATATATATATCAATCGAATATAGTATAGTAATTCCCAACTAGACACGCCCTTGACTATACTAGGCAAGTTTCAACTTTTCGGTTTTCTTTTCTGTTTTACTTTTTTTCCATTCCAAAACGAATATGCTCTGTTTCACTCTGTGAACGAGTATAAAAAAAATAAAAAAACAAAAATATAAATAGAATTCAAATTCTGGGACAAAGAGTGGAGAACGCGAAGCAAGCGTCAAGGATGCAGCTGGAGCACAGGACACGACGACGACGACAACGACGATGTTGGCTTAAATTTGCTGCCAGTCGCATAGGTAAATAAGCAACAGTTTCACACACACACACACATGTGCTGCTGTGCAAATGTATCCAGAGTAAGAGTTTGCTACACTGTAGTCCTTGTTGTCCTTGCTGCTGTTTGTGACTGTGCAAAACTATGTCTAAGTCTCTGCCGCTGCCTTTTCCTGCTGCGCTTTAAGTTTTCACTTCGACTTCAATTTTCAAATGCTCCACTTTGAATTTGAATATTGGAAATCTCCCTCATCTTTCTCTCTCTCTCTTTCTTCCTATACCCCTCTCTCTTTCTGCCCTTCATTTATTGGTATATTATTCCCGCCGTACGCGCCCACTTCCAATGCCACTGGGCGTTATCTTGAGTCGAAATTTATGTGGCATTGTCTTGCCTATATATAGGACACTGATGGAGCAGGCCTATGGGCTATACGGAATTTCGACTCGTGCCGCACACATGTGGCGAAAGAATTCCAATTTCCTAGCCGCCAGATTTAAATATCTTCAGTATTTGCTTCAATTAAGCCAATTATTATATTATGTGAGCATTACAAATACTTGGATTGTATTATAATTATATAGTTAAGATATGTATAGATCTCCAGTTCCACAAAATTTCAAAAATATTCCAAGCAGAGATTATAAATAAATCGCAATTTGCTATCATTTCCAGTTGCGTTATATATTTAAAGAAATATTGAAATATATATATATATATATATATATATATATATATAGAGAGAGAGAGAGAGAGAGAGAGAGAAAAATATTTCAATATTATTTTAAATCTAAATTCTCTCTCTATATATATATAAATATATATACTTTTATCAGTTTTACTTTAAATGAAAAGTATTATTTCAAATAATAATACTAGAAAGATATTTCTCTATATATATAACGAGATTTAATTGAGATTTAATCTCATCTGACGAAGCGCTATAATCAGGAATATATTTTACGATTGTTTTTACATGCCTGAGAGCCGTCGGATTTGCTGAATTCTTATACTCAGATTTTCATTATATTCTAAATATTTCCAAAATACTGCGAATTATTATTATTATTTTTTTGGAAGCCGTTTTAGAATTATAATTGTTAAGAGTTGTCCCAGAGTTCGATATGCTGAGCTAGTATTCGTATAAAGCAGAGAGTAGGGAAGAGAATTGAGAAGAAAACTTAACACAATTGCTGGATTAGAATATTTAAGATATTTTGTTGTTAACTATATAACTAAGTTCACATTTTCTATTTCTCTAGTTCTAAAGGCTTAACCTGAACTGAGCACAACAAATAAAAATCTTATGCAGTTAATACACAGCTGAAATCCTTCCTTACGAAATGAATTTAATTGAATTCGCAGCAAAACTGAGGAATCTGATAGAAATTTATTAAAAGTAGCAACAAAACTAACTGTAATTTTTTATTTATTTTTTTTTCAAAATGGCAAAGAAGTTTCCATTATTCGAAATTTGTTATTTTCCCCAGTTTTAAGTCAATTTCGATTAGATTTCGATTTTTTATTTTGATCTCTTGAAAATCTCTCAACAAAATTTTCTAAAATATTTGAAATTCAACTTGAAACTGGAATTTGCTAGTTTAGTTTAGTTTTAAAGTAGTTTTTAGCAGTTTCGCAGCGATTTCCCAATTCGCATTCAGTTTTTCAAAATTCGATTCGAATTCATTTGAATGTTGCAAGGCTTCGACTCGCTCGTTCGCCTATGGCGCTTAAAGATACGTGAATCCAGCTTTAAATGAAAATTTAATGACAATTGTTGCATTTAAATGCTGCCCAATTTCGGAGACGTCGCTTTCGAGGCCAATGCCATTTTTGGCCATTTCGGGCTGGGTGCCGCCGATGTGCGAGTTTGGGTCTGCTGCGGGTTCCCGAAAAAATCGATATGCTCCCAAATAGACATGTCTGTTGCTCTTCTTCTACAGCACAACATGGATCTGTGTGTGTGTGTGTGTGTGTGTGTGTGTGTGTTAGCTGACTTCATTATGGGCCAAGCAGTTAGGGGGTCTCTCCTGCTAGCGAAAGTGTTGCCACCAAAGTTCGTCCGTTTGTGTCGGCCCATCAATGGCCCAAATTACGTTGCAACCAGCATAAGTATTTATATATATATATGTGTATATATATATATATGTATATATATATATCTATATATATATATATAGTGTATATATATATCTATATATATATATATAGTGTATATGTGTGTGTGTGTATGTATTTGTGGCACTGTTTTCGCATCGTCCTTGCCAATTTCTTCTGCTCCCACATCAAAGCCAACACAACTAACTTTGCGTCTGACACGCCTTCTCTTTTGCTTACGCCTCCCATTCAACTCTATCTGTCTGACTGTTGCTCTCTCTCTCTCTCTCTCTCTCTCTCTCTCTCTCTGTCTCTCTCTCTCTGTCTGTCTGTCTGGCTGGCTTTTTCTGTCGCCATCGTCTCGCAGTTTCACTTTTTGTATGAGGGCGACAATTTTCCACTTTTTGCCACTCAAATTTTCACTCGCTTTGGTAGGCGAATCGGAGTCGCTGTTTTATGTACCAAATGTCTCTGGTTTCACTTGCTACTGTATGTTAGTCTGTGTGTGTGTGTGTGTGTGTGTGTGTGTGTGTGAGTGTTTGTTAAAGCTTAAATATTCAGAAATTAGTTAAACTGTAACGATCTGTGTATAACACACAAAAACTGCGGGCTATTTTGTTTTATGCTAATCAGGTCAATGGCACGCCCTCATCTCACACTAGCGGTGTCGCCCTCTGGTGTGCACTAAGTGCACTAATTTGCCATAAACACATGCCCGACGCCATCTACTGTGCGGTCAGTGCACTAATTTCGGGCTGTCGAACAAGGTTCTTAAACATTTCGGATTTGTGTTTTACTTAAAATAAAAAAAAAAACTAGAAATCAAAACAGCAAAACGTGTGCGGATATATATATATATATAAATATATATATATCTATATATATATATATATATATATATATATGCTATACATATTACATATATTTGATATATATAGGCATTGTTGAGGTCTCGGTTTCGAGCCTGTTTGTTTGTTTAGGCTGCGCGACATGCGAGCGTAAACAGAGATATGAAAACAAACACAGATTGCATTGTCGTGTATCTGTCATGGCGAATATCCTTTTATGAATCTAATGCGAATTTCATATCCTGCTGCGTGATCGACTGCTCCTGCTGTTGCTGTTGCTGCTCCTGCTAATGCCTCTGCCTCTGCCTCTGCCTCTGCCTCTGCCCCTACTCCTGTCTCCTGCGGCTGTTTATTATCTTTCGGGCTTGGGTTCTATTGTCTCGCCTCGGCTTTGATTCCATCAAGTTGACAATTGGAAATATATTTCTATATCTGCTCGAGGCATTCCTGGAACATTCCATAATTCAATTATTTCGATATAAAGTTTTTATGCCCGCCGTAAGCGCCATTAAATAACTTTTAGATGGCAATTTTACGAAAGCTTTTCCAACCCCCAGCGCGTGGCGCTCTCCACCTCTCTCTCACTCGCTATCCGTCTCTTTCGCACCCTCTACAATTATGTATTTATGCAAATTGTTCCGCCTGCCGTGTCGAATGTTGCCTTCCATATTGTCGCATCATTTAGCATTTACGAAATTGTTTAATTCAATTATATAATTATATGCATATGTTTTTTCGTAGCATGCATGACACCCTCGCAGACGCCAACGGCGAGACGGATGCGGAGAAGGAGAGGGAGAAGGAGAAGGAGAAGGAGAGGGAGATGGAGACACGCACACGCATTAAAAAAGTCGCCCTCTTGGCTTGCACCACCCAGTGCCAAATTACGAGCAACAATAAACTTTGTCAACATTGAGGTGGCTCTCTCTCTATGTGTGTGTGTGTGTGTGTGTGTGTGTGTGTGTGCGTGTGTGTGTGTGTGCGTGTGGGTAAGAAAACCTTAAGCCTGCGCAGGGGAGTGTGTGCCGTCAGCTAATTCATAAGCACTGTATATATATCCATATATAACGCGAAATTCATTTGCGTAATGCTGAGAGGGCTCTCTCTCCCCCTCTCCCCCCTCTCTCCCACACCCACTCACCCACGGTCTTGGTGAAAGGGAGCTTATATGAGATGCGGGTCGCTAGATTTGACAAGCTCATATGAAACTTTATGCTTGGATTTGCTGTGCATTTTTATCGTGGCATAACCGAAAAAAGCAAAATAAAAATAAAAATGAAAAAAAAAAAAATCAAATTCGATTCCGCATGCAAATCCTTTTATGGGCAATCGGGCGAGTTCCTTAAGGGAACCTTAAGAGATTTGCCGCCGTATTTATGGGCTGCCATTGGCAAATGGCTAAATGAAAAGGAAGCCGCCCTCACTCAACCACTACCCCACCCCCATCCCCACCCCCACCTCACCCCAGCAAAGAAATGTGAACTAGTTGATGTGCCGGTTCACACACCATTAGCTCCAGCCCCCACCCAAGCCCCACCTGGACTCCACATCATTTGAATGCACGGCAAGTAATTTTGTTTTTCTTCTTCTTCTCTATCTCTCTCTCTCTCTTTCTCTTTCCTCTCTCTTCACATTTTTATTTGGTTTTCATATAATTTGGATTTTGATTGAAATTAAAGTTTAGCTCACGTTTCGCATGCCTAATGAAAGAACAGCCCAAACCGGCCAGAAGACACACGCGCTGCGAAAACCCATCAAATTTTCCATTTCCATTTTCATTTCCATTTCCCAAAGCCCATGCCGCGCCAGTCGAACGATTTGTTAGCTCTTTTTATTATTATTTAAATGTACTCATTATCATTAATGTGCTCGGTACTGCCAGCTGCATATTACATTCGGTTCGATCTTTATACATACTCTGTAGTCAAGTTGAAGAAGGGTATATGCACACCCAAGGGTAATAGGCAGAAGAGGTATATGTGGGTGATTATCGAGACTAGTTGATTCCCTCTGTCAGTCCGTCCGTCCGTCTGTCCGTTCGTTTGTCCGCCGTAAGTCAGTCCGTTCATCTGTCCATCCACTTGTCCTTCCGCCTGTCCGTCCGCGTATCCGTGCGCCTATCCACCCATCCGTCCGTCTGTCCGTCCGTCTGTCCGTTCGTCAGTCCGTCCGCAGTCCGTCCGCCAGTCCATCTCTTTGTCTGCCTGTCCGTCCGTCTGTCCATCCGCCTATCCGTCTGTCCTTCCGCCTGTCCGTCCGCCTATCCGTCCGTCTGTCCGTCTGTCCGTCCGCCTGTCCGTCCGTCTTTTCTCCTCTATGAACACAGCATTATCAAAGAACTATTCTCAGTCTAGAATAGATGCAGGGTATACGCCAGTCGAGCACGCCCGACAAGAGCAAAGTTCAGGCCTGAAATGTCTTTCTCACAGCAGAATATCCTAATCTTGGACTCATTTGTCAATTTTTGCTTGTTCAAGATGTGGGAGGATATCGATATCATGTCACTTAGCTTGAACTTTGCTAGGAAAAACAAATTTCCCGCAGAGCAGCCATAAATTCAGCTGGAAAGTATCGAATTTCCATGGCGCTCAATCAAACCACAGAGAGAGGAAAAACAATTCATGCAGATTGAAGCGATTCATGTGTAATGCAATTTGCCAAGTCTGCCATCGATACAAAGAAGCATAGATCAAGCAGATACTTAGGCGACCGAGAAGGAGGACCATTTCCTAGGCAAAAACAATGAGAATTAAATTCGGTGAACAACGAGGCGGCGAACAATGCGAAATAATTGATATGTAAAATAATATTTGATCGGAGAGCGACAAATCTGGTATGATCCTCGTCCCAGGGCCGCCATTGTGCGGCTGTGCCAGGCTCTTAATATAATAATAATAATAATAATAAATCCTTAATAATTTCACAATGATCAAAAGAGAGCGACAGGCGAGGACAGATTGGTATTTAATGGAGGGATCCGGAGCGGCTTAATGAACTCGAGCCCAACAAAACGCCGGTTGACAAATTCTTTGCCAACGATCCTTGCTGATCCTTAAGCGAATACCCACACACACACACACATACTGACACACATGAAATTTCATTAGGTTGCACAAACAACTCATGCGTCCGTCAGCTACTCAGGTCTCATGTCTGTGCCTCGCTTTGTTTAAGATATTGCGGTTGATTGCACACGATTTGAGACAGAGCCTGGGCCAGAGCCTCAGGCTGAGGAACTGTTCCAGATCCCAGGCACTTTTAGGTAACGTTTCGAGATGAGTGCCCTCCAATTGTCTTGGCCAAGCTACTGTGCGCCATTGTTTCCATTGCGAGGCAGCCAAGAGGAAAATTTGTCAACACATAAACGCAGCTCGGCTCGAAATCAGTTTTTCGGAATCTTCTTAGATCTCTTCATCTGCAATGTGCCAGCGCCCGGGTCCGGGTCCGGGTCCGCAGTTGCGCCATATGCGACTTGTAAATGGAATTCGAGTTCGAGTTCGAGTTCTGGGCTCTGGGCTCGACCGCATTTTCTTTTTTACTTCTCTCTCTCTCTCTCTCATTTTATTGATATTTAATTTATGTTCTCTATTTGCTTCCGCGCTGCTGGTCGAATTGACGACACAAATTACATATTGACACGCTGATGGTTTTTTAATATGCACACACACACACACACACACACACACACCACCTACATAGGGGGCGGTCATCTGCCGAGCAGAAAACAATAAAAATGAAATTCATTAAATGAAATTCATTTATACATTTAATTTATTGGCGCGGCTTTTTATCAAAAATTTGATAAAGCAGACAGTCGGGTCGGGTCGAGCCGGGTCGGGGTTGGGAACAAAATTGTATATTCCGTTACGATCCAGTAGCAGAAGCGAGCAACATATACACACACACACATATATATATATATATATATATATATATATATATAGACGACTCTAGCTTCACTGCACACAGCCAACGGCGACGCGTCAATGCGTCGATATCGGAATCAGCTTCGACGCGCCCTTTTCGCGGACATTAACAGATGCGGTTATGTTGGTTAACAAACGTTTTATTGCCAGTTCAGTTTCGATTTTTAATTTTTAATTAAGGCCCAAAATAGGTGCCATAGGAGTATTTCTGACGTCGGCCAAAAGTCTGATTCGGGTACATTTTATAAATCATAAAAGCGTATACGACACATAGAGATATACGAAATCTAAACTTTATAGATATAAACTTTATTTATATAGAAAATATATATTATATATATACTATGTATATGAATATATGCCCAGATGAGGCGTGTGACACCTTTTAAGGACACTTGGATCTACCCTGATCGAAATTCAATTAAAGCAACTCACTTTTTGTTTGTCATTTTGAATCTGATCTGTTCTCTGTATTAAATCACATATTTTTATTGTTATATTATATATATATATAAATATTTTTTTTTAATATAAATTAAATTGTTATATTATTAAAATAAAATGATTATTATTATTATAATAAAAATAGATCGCGAAATTAAATTAAATGAGGCCTTTAATTAAAATTCATCAAGTGTCTAAATTTTAGCTTTTTAAACTTCTCTGGATTTGAGTCCCTAGAAATATACCATGTTCACTCTCTACCCTGTAATACTTTCAAATTCAATGAATTTACTTAAAACAAATTTTAGCAATTTATTTTTTTTTTATATGTAAACTTTAATTTAGTTTCCCTAATAGAATTTTCGACTCTGATAAAGCCCGTAGCACATGAAACATATATTTAAATAGGGCTTAATCAACAAATGTTTTCAGCTCTCATAGCTGCAACATTCTTCAGCTTTTACGCATCTACAGCCCACATACCTGAGCATCAAGTACATTCCACTTAAGTCTCCAAGTTGTGTAATAATTCCCATTCGAGCACCTTTTTATATAAGCTTTACGATATCAAGAATTTAAGCATTTAAATTTAGGTTCTTTCCTTATTGTCCGAAGAATCGACACAAATCCAATTAAAGCGACGAATGCGTTTTTTATACACTCGTTCCCAATAGGGCAAACGAGTATATTGGCTTTGGTAACGCTTGATTAATAAAAACTTTCGCATATTTGCATTATTTTAAGGAAGAATCGAAATATTCGATATCTTTTTTACATGGGTCTTCGAACTTAAGGCTTGGTATTCAATATTTTAAATTAGAATTTGAAATTTATTCTTGACTATGCTAGAGAGATATAAATATTATTCGGAGGTATGAATATTAGGTTTCTAAAACTAGTCCCGTTGAAGACTTGTCAAAATGGGATACATTTTATATTTTATATATTATATTTTTTCTCGGAATAAAATATTTGATATATTCGCCTCTTGAAGGCGTGGTAAATGGGATGAATAGATTGTACATCGAATCCGACTAGATAATATAGTCGGGAAAATAAGAAAATCTGGCTGTATGAATTAGTTGAGCTATTTTCGCATCTAGAGCGAGTATTAAACAGTTGACTACGACCGATTGCCATGTGTTTACCCTTTCGAATTCGCCTACAAACTATAAACACAAAACTAAATTACAGTAAAAACAAAAAAAATATTGGATAACAACAACCGCAACAATATCGATAACAACAAAAACTAATGCACAAATACAGACACAGTGTGAGTGTGTGTGTGTGCGTGTGTGTGTGTATGGATATAAATTAAAAAAAGCCTCGGGTTGCATCTTTAGGGCTTCGCTTGGCTGTCGATGGATTGGCTGGGGAAGTGCTCCATTTAAAATGGATACACATAGATACATATGTACATACGTACAAGCATCGTTCTCTATTATAGTATATAACTATTTTTCTATGCCTTGCATTAAAATACGATATAAAAGGGGATTAAAAACAAAATACACTGAAATTAGTCAAATGAACAAATGGAAAAGCACAAACAAAGGCGTCGATACAAATACGATTAAATTACAAGCTTTCAATGCATTTGTTGTTCTTAAGAGAGACAGAGACAGAGACAGAGACGGATGGAACGAGAGAGCGAGAGAACGAGAGAACGAGAGAGAGAGGGACGTACTTAATACACATTAAACCATAGAACACATACAATTTTCAAAGTCTGCAAAACTAACAAAAACAAAAAAAAAGAAGCTAAAATAAAAAGGAAAATTAAAAATCAATAATATTAAATTCAGCCGATTCACTTTGCTGGGCGCATATTGTAAAATGGGGCGTGGCATTACATTATGCAGTGCAATTTTTTTATTCTGTTTTTCGCTTTGTTTCGCTTTGCTAGTTCTTCTTATTGATGTGCTTTAGCAAAGAAAAGCAAAAAGTAAGAACTTAAGCGTATTAAATTGGATTTGCCGTTAAAGCTGCAGCAAAACATGCGACAAATGCCACACACACACACACACATGGACAAGGATAAGTATCGCTATACGAGTGTGTGTGTGTGTGGGTGTGTGTGTGTGCATTTGCATTTGTTTATAGCGCTTTCATGCACAGTAAAGTGTGGCAGGCAGCTCTCTCTCAAGTTCGTATTTGCCCACTTCCGTTACTCTCTCTCGCGGTCTTATGGCAGCGGACTGCCTTAAGGTCGTGTGTGATCGAGAGAGAGGTCCGATGCGATGAGTGATATCGTTTTTGCTATGACTATATTAGATCTGGCTTTTTTTAAGCATTGTGAATTTAGCTTATTTAAAAATCGATTTACATAGCTTGCATCCAGCTGTTTTTGTTTGTGCATAATTTTTATTGGGCGTTTTTAAAAGATTTAAATTGTTTTTTTAGCGAAAGTTTCTATAATATAAACAGCTATTTCAATTAAAGCATACATATGTAAAGTTTGGCAATACATTTGTAGTTTACAGTATATATGATGACGTAATCTTTGGTGGGTTAAATAAATGTAATTTGTTGTGTAGCTTAATTATTTTTGTTTATTAATAAAGTTAATATATAATAATATAAATATAACAAATATTTATTCATTTTAAAAAGATTTTTAAGAATTAGCTGCTTCTCCCAACATGCAGCTTTTTAGCGGTATTTTTTGGCAGATTATTTCAATGCACAGCATTGCTCGCAATACGCCATTTTTTTTTTGCTCGCTCTCGCTACTCTCCGCAGAATTTGTACGCGTGTTCTGCGAAAACGAATGCAAACTAATTTTTAATTTCTGAGTGAAGAGTATAGTAATGCAATAAAAGAAATGTAGCGATCATATACAATTATTATTATTAACTTGTTTTCTTTGATATTTTTTACACGCAGTAAACCTATAACTCTATCGCGTATGCATTTATATAGATTATAATTTATATTCCCTATTATCATGGTGCTCTACAAATGCATTACTTAAAATTTAATTGAACAGCGCACATTCAGTATGGAAATATGCAAAAACACTCGAACATACCAAACAGTCAATTATATTTGAATAATATTCCGTAACACCCACCCACCAAATGCCTACACAACGTCAGAGTAGAGAATTGTGGATGACCCCAGGCAGGGAACAATGGTGCCATCAATTTGCTGTTGACATTAGCCAAGAAAGAATTAATGGAAATGCATTAAAAATTGATTTACGATGCTATTTACGCTCATAAATTTGTAGCTATTTAGCGGTAACACACAGAAAAAACCTACAAATTGTCAACACAAACAAAACAGCAGCAGACGCTCCTCAAGAACAACAATAAGAGACGAAGCAGAAAAGAAAACGACAAAAAAAACACAAAAACTGAAATATTACACTCAAATATTAAACAAACGAAGCGAAGCGGAAGCCAAGCAAAACATTTTCCAAAACAGACCAGAAAAAAGGAAAGAACATAAATGAAAATAAAACATAAAAATAGAATTGACGACGCGTTGACAGTTGGAGTTGAAGGCAGCTCTGGAAGGGGAACGATGGATGACTCGCCCGCAGGATATGTGCCCCCTATGCCGGGATATTAATATTAACGACAAGGCAGCCGGAACACAAGATAAATGTTGCCGCGGTCAACAATGCCCACTTCTGTCATCGATATGACTTTTATTATTATTATATAACTATTAACTGTTTCATAATATGGGCAAACCTGCCTGGGGTTATCCTGTTTTTAGGATACTCAAAATAAGGCTCTTAGGGTATTCGCAAGTGTGACTCTTCCTTAGTAAATCCTGACTGATATATCATCTATATGAAGAGACGGGAGATGTGACTGAGTTGTAGGATATATAATATATAATACATAATATATAATATATAATATATAATATATAATATATAATATATAATATATAATATATAATATATAATATATAATATATAATATATAATATATAATATATAATATATAATATATAATATATAAGATATAGACCATGACCCGATGGCAGTCTTCTAGGTTCACTTTAGAATACTACATATCTAAAACTTTCGGAGGGATTTCCTAAGTGAATATCCTAGTCTAAGCCACAAGTCTTTTGCTTATAATAATTGTTGCGATTTGATAGTATTTTTCAAATATTGACAGACATCTGTAGAAAGTTCATGACTCAGTAAACTATCTTCAAAGTTGGCAAATGCAATGCAGCAGCTCCGCCCGAGGGCTGTGTCCTGCGTCCTTTCGTATTTCATTGTAAAACCGACACAAACAAAAGAATTTTTGAATCAGAAGCAATAAATTTGATGGCATTTATTGGTTTTCGGCTGGGTGTCATGACCCGGCAACAACAACAGCAACGACAGGACTAAGGACGGGGCATTCCTTGCATCATTGATAGCGAGGGATGACTGTTTGTTATGTCCATCTGTGGCTCAACACTGCGTTCGGGTTTCAGTCTCGTGCGGGTGTCATTTTCGGACTTACTGCCACCAGGCGAAGAGCCACTTGAAACTTTGGGCTTCCGATGGGTCGAGCCTGATCATTAGCCTAAAGCAAAAGGCGGCAACAGCGGCTAGAGCGGCGCGTGCCAGCGTTCAACCCTCCGACAACCGCCCACCCCTGCCAATGACCATAGAAGTGCAGCGACAGTGCGAACATAAAGCCAAATAGTTCCGTCCGACAGTTGCAGTGGCGGAGTCTCTCTGGAAACTCTCGGAATAATAACAATAACAATAAACCGAAAAATGCAGAACAATGCGTGGAGAGACCTTGCGACCTCTGCGGCAGCCCAGCCCAATGGAGCGGGGGTTGCGACGACTGGACAAAGGTCAGCAGTTTAAATTGTGTC
The DNA here is from genome assembly GCA_035045555.1 of Drosophila fulvimacula. Classification (NCBI taxonomy): domain Eukaryota; kingdom Metazoa; phylum Arthropoda; class Insecta; order Diptera; family Drosophilidae; genus Drosophila; species Drosophila fulvimacula. The sequence goes on along the minus strand of JAWNOX010000118.1, from coordinate 427,017 downwards.
AATTTCTGACATCTCTTTCCCTCCCAGCACCCAGCACACAGCATCCGGCTGCCCATTCAAAAATTGAAATATTACACACATTTCACTTTCAAATAACAGTTATTGCCAAAGACCGAGACAATAAACCAACATTGACAGATGAATGCGGATAGGCCTAGGATATGCAACATCAGCCAGCTCACAGATACTTCTCCCTCTTCCCAATCCCAAGCGCGGGCTAATGTGCCAGCTATGAGTGGGTTTTGTCACATCCGAACTTAAACTCGACTCTAATGACATCAGATCGACGCTCAAGTAAATCAATTTCAACTCCACCCCTGTGCGTGGGGCCAAATGGAAATTACATTTTTCAATAATTCTGAATATGTCTATAAAATTGAGATCTGACCTTAAGTACGTAAACATTTCTCGCATTATGGTGAATAATAATAGAGTAAATATTGTGAATAAAGATGTGTGAGAGAGCGGGAGATAGAGAGAGAGAGAGAGGGCGGATTATGGAGTAAGAGAGTTAGAGAGAGAGAGAGAGAGAGAGAGAGAGGGAAGGAGAGAGAGAGAAACAGAGAGACAGAGAGAGAGTGCGAGAGGGAAAGACAATTGGAGAGAGAGAGCGAGAGAGGGAGAATGCGAGCGATATATATAGACAGAATGAAAGAGAGAGAGAGAGAGAGATTTGCAAAGATAAAGAGAGTGAGAGGTGGTGAGAAAGGGAGGGAGAGAGAGAGAAAGAGAGAGAAAAAGAGAGACAGAGAGAGCGCGAGAGGGAAAGAGAATCAGAGAGAGCGAGAGAGGGGAAGAGAATTAGAGAGAGAGAGAGAGAGAGAGAGAGAGAGAGAATGAGAGCGATATATATAGACAGAATGAAAGAGAGAGATATGCAGAGAAAAATAGAGTGAGAGATGGAGAGAGAGAGAGAGAGAGAATGAGAGAGAGAGAGAGAGTGAGAGGGAGAGAGAGCGAGAGAAAGAGGAAGATACATAGATATAGAGAAATTAACAAATAATGAAAGAGAGAAACAGAGAATGTAGGGAAAGTAATATCGCGAGAACGAGAGAGAGAGAGAGATATGGACAGAGACATAAAGAGAAAAAGACATGTGGAGAGAAAAAAATAGAGCGAGAAATATAGAAATAGAAAGAGTGAGATATGGAGAAAAGAGAGAAAAGAGCGAGTGGGATGACAAGGGATGACAAGAGAGTGAGAGACAAAAAAGAGAGAGATAGGAAGAGACGGATAGAGGGATAGAGAGTTGAATGGAAGATCAACTGGGATAGTAACTATAAACATACAATAAAGACATGGTCAAGGAATCCATAGTACTATAAAATCCATACTAACTAAAAATTAAATATAAATTATAAAATAATATATAAATAATATACAAAATTAATAGATAAAAAATCAAAACTTTATGTATGACATCAACCACAATAATAATAAATTGTGAATTTATATAATATTATTATATAAAGTATATAATATATTATATAGTCAAAATCCACTTTGACTTACATATGTTTAAAGATCACTCATCATCAAAATAAATAGAGAATTTTAATTTTAATAAAGATCAACTGAAAGGAAACCAGAACACATTCCCCATTAAGAGAATATAGACAATATCAATTAAAATTAATTTTCCGAGGGCCACCACAAAAATATATGTAAGATATTTAGACATGAATCAGTTAAATGTCACAACGTAAGTCCCTCTTTATAATGAGAACGTTTTAGACCATAAAAATATCCATGAATTTGTTTACTTCTCTATAGTTTCGCGCAATTTTGACTAGCTTGTGTAAAGAAAGTAGTCCGAAGGAAGGGCTGCTTTGTGAGCAAAGACAGTTCACTCAAGGGGTAGCATCTGAAGATATTTCTGCTAGCTCGAATACCTTCAGATTGGAGTACCTGGGACAGATATTACGTAATTTATGTGCGGCTTTATTTTAACTCTGCTCAGATCAGAATATTTATTAAATCTTCTATTTAGTCGTCGGCTTAACAATATCAAATGATATTCATTTAAAACACTCTCTAAAATTTCCGAGGCCGAGTAGTTGTGGAGCGACCCTCGCATATGCTCAACTCTATGCTGCGCATTTCTAATCTTAATAAGTATTTTAAAGCCAAAGAGGAGGTTCTTCGCCCACACATCCATTACGATTTATTAAGCTGATTAAATTGTATGGCAATTCATATTTTAGCCAATTAGGGGAACGATCTCAATGGAGCATCGCACAGACGGCACTAATTGGCAGGCATTTAACACTTTCCCCAACCCGACAGCTCCGAGTGAAAATGGAAGGCTGGCACTCTCGTGCCTAATCGTTTGACTGCCATATGATGTCTGCTGCTGACGCTGCTGCTGCTGCTGCTGCTGATGCCACTGGGCCATGGAGATCATCAGCAGACATTAAGAGACTGCTGCTGCGATGAAAGGGGGAATATCTGGAGGAATGGAGCGTGGTAAAGGCAATGCGATTCGCCCCCACGCGCCAAGCCATTGCCGATGATTAATCGTTTTGGAAATGTTTCTCTTTTCATAAACAATTTTTTAATAGGCCCGAGCATGTCTCTCAGCTTAACACACGATGCGCATTCGATTCCGGATTCTGGGGTCAAAACGTTTGTGGGCGGGGTTAAAGAGTTCAATTTGTTTCTGTAGAGTGCAGAGTGTATCTGGACTCTTGATGACTCGCTGGCTGTAAAAGATGTTGCCATGTTTGGAATTTAAAAAGAGTTGATAAATCAAAATGTTTTGGGAAACAACAACAATAACAACAACAACAACAACCTTCCCTCCGCACCAATTGATGAGGCTCGCATAGCTTGTGGGCAAACTGGCATAGGTAGGTGTTAATTGTCAGCAATTCGAATGGGCTTTCTTCAGTTTTCCCAGCTGCTCTCACTGTATGCCAGAGACTCATAACACCGGTGGGAGGGGGAGTAAATCAGATGTGAACGTAAATAGAACTCAGAAAATATATAAATTTAGCAGACAAAGAAAACAGAGAGGGGAAAAGGAAAAGTTGTGCCGTGACACTGAAGTGGCACGTGGCATGGAAATGAAATTTATGAAATTCTCCTCTCTTGCGAGCAATAATTGAATATAAAAAATGCTCGCAACAGGTGAACAAAACAATTTTACGACTCGGCGACCGCCTTTAAAGTGTTTTCCAGCTTTTAAGATATATCCATATGAATTTACTAATTATATCTCTGGCATTTTATGGCATTTAAATAGCTGCCTCGAAAATCCAGTAAAGCATTATCGGCTCGACAGTAAATCATTGTCTAAGTAGAGCTGTTTAAATATTGTCAGGCATAAAAAAACTCGGGGATCTACCTGAGCAGCAGGTAGAACTGGGCCTGAGTGCAGCTCAACCTCAGCCCTAATCTTCAAGGACAACCAGGTATTGTCCTCTAAGCAAACGTGATTAGCTTTATGAATATGAAGCAATTATATATTTATGAAGATCATAACGAAACAATTTGATTTATGAGGTCATTTCTTTGTTCCGTATTGCGTCGAACTAGATGAGCAATTGTCTCAGCCACTCCAAAGTGTGGCCGCTGACAGCGACTGGTTTTCGCAGGCAACTGGCACAGAGACAGCTGTGCTCTACACAGGTGTAAAAAGTGTGCGAGACTCTGGCTAAATATTAGAGAAATATTTATGAGTTATCAAAGCCTCATTCCAATGGCATTAAAACATTCGTTCAGTTTGCTCTTTGCTGATCAGAAGAGCAAAAAGTGAGGGAGCACAAAGAAGACGGGCGTATATGAGCACAGAATACTCTTCCACGTTTCAAAATCAAATAAATTTTATGAATTAATGATATAATATAAAGATATATATATATATATATATATATATATATATATATATATATATATATATATATATATATATATATATATATATATATATATATATATATATATATATATATATATATGTATACGAGTTATATCTATATATATATCATATATAGATATGCATATTAATGCACCTGGTAAATAATTTAATCTTGATAATTCTAGCTCTGAAAATGTTATAAAAATTGTTTTTATTTTTTAGACACACCCCATTAAGTGGTATAAATATAATCTTAGGCAAATCTTTAGAAATTTGTAGTTTAACAAAATTTATGAATATACTTTTTAGATATATCAAAGGATATCATCTGTATTTCAAATGCAATGCTTCGCATTTCTAACTCTATAATTGTGGAATATCGAGTATATATTTTATTATGGCAATATATAGATATAACAGTAATGGATGTACTAAAATTTATGAGTGTGAAAGCTGAGAATAATCAATTTTTACCAATTTGCCAGGACTGCAATAGAGCTTGATTTGTGCATAGATTTAAGTGAAGCATATATATTTAAAATTTAATATTTATTAAAATCTATAGTAATTTCTGTTTTATCACGTATGGAAATCGTCGAATCCCTTCAATGGAATCCCTCAAAAATAATCGTTGTAAAACTGTAACAGCATCATTTAATTTGTGCTTAACGAAAGTCAGTTCTTGCCAACTTTGTACTTAAAAGCTCAGAATGAAATACATTTCAATAAATATAAGAATAGAAAACAAGTAAGACTGCTCCAGGCGAGACTGCTGGACTAAGAGATACCCTGATACCCTGAAGCCTGATCTTCCATTTGCAATGGCTTCAAGGTAAGCAAAATAAAAAAACTTAAAATTTAAAAATTAAAATTAATATATTTCTTAATTTAGTACACAAAAGATAAAATTAAAATTTAGTACACAAAAACACAATAGTAGCAAGTGTTGAATTTAATGTCACTTAGTTCGAATTTGTGGAGATCCACCGGCTGGATAAACTGGGAATATTCATTCGACTTCAAACTTTCTAGTTTCAAACATCTAGATTAAGAAAAATAAAAAAATATTTTAAATACATAAAAATTATTTTGGAAATTTTTCTTCTGGCCAAATAATTACGTGAAATGGATTACGGCAACAGTGGTGCAGAATTTAACTGGAGCTACATGGGTGGTCAGGGCGCCAACGGCCAGGGCATGTCTGGCAACTATCCCCAGGTGAGTGCGTGGCTGGTATTTTCGTCGACCAATAATGCAGCGATAGCAACGCCAGCAGATGGGCCAGATGGGTCAAGGCGGCTATGGTGGTGGTAGTACCGGTGGTAGTGGACAACATTGGGTACACTCCAACCAGGTCAATCACAACTACCAAAACACGGTGCCAAATTCAACTTCACCGGCTCCCTTCGAGGCGTACAACCAATCGATGATGCGCTACGCAAATGTGCACAAAACCGGCGGGGGAATGGGGCAGATGGGCATGGGCGGAATGGGCGGAAACTACGGCGGATATGCTGCCGGAATGAATCGCAACGGTAAGACGAAACACTAAATACTATGTGGATAACTGGTTAATCCTAACCTATATCTTAAAAGGACTCGGTCATGCTGGTGGTGGCATGGGTCAAAATGCTAACAGCGGCTACTCCAGCTGGTAACGGAGTTCACAATATATCTCTGCATTCACGTATATTTGCCCATATTTTGAAACTTTTTCCTATCTGCTCTTCACCACTCCCTCAAGTGTTAGCCAAACTACAAATTATCCTGAAGTACACCGATTATAAAATATTGAATAAAATCTTTTTATAGCGTCAATACGTAACTCGATATTAATCTCGGACAATGTTTGCGATTTCACGTTTGCTTTGTTCCATATTCCTGGATCGCAATCGATATTTAAATGTTGATCTAGCAACTGGCGGGGTCAGCGACGTCTATTAACCTACGATTTGACGTGTGCTGCGACCTCTGTCAGCGCTTGGGATCGCTGTGCAGCAAGCGGGGTGGGCAGCCAGTCGGGCAGAGGCAGAGGCATTCCGTCCGTCCGGGCACTCGGGGTTTGCAGTGGCATAAATTACGCACGCGTATGTGTGCTTTGTATATGTATGTATAAATTATGAAGCCCACTATTAGTTAGCATGTCATTTGGCAGCGCTGCTATAAATTACACCAAAGCAACAACTGTGCCTCTGCGAGTGCCACTTCCCGTGGCAAATGCAACTAGAATGGAATTATGGCATGCCTTGAGCTGGTATGGGTTGCTGGATGTGTTATATGTACTAGACACGTGTATGCTGCATCGCTCCACATCCACTTATGTTTTTTTTTTACTATGCCCGATCACGAGTTGAGGAGAGGAGTGTATTGGCTTCGTCACTTGCTTCAAGCATTTCGCTGCCAGAGATCGAACTTATACTCGATCGAAATTCAATTAAAGGGACTCACTTTTTGTAGTTTATTTATTTTATCTTTATTAAAGTCCCATATATCTGCTCTATATATATATTCGGTGGGAATAATTCACTTTAGTTTACAGTCGTTGCCTCCCAGCTAAAAATGATATAGGCTCACGATTGGAAAGAACTATATCTCTATAAGTTATACTACCTATACAGATATATTCACATATACATACATAAATACACATACATACACATTTCACATAAATTTCTACCCGCGCCGTGAGCGAGTATTATGCAGTCGGGCTGCTGCCTCGCCTGCCGCATTCTACATTCTTAAATATGTTTTTTCTGCTTTTTGGGAGAGTTTTTATTAATAAATTTCCATAGTGAATTTTTTGGGGCTGGCGCGCGCGTGTGTAATGATCTGTCGCTCTGGATCAGGGTTGTGGATTAATGGTAAACCGAACGCATTTTTCATCGAACAAGCGTCGCCTGCATTCGACTGCATTTGACTGCATTGCCTGCATTTCGGTTGTTGTTTTTTTCGGTATTTTGTTTTTTGTTTTTAGCGTAGAAATTTATGTCGCCGCCATTTGCCATGCGTCGAGTTTTCAGTGCAGTTCAGTCAACTATCTAGGCGGCTGCTCCAATTATGAAAGCATTCCAATTGTGCTCCAAATATTTGGACACCGTTGCCAGTAGTTGTTTCCGCAAAACGTGCCTCACACCCCGATCTAAATGTTGCCTCAAATTCAAGTCACGTTCAATGCTCAGTTAGAGAGAAAGAGAGAGAGAGAGAGAGAGAGAGAGAGAGAGAGAGAGAAGAACGAACGAATAAAGGTGATTAACTCTTTAGTCAAAATTTAATTAAGGTGAATCTTTCTATGATTTTAAAAATAAAGAAAATAAATTTAAAAATCCAGAAATTTATACTATTATAAATTTTTGTTTCTTTTTTTTTAACAAAATTTAAATTTGATTTTAACGAGTATTTGATCAGGAAAAATTATTAGAGTTACAGTAATCTGTATGATCTTGATATATTAAGATATATCTTGTATCTTATGTGTCTATAAGAAATATGCAAATAGGGCTAGGCACTCGAAGTGCCAGTACCAGTTTTATTTCGTTAACGGCAACTATCAATGCATAATGTTCCTTTAAAATGGCTCTGAATATTGTTTATTGGAAAAATTTTTGTACACACCTAGTACTTGACTAAAAAATTAAAAAAGCCAAAATTAATTTAACCTCATTTAATTTATAATATAGCGAATAATAATTTATAAATGGCAAAAAAAAAATACAGACAGGGATTGGTTATGATTATGGTTAAAAACCTCTATAAGAATCAAGTTTATTTTTACTATGTTCATATTATTATAGTATATTTATTATTGTATTATATTATTATATTAAATTTATTAGTCTATTATATTATTATATTCTATTTATTTCCCATTGAGTTAGCAACAATTGTCATGTACATAAGTGTTATCCAAGGAACAGTGCCTTCTCAGTTTGGCTTACTTGCAAATTTCTTGGCATTATCACAAGCTTATGCTTTATTTTAGATTTTTTTGTATATTGGGGTTTGAACTGGTTAGGGTGTATTATATTATTAATTTAGTAGAGTTCGAGTATTTTCAAATTTATTTTATATGAACTTTTAGTTGAATAGTTACTTTTGATATATTTTTCTTGATTTTCTTTATTGTAATATATAAATATATTCAGAATACTGAAACCAGTAGAGTAGTGATATTCGATATTCGAGAGAGCAACCATTTTTCTACGGCACTAAATAGTTTTTGATGTCGTTTCATGGGGAAGGGAACTCGTTGCTTGTGTCGCCTCTATCGTGCTGCCCTTTCACGTTGTGGTACTTGAAAATTTCTTGGTGTTATTTTAATTTGTGAGTTTTTTATTTCAGTTGATTGTCTCGGAGTGTTGCTTTGTACGCATTTGTTTTCTATGCACTTATTTAATTGTGTTTTTATATTTATTATGTGCTTTTCTCAAGCTGCCTTTAAAGTGCCACATTTACCTTAAAAATGTATTTTTAATTTATTTTTTTTGTAGCTGCTTTATCGAGCAGCTCATCGGGTTCAGAGGCGGCATCGGCGATAAGCACGCACCATTTTTTCGGGAGGTTTTGGCTTTTTTGAATTTAAATTAAGTTTTTTTTGTTTTTTTTTTTTATATTATTCGGTTTTAGTTTTAGTTGTCTTCATTGCGTTCGTTTTTAGTGCGATGTAATGAAGTTTTTTTATGGGGCCTGGGGCACATTAACATTTCGTGTAAGTCAGCTATTACTCTACATTGTGTTGGGGGTAAACACACACACACACACACACATACACATAGGCAACAGTGAGTGAGTGGGAAAAAAGTATTGGACACCATTCGACAATTGTCCCGAGTGTTTGTGTCCCCTGTCCATGGAGTGTGTGTGTCTTTTTAAATGCCATATGACTGTGTGATTTCGTCGCTAAAAAACGGCGGTCGGCCATAAAATCAACACTTTGGTTAGCAAAACAAACCGTTTAATGCAAAACAAACAGTCGACAACAACAACATCGATGGCTATGACTGCACCTGTAGACAACTGGCGCGCCATGCATCTGTCTAGTTATAGTGTTGAAATGGGCGTGGCACTCGTATCGGCTATCACTAAATTCACAAAGTGATTGCCAACACACAAAAAATATCCACAATTTGTACAACATTTTTGCTGCAAACCGCAAAAATCAATTGCCAATTTAAGCAAACCACCTGAACGAGGTGTGTGTGTGTGTGGAGGTGTGTGTGTGTGTTTGTGTGTGTGTGAAATTAATATGCAACACTTTTTAGTGACTTTTCTATTTGAACGTAATTGAATCATAAAACACTCGATGGGCTGTCAATCGAATGACTTTTTGTTTTCTAATACCCTGGAGTCATTGTGGGTGGTTTAAGTGAGTATATTGTTAGTGGTAAGATCCACAGCTCTAACATAAAACTAGAAATTGAAAGTAGCACTAGATATAGTCTATACTAAATTGAATCATAGTTGTAGATTCACATCTAATTTGTACAACAACATCCCTTCTCTGCGATTATCGTTTCCAATTCCTTTTAGCTGACACCTTGCCTACTTCGCCACTGCCTGCTCTTGATTACACTCGACTCGATGTTTCGATCGAGCTTTAAGCGTACGTATTGCATTCAGCATCTGTCGACTCAGCTGTCTGTCTGCCTCTCTTTCTGTGCCTCCGTCCGTATATACGAAGGCATTGATCATGCAGAACAAGTCGCGAGCATACTATATAATTTACTTTAAAAGCGATAAGAATCGAACCAGCAAATATACACAACTGTAGTACTCCCACATAGTGAATAGATCTGCTTTATTATTCTATAATTTTCTAACATGAAATTTGTTGTTAGGCTTAAACATAGTTTTTTGCCATATTCATGCCATGGGAAGTGAATAGAAGTTCGCGGTATCTGCGAGTCGAGCACTCCCGCTCGGCTTGTTTTAGTTTTTCGAATGTGTATTTTTAGCTGCAATGAGAGAAACCGACAATTGAACATTTTTGACACCACTTCGGTGCAGCACATTGACAACTCAATGCGCCGATGCATTTATCACTCGGCTGCAGAGGGCGGGTCCAGTCTAATCCAGCTGATAGCAGCGGGTGGTGGCCCACGTCGGTGCCAGCGATTAACCTACGACCGCCAAGCGGAATGGTGTCATTTTAAAGTAGCCATTACCACGCTATTGTTTGGCCCTAATGGCGAGTCCCATGCCACACTCGGCCGGCCGGCCGGCCGGTCGGTTGGTTGGTTGGTTGGTCGGTGTCGACCCCCCGTTCCGATCCAATTTCTTAGCGCCTGATTGATATGTCCGGTCGAGAAGTTGTTTTTTCCCAAAACCCAGAGGGTTAGACTTTTGGTCAGCAATGGCGGAGGGCGTCTTTGGGGTGTTTGTCTTCTGAATCACATAAATTACGCACTGCGAAGTTTCACAGCGCATTTACTCTAACTTTAAAATATATTATAAAAGAATAGTTTTATTATATATATATATATATATATATATATATATATATATATATATATATATATATATATATATATATATATATGTATGTATATATTTTCTACAAAGCGTAGATTGTTTAGATTGTTAGATTGTGATGTATTGTTAGACAATTTGATTATAATTATCCAAAATGAAAATAAAACAAATATATAAAATAAGAAATAAAAAAATATTAACAAAAAATAAATAAACAAAAGAATTTTTAAAAATATTTAATAAATAAAAAATATGTGTTGAGTACCCATTAAAAACAGCTGTAAAATTAAGTACAAATCTGATTAATATCTCGCATGAAGTCCTTTGTCCGTCACGCGAATTCGTAGAAATAATCAAGGAATATTTTCAATCATTTGTGAAGGCGCATCCAGAGTGAGACAGACAGTCGGGCAGTCGGACAGGCATCCGTTAAGGGCATCAATTTTATTTGTATTTTATATTGTCTTTTCCCTTATTTGAGTTTTAACTCGAATGTGTGTGAAGCGAAAAGGGAGCAATGCCAACAATTGCGCTAATTTCGAAATAAATTTTTAATCTCGAGCGATGGACAATTGCAATCAGCAGACGCACATCCACCCACATGGGCTTTGTCTTGACGTGGTGACACGCCGTCTGCGGGCCACTCCGATCAGGGGTCAGCTGTTGACCGTTGGTCAGCAGCCAAGTGTCCAACCCCCAGCACAGTGAAACAACAAAGGGAAATGTCAAAATTAACGAATGATTTTTGGCGATTTAACGCTCAAAAATTTCGTATCGGAAGATGAAATTCGATGCTCTCTAGTTTTGAAATTGGAATTGTCTCTCTGACTGTGTGGAGCGGAGCAAAGGCAAGTTGAGCTCGAGCTGTAAGCGGATTTGCAACGCCCACAACAATTTGTAACAGGCCAGACAATACACACAGACAGACATGAGTGTGTGTTAAGTTCCCTTTGACAGTGTGTTTTAGGTGTCAAGGCTCGGGTCCAACACCTACGGCAACAGTAGCAGCAGGCGGTCAGCGAAGGGTTCAGTGCAGCAATTCATGTTTGCCAGTTTCACAGTTTTTCGCTTTGTTTGCCGCTTTTATTGGTGGCTGCTTTGATGCCCAAATCCAGTCGAAAGTCATCAGGCAGCCGGCCGGTCAGTCGACTCCTGCAAGGTGTTGCCTTTGTGCCAATTCATTAGTTGAGCCAGGCGCTGCACCTACGCCGCGCGAAGGGGATCACAGGAGCAGAGATCAGCGCCAGGCACACGGCTGTGTCACGCGCCAGACCTCAACGTCAGCAACTATTTTGATGTTTCCATTTCGAACAATTGGCCATTGTCCGCTGGCTTTGCAGCCTCTCCGCATCAATTGTGAATTGTTTTAATTGCTTCTGATTGAGTTCCATGCTGGCCAGCGGGCACACAATGAGCACACCAAATGGACCCAGGCACAGACTGGCTTAGGCTCAAGGTGGTTCCTGGTTCCTGGTTTAGTCAATAATAATATTTGTAGCACCAATATCATACGCTTAAGACTTAGTTCGCATGCCCAGAAATAATATGAATATTCGATTGGAATGGAAAAACCTTCCCCAAATCGTGTCGACTTGAGTCGTTTGGCAACCCTTTTCGATGTCTGCTGCTGTTTCCTTTGGCCATAAACCAGAAAAGTGCATAAAAACGTCAGGCAATCTCATAAACAGAGAATAAAATTGAATTGAAAACAGCTCGACTCTGCCTATATCTATGCATAACTCGTGCCAAGTGGCGAGGGAGCTGGGCGCAGAGTAACCGCAGACGTCGCAGCCGCCACCGCCGCCGCCGCCGCGCCAGCTTGGAATATCTTATTTCATAAGCAAATAAGACATAAAGTAAACGCCAAACTGAACCCTCCAGCACGCACACACACACACACTCGTGCACACGGATAATATAACAAACCCCCCAAAAGGCAAATATAAATAGTCATACATAAGTATGCAGAGCAATATGTATGCAGACGAACAGGCAAAGTTTACGCAGATTTTGCCACAACATCCTTCGGCAGCGAAAAGCCAGCGCCCCAGACTCCATCAAAATTCTGGCCACAGAGCAAGCCACACGGGGCCCCGACTCTGGCAGAGCACGTACATGGCCCTCGGGGGAGTTGCCGCAGCGAAAAGGGTTGCGGCTGCACCTTTATGGTGGGCTTGGGCGGGGCTCTGCCAGGGGTTCGCCCCATAGCTTGAGTTGACAAAAGATTTTGACTTTCGCCTTGGCGCTAGTCGCGACAAACTTTGACCAAAAATATTTCAAAGCGTGACGCCCACAAGGATTTTGGTTGCGCTGAAATAAATACACTGAGCGAAAAATGGGGCAAAGATACTTGACAGGAATAAACTATAAAATTGCAAAAGAAGAAATAAATCTATATTGCTAATAGAATATATTCCACAAGTTTTAGCAGAGATTTTCTCTCAGTGTATGTGAAAATATTTTGTCAGAAGAAAAGATAAATTTTGGAATAAATATTCCAGGTTATAGAATCTGTGTGCATGTGGAAATATGCCAGGAGAAAGGATAAATTTTGGAATATTAGCTATCTTGCTAATAGAATATATATTCCACAAGTTTTAGCAGAGATTTTCTCTCAGTGTATGTGAAAATATGTTGTTTTTGGTGGGTGCTTTGGTGTTCAAGTTCTGTTTGTAGATGGCTGCCCACAAGTTAATAAACTTGTCAAAATCCTTGAGTTCACGAGTCAGCGAAGCGAGCTACGCTCAGCTGGAGCTGCGACCTGTATTTGGACTATCCTTGTGGATGGCGTCCCGTTGCCTGGCTTGACCTGGCGCGACTTTTAATCGATTTCCATGACCAGCGGCTGTCACCTGCGCAGCTAACAAAGGATTACGCAGCGAACGCCTGATGCATCTGCGCAAAAGGGGAACAACTGACCTGAGCCGCTGCCGCTGCCGCTGCTGCTGCCTCTTGCTCTTCCTCTGCTGGAGGCGTTGGCTGTGACGCCTGCGCAGAGCTGAGTCGCATAAAATTCAAATAAATTATCAACTCGTTCGTGCGAGTTCCATTTTTCATTTGTTACTTGGACATGGGCTTAGGTTTTTGTTTATTCCCAAATAGTGAGAGGGTGAGTCGAGCCGAGTCACAGTCGGCACTCGCTGCAGCCGTGGGCCGATCAACACTGTCTGCCTCTTTCTATACCTCTGGCTCTGCCCTTATCCATTTCCATACGCAATTCACAATTTCATTTTCGTTTTATTACGACGAAACAAAGACAAATTACATAAAATACTATATGTATGCCGCCTGTATTCAGATACACGAGGCACTCTCAAGTGTCTGCAGATACACTCACTCAGCTGGCCCACACCTTGAGCTGCATCTGCATTTTTATGTAAATTGTGAACTGGCAAACATATCCATTAAACAAAACCGCCGTCAGGTTGTGCTGCGCCGAGTTCATCGCGCCTGAAATTGCTAAAGGAAGTTGTTACTTTGTAATTAAAATTTGAGATTGATTAACTTATTGTTCGTGTGAGTTTTACAACCCGAAACTATTACCGACAATTTGATGGTTTGATTTGGCTTTAGCTTTGATGAACTCAACTCTTCGACTCCTCGACTACTCGACTCCTACTCCGACAGTCGACGGCTTCTTAATGTCTTCTCTCTGGGTTATTGAACTCGGTTTAATGAGACCAGAAATCCCAACTCCCAGCTCTCAGTCCGTCTGCGTTTTTCAGTTGTTTCTGCTATTTTGTCTATGTTTTTAGGTGTTGCTTTTAATTGTGCACAATTTATTGCTCGGCATTTTAATTCGAATTCGAATTTGATTGGCTCTCACGTCAAAGAGCATTTTAACACCTGGCCAGACCTTAACTATCGACCGAAAATGATATGCCTCCGCTTAGTTATGCTGCGAGTATCATTCAAGAAGAGCCGAAGACTTTGCGTGACTGATTTCTGCTTCGAAAACTTGAAGTTTATAGACTCATATTGCGAGCCTAAAATTAATGATATTCCATTCGCTTTTACAACTAAACTTTCCTTATAAATATTAAGTCAACTCATGACTCTCCAGATAACAATTTTTACTGCTAAACTTCATTTTAATATATATATCTTAATAGTGCCAACAAATACTCTTCATTGGACCTGGTCTAACAACTCGGTGATTTGACCAATCAGAAGCTTAACGGTTTTGAAACAAAAGAAAAAACGAATTGGCCTAATCAGAACTATAACCTCGACCTTGAGGTACCCTGTAAAATTAGGTTGTTTACAATAAATAAACATTTTTTACAGATTTTTTGATATTCAGAAAAGCTAAAGCCATATAGTAGTTCTCTCTATTTCTATCTAATAATTTAGACTGATAAAAAAATAACGATATTTATCGATTTTGGAGATATGGGAAAAGGTATCGATGTTTTAAGGGAAGCCCAATCAAGGGAAGAAATATATAAATAAAAATATTTTAGTTTCTAGCTCTTAAAAGCAGCCTAGATAGACAGTTTAGGATCTAGGACTATAAATAGGACTATATACAAATATATACAAATATCTTAAATACAATATATACAATATCTTAAAATATTTATATTGTATATTTTAATAATATTTAATAATAATTAATATTAATATATTTTTATAAATATTATCATATTCTTCATTTTGTAAATGTCTTGGCTTGCATTTCTACAAATCGAGAATATCCCGAATATCCATTTTTCAATTTGATCGGACTATAAATGTGTTTCAGATACTCCATCCATTTATTTTGCAAATATTAAAGTGTTTCCACTCCAAACCTCGCTCAGTTGGCCGATTTGTGGCCTTTTCGAAAACATAAAATCACTTAGCTTAAAAGCCAGGAGTAACGGTGCATAAATCTCGAGATTTATTATTCATATGAAATCATTTTTTGGTATATGCATAAATTATGTATGTGTGCGGCCGGCATTGGCAGCACTGGAAGCAGTCAGGTTAAAATTGAATTTCAAATCAATATTTCCTCAGGACGTAGGGCAGTCGCTGTGTCACGTACTGCCCATATTTTGGCAAATAAATGTAGTCAAGTATGAACTCGACTGGCTGCCATTGCGGGGATTATTGCTGCAGAAAACGAACAGAAGAGGAGAAAAGTTTAAAAATTGATTTTCATCTGTCGAATACTGCAATGGCAAACGCATAAAAGGATTTTTCATATGCTGCTGCTGGTGCTGCGCCAGGGCAAACGTTTTCAATTGGAATTGATTTTTCTACGTAAACATAAATAAAATATGAACAGAGCACACTCGATAGGGTGCATCCATCCATCCATTCGGTCGCTGGGCGAAATGTTTGCACGGTAAATATTTTTACAAACTGTTCCTCACCCCAGCCGTGTCCCGTGTGCCCGTGCCCGTGCCCTTGTCCGTGTGCTCATCAGCAGTCTAGTGGCGAGCTGGTCAAATAAAGCCGTTAGTAAGTATTTCATAAGTCGCTGGCCAAGAAGAGGAAGCTGCGAGCTGGCAAACACGAACGTTCATCCCAGCCAGATAAGCAATAAGCCCTCAGCTCAGCTGAGCTGCGATGGACAGCTCAAGTTTTCGTCTCCCAAAGAACAGAACAGAACAGAACAGAACAGAGACGAAACGAAACGAGAAGGAAAAAAATTCATTGGCACACGTACGCCTAATACAAACAAGGACATGAGCTCGGTTCGTGACTGCAAAAGTTGTTCTGCACTCGATCCGGATGAACTTCTCGTACTTTTCGTATTTTATTTCCATCATTTTTATTTTAACTCAACGCTCGAGCGAACACGACCGTCCGAAACTTTTTCAGATAAAAATTTCTTATTTATGGCTTAAGGATTTCAAGTGAAGAGCTTTTTGGCTAAATTTGTTACCTCAGCGCTCCCAACACAAAAAAGGAAGAAAGCACGAAAAACTTCAATACGAAAGTCCAAATGTAATAAACATCTTTAAAATCTATTTTTTGTCTTTCTACTTTCGAATGTGGAAAACTATATATAACTACATATAGAGAGAGACCTCTCGATTGTATTTGCAAATCGTATTAATACATTGTTGTTTGTAAAATTTTTTGAAAGCGGCTATAAAATGCTTTCTTATAATTGCTTTTCGATTGCATTGATTGAATAAATTCTTTAGCAGTTTTTTAAGTTTTATTATAATTGAAATTCCCGAGCATCGATTAATGCCAACAGACAAAAACAACAACGAAAAATAATTCGAAATAAATTAAAATGCAATTAAATAAATCGAACGAATCGAAACGCAGCGAATCTCGCTACGAAAGGGTGAAAAATCGCAAAAATTGTAGACGTGCAATATTTTTTATGTGCTGATTAAAAAACATTCCTTGGATATTGGCCAAAATATGCAGCAGCGAGTCATTTGCATTTGCAATGCATTTATTTTTTATACAAAAACAAAAAAAAAAAATATATATATATATATATATATATATATCTGTATCTGTATCTGCATCTGTATCTGCCCATGCATCTGTATCTGTTTCATCGATTCGGATTGATGGCTCGGCAATTGTTCTTTCTGTTTTTATTTTAATGACAGCTCATTGGTCTCTTTGTGCACGGCAGCGCGGCCTGGGGCCATTGGACCACCGCTAGTGAGTCCGCAATTAAGAGTTAAAAATATAATTATTGCAATTGCCGAGCGCAAACAAATCGAAGAGTTTTCGCATTTCCCAAATGATTAAAACGGCAAATTTCTGAGTTCGTAAATCACTTCAAAAAATGTGATTGAAACAATTGTCAATCGTCACACGCACACACGAACACACACACACACACAGCTTTATCCTTACAAAAATGTCTGCTACGCCTCTCGCTCTGGCATAAAGCACTTAAGCATTTGCCTTCTATTTATTGCCTGCCTTTAAATGCCAAGCAAGCAGCGGCTAAGACAAGTGCTATATAGAGCGGTTTTACTCTTTACATCTGTCTAGTTGCTGCTTCTTTCCTCTTAACGTGTCAATTCAAGTCAAACATTCTTTTTGGCATCGCGTTGGCAATGCGACATTTCGACTACTGCGACAAGGTTCGTCTCTCATTGGAATATTCGGCAGAGGGAGGGAGAGGAAAATGCAATTTCCTTTTAATTGCCAAAGGAAAATGGGAAAATTGCAAATATTAAATACAAATTGGAAGCAAAGCGAAATATTACAAATATTAAAAAAAAAGAAAAAAAATATAATAATATATAAAGACTAATGTTGCTCTTATATAGACTATTGATATAATAATACATATAGAATAATGCTGCTCTACAGGTTTCAGAAGAGGGTTTTACTGACATCATGAAGTATGAATATGTCCATCAACAGGTCGTCCGACTTTTCTTCTTTCTGGTTCCCTTTTTGCCCATCCCATCGTCCATTCGTTCGTCTGTACGTCTGAACGTTCGTTCTTCCGGTTGCCCTTCTGTTCCTCCGATCGTCTATCAGTCTATCCGTCTGTTCCTTCGTCCGTCCGACCGTCCGTAAGTCCGTCAATTTAACCGTCTATATATTCATGTAGTAGAATGTGTTAATCTCTGAAACTTTCAGAACTGGACCCTCTTATAACACTTATAGCTCCAATCAAGTTTGAGTTAAATCAAAACTTATCAATGATCTCTGAAATAAATTAAAATTCGTATCGAATTTGTGTTGTTTGGGCATATTTTGCATATTTTGCATAATTTAAGAGTTAAGATCGTGAAATTTTGCATATAGATTAATAAAGAGTTATTTCTTTCTTAGTTTTTCAATACTTCTGGCTATTCTTAACAAAATAGTAAATCTATTTTTAGATAAACATATAAAGTTAAGTTAGTCTCTAAAACAGTTCCTCAGGATATCTCGTAGAACAAGCACAACTAGAGTATGTTTTATGTTAAGAATGAAGTATGCTAATCGGGTATACTAAGTACTGAATGCCTAGGAATAGGGCTGTCAACGAATGTGGCCCCAATTTATTGAATAATCATTTCGCTTTTATTATTATTTTTATTATTGTGCTAAGAAATTGGCGAAACTGTGGGAAATTTGCATAAACTTTATAGTCGCATGATGGATATGGGTAACTGCGGCCACACGTGGCCTAGCCAATGGCATGCCTATTTATA
Source organism: Drosophila fulvimacula (assembly GCA_035045555.1). Taxonomy (NCBI): domain Eukaryota; kingdom Metazoa; phylum Arthropoda; class Insecta; order Diptera; family Drosophilidae; genus Drosophila; species Drosophila fulvimacula. Next base: position 408,570 of record JAWNOX010000118.1, on the reverse strand, counting down.
ATGATGGCTATTACTGTTCTCAAGAAGCTAAAAGGTGGGGGCTAACGGTGCGTGAGTGTTTTGAAAGCCATTTGGCTGAGAGCTTGACTAAGTTGCGACGTATCTAGGCGGCTTTTCAGTTTTTATTACAACCATATACATGTATACATATACATATACATATACATATGCAACATACATATGCATATGCGCGTACATACATATTTTAATTTAGTTTTTTTTCTGTATTTTTTTTTTTATTTCATTTTAGTTGGCAATAATCAAGGAAGGCGCGTTTTGCATAACAATTACGGCCAGCAATGAAACTGTCGTACCGCCGTCGACATTCCCTGCCATAATTCTAATTCTGACTTTGCCCCACACACACACACATGGACATGGTGAAGCAAGCACGCATAAATATATACAAATGCCAGACGCACGTTCGAATTAGCCCAATTTCGTGCGGGCAGCGGTAACAAAACAGAGAAAAGGAAAAAAATATGTAAAAATGTTCATAAACGACAAGTTTGGAGCTGAGTACAGGGGCTCTGGGTCTGTCCATGTGGGAATGGTGGCAGCCAGCTCGATTAGCTACTCGAATTCGCGCACACGTAGCGGCCATAAAAAGGCGTTTCTAATCTCTTATCAAATTTTTTGACGAAATTTTTAATTAATCGCCATTTGCTAACGCCGCTCGCCGTTCAGTTAGCTCCAGCTCATATCTTGGCCAAATATCGTGTGAAAATTTGTCGGATGAGTACTCGAACATGGCCGCATGATTGCGACTCACATCACATCACATCACATCGCATCGCATCGCATCATTGAGAGACAATCACAAACACTTTCCTGCCTTCGCTCCCGCTGCTCGCATTCGCTTAGCTTTCATTAAAAGAAATTTACACTCAGACAGCGAGCCATTTCCGCTTACAATTCGACTCAAGTGAGGGCTGCCTCGATCACCGCCAATTCGTCAAGGTATATAAAGCTGAAGAGTGTAAAACATCAAACTTATGGCAAATGTAAAAAGAGTTAAGAGCGTGCAAGAGGCCTGTATGCTGCCTCCACTCGAAATATTTAATCTTCACATACATATGGTCTAGAATACTCTGCGCTAGAATCAACCCTTTTGGGTTGAGCTTAGATTAGACACAATTGCCCAATGATCGCACCTGGAAGCTCAGCTCTGAGTGGGTGGCTTTGCTCAGGTGGTGCCTGGCGGCTGCTGTCGGTAGTCTGCAAGAAGTGAATCTAATTGCTGGCAAGGTGGCAACAACTCGATTCACATCAAACAAAACTGCAACGGCAACAGCAGAAAACATTGACGAGCACTAAAACTGACCTGGCAGGCAGCAGCAGGCAGTTAACCGATTTTAAAATATGTTTGCCTCTTTTTTATGGCTTGAGAACAGCTGCCCAGCTGTGAGTACAAGGACAGTAAGCTATTAACTTTAGCCTAGGGCCAAGCTCAGCTCTCTCTCTCTGTCGCTCTCTCACTCTCTCACTTCCTTTTGTCTCTCTCGCTCTGCGAATGCAATTTATTTCGATTATGGTCATTTGCTGATTCGGAACTAATTAGGTGGCTAACTCTAAAGGGCGGGGCACATTTATGGTTTATGAGCAAAAAAAAAAAACGAAAAACATTTAAAAGCTTTTACATGTTAATTTTTTCCCTTATTGCTTCCCTTTGCTATTCATAACTGCTTACCTGTCTGTACCTGTATATATGCATATGAATATGCATTTCCTGCGAAGCACAGTCACATATGCAACTAATTTGTTAGCCCGTATATTATATTTGCAACTGCAATTAGAAAATTCGCATCACTTAAGACTATATGAATTCTTACACTCGTGCACCAAGTGCAGTAGAGCATATTGGTTTTTCTGTACCAACCAATTTTATGTTATTGAATTTCTCCTATATGAATTGATTAAATTGATTAAATTATAATTTTCTAATATATATTACTATATATTATTATTATTGATTTATGTATGTTCATATTGCCTTGGCAAAAAGAGAATTACAATATCTTAAGCAACTTAAGTATTAGAATAGAGTCCGACAATAGAAGTAGCCTATTCAAAAGGCCAGAAATTCATTTTGAAAACTGATATTAATCAACAAAATTGTTTAAAGGTACAATAAGTGTAATAATATTACAAAAATATTTAAAATAATCTGAAATTCAGATAAAAATTTATATTTATATTTATATAATTTTTTTTTTATATTATATTTATATTTGAATATTTTGTCGAAGTTGCATTTGGGCTAAGATAAAGTTGATATACGTATAATAATAAATAAATAAATTAATAATCTTGTTATTTTAATCTATAGACTCAAAATATTACAGTTATGTTGGGCCTACTTTACATAATAATTAAAAATTATTATTTTATAGCTTCTTTATATAATAATTCAATATTATAATTCTAGACCTAATGTGGCTAATTTTTAAAGCCTACCGTTTGCCATTTTTATAGCCAGGACTAGCTAGGTGCTTACTTGTATTACTGATAATAGCATAAGCACTTACATATATATCAATAAAATTTGTTAATTTAGCTATTTTTAGAGCTTTTAACAAAGCAGAATGAAGTCGATGACAACAAGCAGACTCTGCTCCAAATTAAAATTGACTTTTGTGTTATACAATTCCAAAATGCAAAACTGAAACTAAAGATATTTTCGATACATTTATCGATTGACAAGTATTGTGTTGTCTTCCACTGTCAGCTGCAACAGTCTTACTAATATTTTTTCTTGTAATCTGTAATCCTGTAATCCTGTAATCCCCAGCTACTCTTCAAAATACAAAACTAAAACTATTGATAATAGATATAGAAATTTCGATAAGCTTATCGATTGCCGAGTATTGTGCAGTCGTCTACTCCCTGCCCTTACCTGCACAACTGCAACAGTCTTACATGATTTCACTTCACTTGAGGCAATTAGCCAGATTTAATATAATAATGCGAGCCGTTCAAACACATGTCAAAGATTCATAGGCAATTATTATTTATTATTTTTCAGATCATTATTTATATTATTTCTGTGCCGCAGCACAATGCACACTTGGGCCTTATAAATAGTCGAAGTATTGAATTTATTACTATTAGAACGCGCTTGGCATTTATGCATTTGAAATGCCAACGTCAGCTGTAAATATACATGCACTCATACGGATTGTCATAACTCTCTGTGTCGTAGGATCGAGAGGGGCTGCAGCGGGGGCATAGCTTCAAGGCTTCGTCACAGTTCGTCACATGCACATTGGCTGTGGAATTTATTGGCAAGCTGCATCGATATTTGCCGCTCGATAAAATCGAAACTCGGGGATAGTTCGGGGCATTTGTTGGCCAGCGACAAGTTATGAATATAAAATATGCACAAATGTGCAGCGCAAACACGAATAGAGCATGTCAATGTAATAACAAAATATAATAAAGCAAATTATTAAACAAATGCAAAATGCAAAATGCTAAATGCAAAATGCTAAATGCTCAAAATGCAAATGCGTTTCTATGCACACATAACGAACGATCGCCGCCTGACCGTGGACTTATCTACAATCAAAGACTAGAAGTAAACGCTCTTAAAGCTCCCGCTGCCAGTCCCTCCACAACAACAACAAAAACAACAACAACAGCAACTACTGCAACAACGGCAGCCCACATAAACATTTTGTCGTCGCATGCGATACGATTTCAATTTCCATTCCAGTCTCTGGAACCCGATCCACTGCATCACCGAAGTTTTTTTTTTTACTTTTTTCTGTTGTGCCTGGGCCGTCGTTTAATTTGTTTTTTCCTACAAATCGTCGATGCTGAAGCTTCGATAGACTCGCCTTCTTCTGCGGCTCACCTTGTGTGCGTCTGCTGGTTACCTGTTCAGCATGGAGTCCCTTTGAATTCAGAGCTCTCAATGAGTGGGTGGAGCCAAAAGACAATTTCTTTACAAATTTCTAGGCTGACAGAGCGATGAGCTGACTATATTTTCTATAGGGCTTTTGACTTGTTGAATACAAATCTAAACGGCGCATAGATCTTTTATACCAGCTAACTTTGAGGACCTTTTTTGTACTCAATGCTCGCCTTTGAACTTAACTTAACCACTTCCGGTTCATTGATTTTCCAGGTGAAAAGTTCAAATAATATTTATTAAATCAAACCTGGGTTTGACGGTTTTTTTTTTTTTAATTCTTTATTGACACAGATTAATTACTTATCCAAACTTATCCAAAATGCTTTATTATTATTTATTTTACATTTCCTATATATTTTAGAAGTCAGGATTAGCTAAAAATCACTTTAATTTAAGTGTTAGTCTAACAACTTCTCAGCTCAACTGTTATATTCACTATATCAGCTGGAGTACATTCAGCTTTCCATCTTCAGCTGATGCCGTTCCAACAGGGAAGTCTCCCTCAAAAAACGATATCTTGTTGGAAAAATAATATTTTAACATTGTTTTGAACGTCGGAGGGCGTTTATATTCATTATCTATTGTGACGAAAAAACTGCACTTTTTCCTTCATGTAGATAACTCAAAAATTCCCTGGTTAGTGCGGTCTCAATTCCTGATTTCTATTTTTAATCAGATTATTTGAAGCCAAATTGAAACACATCTTTGTTGGCCTGTGTAGTGCTCGACCAGCTATAAATATAGCCTGGAATTTCTTTCATATTAAGTAGCTTTCATTTAGACACTCAAAAACTGAAACGTCTTGTCAAGCTCAACCTGTCTTTGCCATACTGATTTGGACTCGTTGCTCCGGCCGCAGCGAAAATCATATTTGAAATTTCGCATTTTTAATTCGAAGGCAGAATTCCATTGATGAATTGTTGTGGATGTGGTTTTTGTGGGTTTTGGTCCGCTCTTTTTGTTGGTCTTGAAAATGGTTGGGCTGGCGCCTCGACTTGCCTTCGCTTCATGTGGAAAGCAAGTGGCTTTCAGCCCGGTCACTGATTTTTTTCAGTTCGTGCGCATTCCACAGAATTCCGTGTCCAAATTGATGGCGCCAAAATTCAGTTGCCGCAGTTGCTGCATTGCATGTGGCTTTGAGAACTTTGAGTTGTTGCTCATTCATACACATACTAAGGGAGTGGAGCATTTGTCCCATAAATGTCATTGGCGACGCATTCGCATACGCATTCTGTCTGAGTTTTTCACGTCGGCGATGGCGACGGCGACGCCGACGCTGACGCCGACGCCGACGCCGGACTGTGAGGCCTTGAGTGAGCGGGCCTTAATTTATTCTAAACACAGCCATGGCCATAATATGAATTTTGAATATTTGATTGAAAAAGTGTAGCAAATAAAAAGAAAATTTTTTGCCCGCTTTGTCGGTCACTGGGTTGGACCAGAGCAAGACATTGGCAGCAAATAGTTGCGTCTGCAGTAGGCCCGTCTTCATCTCGTGATTCATTTATAAAAATTATGTCACCATAATCACGCCATGCCACGCCACCGTGTAACCCGACCCAGTCTCTGATAAATTAACCGTCTCCAGGGTCTACCCAAAACCCTTCTTCTAGGCCCGAACTCTTAATTGCGCGCACATGTGCAAATGCTCGATGAGCTGAGAGACCTGGGAGTTGAGTCAGTTATTTGAATGTCATCATTAGGCGCCTGGCCCTCGGTGCCCAGTGGCAGACACTGATCCAAATCCGATTGTAGTTCCATCATTAATTATTTTATTACGGAAATCAAAATGTCAGTTGCTTTCAGCGCGTCGTCGCTCAAAATGTTTGCACTTCGTACTGCCTCCCTCCATTTTAGGCCGTGTTTACATAATGTGGAAAATTAATGATGAATGTGTCGCCTAGCAGACGGCAAATATCAAATTGTTTTTTTTTTTTCTCTTCCTCCAAACAATGGCTAAGCGAAAAGTTAAAAAATTAAAAATTCTGACTGTGCCGTGAAGCAATTGAAACTGAGAGCAGGAGGCGGAATAGAGACCAAATATATATATATATATATATATATATATATATATACGCTTGATCGGAACTACTAATTGAGTCGATATAGCTATGTTTGGTCTGCCTGTCGGACTGTTCTTTTGTACACCTGTCAGTCCTTAATGATAATTAAACTTAACATTCTCTAATATTTATTTTTTAATTAAAAAAAAATTATTTTTGCCTTATCATAGTATCACCGACTGTGAATTGAGGCATATCTGACCGGCCGCCCATGGGCTTGTTGATATTATTTAAATATTTTTGTGTTTTCGTTTTTTTTTTAGGCTATACCATATCCATATTTAGTTTATCTTTGAGTTGACTCTCGTCTTGTTTACTACTTTATTTTTTTTTAATTAAATAAATAAATTGAATATATAATTATATAATGAATATATATTCTTACAATATACAAATTTATTATGCAATATAAATATACAATAATAATAATAATAATAATATAATATAATAGGTGTCAAACCTAGTCTGATTTTCTTAACATCGATACAAATTGATACTTTGTCTCTTTTTCATGATTAATATGAGCCTAAAGAGATCTTAATCTTCCAGAATTTAAATGACTTCCTTCCACAATAATTTTACGTGCTAGTTGATTAGTCATTTAATATAAATATGTTGGTGTTAAGTCGTGTTTTAGAAATACTTTGATATACTAAATAATTTAAAATGTGAAATTGAATATTATACGCATGTATCACAATTGCCCTCTTGCTGGTCGCTCTCGTATGCCCTCTCTCATAGTTTACTAGCTAAGCTGAAGTTTAATAAATCAATGAATCTAATGGCAACAAATAGGAACTACCAGGGGCAGGCATCAAATTGCACATTCTTGAATGAGTATTCGACTAGACTGAACCCTTTCCATGGGGCACTAGTATTAATAAAGACTTGAACTTGGAATTCCACAGTCGTTTAGAAATCATAGCTATTATCTTTTTTTTCTCAAATTTCTTTTCTCTTAATGAGTGATATGTAGGGTGCACGATCACAGCCGCTGCATATGTGGGCCTAGAATAATGCAAACAGGAACTCGGCTCTTCTTCAGGGTATTTCCAGGTCAGGCACTTTTTACTTCCCACTAGAGCAATCCAACTAGCTTTATAACAAACTGTTCAATAGTGGCAATAGATCAGAGCCTTCTGAGTCTGCCCAGAGACGCCAACTGAACAGCCTTGAAAATTATTATGCTTGCAGTTCGAGTGGATCGCCATCGACTGAGTGTGGAGTGGAATCATCTTAATTTGCATAAGCGCCGCGCACAAATCCGCGCTCCAAATTCAACACGCAAGCTGAAATGGGATCTGAATCTTGGGCAGCCCGAGGCTGGGACCTGTTCGCGTCTGTTGTTGTGCGCTGCGTTGTTGTTGGTGTGTCAACTGAGAAGATATCTCGTGTCGGCGACATTCAATGTGCAGGCATAACAAATGAATTATTGACGTTTTTAAGCAATATTCGCCAATATTCGGCCGCAGCCAGAGATATGAAAATTGTCAACGTGGGCTTTCATTTGCTTAATTTAATTTCGCATTTCGCATTTCGCATTTTGCATTCGCATCGGCTTTTTGTAGTCTGAGTCGAAGTCTCAGTCTGAGTCTTCCTCGCTCCCTCGCTCATTTGTTTTAACGAGGGGATGTGCTCAGCTCGTACCTGCAGACAGTGGATCGCTGGCCGTGGTCGTTGTTCATTTTCGTGATGCTGCGCCTTTTGGGACATGGGTCGAGCTCCGTGAATGACGAGCGACGTAGCGCTCGTAAAGCGATTCCCAGGTAAACATCTTCCATATGTAAATTCAGGCCTCTCGTCGCTGCTGTTGCTGTTGTTAATGCCGTTTGATGGTCGAAAAGAGTATGTGGCTCATTAATGAATTTAAATGGTCTCCTTAATAATATTTAACGGCTTCTTGCAGCGCTTTATGATGACAATATTTTTTGGAGCCCCAATAGCCCGATGCCCCGATGCCCCGATGCCCGGTGCCCAATGCGTCGCGTAGGCTGGCTATACTTATATGGGTTTCTCTTTTCTTAATGGCTCCGCATCAGCATTTGACAGTTGACAAGTTCTTGCTGTGTTAGGTCAGACCGAGGCTGCGAGGCATTGAACTTATGACGGCACACATCCTGTTCGCTCGAGCACGGCCTATTAATAATTCCGTTTCATATTGGGAAAACTTGGTCAATTGGCCGCCATAAGCAGTCAAATCTGTTTGGCAATTCATCTCATAAATTCCATTTGATGTACGGCGTTTCGCCTCCTGCCCGAGCTGAGTGCCATATACGCTGTTGTACAAATCGATTTTTGATTGAGTTCATTAGAGGGCAGGGCGAGATACCATCGACTGGCAAATGCCATCTCACAGGCAGACATACACTCAGCCATACATAGGTTAATGCATCCCAGGAGCATAAGCAGCAGCAGCTGGGCAATTGGGAAAATCATTTTTGTTATTAGCGAAAATCGCGCTGAGTGATTTACTTTTACTTTTGTCTTACGTGCCGGACATATCGTGGCGAATGTGCTTTGATTTGTGCACATGTCTCTCCGCTCGGCGGGCTGGGGGATGGAACGTTATCTCGTCCAGTCCAGACATGCGGCATCCAAGTGCCAAGTGCCAAGTGCCAAGTATTTGAGCAAATCCTAATTGGATTTATGTGTAGCAATGGATTAGAGCTTATGTTTCCCTGGCAAGTTTTCCCGGCATTTTCGGCATTTTCGGCATTTTCGCTTAATTGGAGCTGGCCGAGCTCTGAGGGGCGAGTCTCGATTTCGCAAAATCACATGAGACTCTTGCCATATTTTCTCTAATCAGATATCGCAGCTCGATAAGCAAGAGTATTAGTCATCATTAATGTGACTGTTACTCTTGCCCAACTTCTTCTGTATGAAATGTTAATTCTGACCATTGACCACAAGTTGACTATAGAATTTATGGCCCTCCTCTTATCGCCAGTCGAGAACTTGTTTTGGTGCATTCTACAAAATATAAACGTGAAATACTTGCACATAAACAACACGAACTTCTACGGGTTTCGAATAAAGAAAGAACAGACAAAATAAATATATCTGTTGATTATTAGCATGAATCGAAAGAAAAACAAAACGAAACCCAACTAATAAGAACGCTCACAAATTTATGATATGATATCATCTAAAGGCCACTCGAGGCTGAGTTCAGTGTGTTTCCCAGAGACCAAATGTCTGCCTTAGTGCGTTTGAAGAGAGATAGATACAGAGAGAGAGAGAGAGAGAGAGGGGGGGAGGAGAGAAATATGCGACCCTATTAAAAACGAGAGATTCTCAAATCAAATCAGTACCAAGAGTTATGCCGAGCCAGAAATGAGCATATAAATATTTTATCAGCGGCCAGAAATCAGATATCTCTTTGATTCATAGATCTAATTTATGGCTTCCTCTTGTTTCTGCTCTCCAACAGCCCAGACCAACAGACACCAGTCGGCGCTCATTATGAGCGCACAGAAATCAATAAATATATATATATATATACATATATCTTTGTAGATCTGTTGTTGCCACAAACTTTGACTCGCCTCAGAGTTCAGTGCGGAGCGAGGCGCATTCCAGTTCGGTCGCCACATAAACAACACATCTCGGACTGATTAGATGATCTACAGATTGGGCCTGAGCATCTATTTCTATTAATGAGTTATTTAGAATGGAATATTATGCATCAGCCGTGCCGGTGGCTGCGTATATCCGGCTGATGCACACTTTGGTGAATGGGGACTAAGGGGATCTAAGTGAACAGAGAAAAGAGCTTTGCTGGTTTTTGCCAAGTTTTGTGGACATCTTTCTATGATGCAGCTTGCATCTCATTGATTTGTAATTCGCATGCGCAGCATAAATTTAACATGTGAAATCTGATAGCCGGACCAAGTTTCAAGGTTCGCTGTGCCAGAGCTTCTCTCTCTCTCTCTCGCACACACTGTCTCCGTCTCTCTCTACATATGATCATTTGCACCTCGCTTTCCGGCAACAAATCTTTACCTTTTGCTTTTATTCAATGTGTGTGCATGCGTAGGTCGGCCCCAGCATTTGCATAAGACTGCTGCGTGCTGCCCGTTCCCCTTCCCCTTCCCGTTCCTGCTGCTGCTGCTGCTGCTGCTGCTGTTGTTCTTGGGTCTTTGCCACATTTATGAATCAACGCCAGGCTCGCCATTTCATTCAATAAAACACATTGGACCCCTGGCACCCGCCGTTGCCTTTTAGTACATTTTTTTTTCGTTCTGGTTCTGGTTTGCTTTTTTAGTGTGTGTGTTTTTTTTTGAGCAATGTTCAATGCACGACAGCGACAACTCGTTGCTGTTCTGCTGTTTGTTGTTTGCTAATTCTCAGCGGAACATAAATATTTCGACACTTTTGCATGCGCGACAAACATGGCATAAAAATATGGCAGCTCCAGACTCGACTCCGGCTGCAAACTCGCCGATTTGTGGCTGATGGCCATTTAGTGTGCGGCCTCAGCCTACAGCATCGACTCGGCTGGGTGTTGGAAATTTGTCGTTCCGTATATGCTCATAACTCATGCAACAAATGGCCAGATGGACAAGCTCCGACCAGGCACCCAGCTTCGACCCACGCAAATAAAAGCAAGCCGGATGCACATGCAGCCCATTCCGTTGACTCTTTGCTGCTGTCCTGCTTGGCTTGGACTTGTCTGTGATTTTTGGTTGCCTTTTGATTTGCAAGTGCGATGCAATTTTCTCAGCGCTTTATGTGCGTTTATCACACGATTATCGAGGATCTTACGACGTGCGAATGACTTTCAATTGTCTTTCAGTTCTGGTCAATTCGTTGAACATTTCTGCAGTAAAAGTTGCTCAGAGTTTAGCCAAGCTTCTATTATGCATAGTTATTGCCTTAAAATATAAAGTCTTTATATTATTTATTATATATACATTTACATTAAAATTGAATTAAAGTATTTTCTTGATTGTCTATTATATTTAACATTGAATGCGTTTTCTATATTATTTATGCTTTAATTTTCCCATATATACATATTATGTTATATCAATTGGCATTCAATAAAAAAAGTTGAGTTTTTTCAAATTATTTCGTTAAATTTAAATTTATTTATTTTGAGCACTCTCCTTAATCCTTACCTTATTATTGATTTCGTCATCTGAGCAATCAAAATCAAAATAATTATCACAGGACTTTTTATTGTCCTTCCAATCATGTCATATTTCCTCTCAAATAATTTTTAGACAATAGAATAACAATTGAGATGGAGTTTTTTCGATCGATTTCTAAAGCAGTTGTTACTTCTTTATCGGACTGTTTGACAAAGAAGTATGCGAAGTATATGCGAAAATTATTCCTTTTCTAGCTGTTATATTACATATATAAATATATATAAATATAATATTTAAAGCATAAAATGATAAATTTGATTTAATATCCGATTCAAAGAAACTGTAGCTATATATGTAGAAACTATCAGTCTATCTATCTGTCAACTATAAATTTTCTGACAATACATATATATAATATATCTTGAATAACATGATACGTTATTAAACGGAGTACAAGAATAAAGAGAGAGAGAAAGAGAGAAAGAGAAATATCGATTTGATCGGTGTGGTTTACTATGTAATCCATATGACATAAAATATAAATATATAAAGTGATCAGACTATATGACATAAAATATAAATATATAAACTGTTCAGACTTCATGCACCAAATTACAATGAGATATTACATATACAAGTCCAAATACCTAAATAAAGTATCTCATATGTATATTGAGCTGTATGTGTCAAAGAAACTGTAATCTTATACATATAAGATTATATTATTTCCTAATTTCAAATGGATTTAGGTTGTACAGAATTTGTCTGCCAGTCACTATTAATCAGAGAGCGCTCATTATACAGAAGTTATCTTGACTGTCAATACAGGCAAAGTCAGCAGCTCAGATTAGTGCTCCGAGGCTACCCACATCAAAGCTGCTTAAGCTCTTGACTGCGCAACCGGTAGCAATTGGCTGCCACCACGGGCTGCTACAGCAAACAAATGTAATAACCGATTAAAACATATTTAAACGGGTGATTAACACAGCGGGCGGTACTTAAAAAACTGTGCCTATGTCGGAGCCGAGCGGAACAGAACCGGATTCGATGGCAGCAGCAGCAGCAGAAGCAGCACAATTTATTTGCCTTTGGATCTCTTACAGTCTTAGTCGGCGCCTCTGGGAGTTTACACCTTTAACTTAACCTCTGGATCAGCATCCATTCACCTTTGCTGTGCACCACATGCGGTCTCCCGGCTTCTGCTCAGTTTTTAGCTTCAGATTTAGCTCCAGAAACAGAAGTCGCAGTCGTCGGGTGATTATTTCATAACTCACGCGAACGAAGGCGGAGGCGGAGGCGGAGGCTTATAAATCTCTTTAATATTATTTTGATAGGCCAACTAATTGGTGTAAATATTGTTTCTAGGCCAACTTAATGGGCTTCTCCCAATGCCCAAGCACCTTGAAATTATACGTATTTATAGGCGGCGAATGGCGCCCGCTATCGAATTGTTTATTGTTCAGCTTGTTAACTTGTTTATTTGAAAAGCAATTAGAATTATTATGAACCGAATATATTTATTGCAGTTGGCTGACGCCGCTACTCGATGGGGCAAGCCAAAGAGCCAAATCCACAGCAAGAACTAAACAATAAACAGGCATTTTGGATTTTAGTTTCTGGATTTTGGATTTTTTACTCCAAACAGACTCACTTAAATGCCCCCCAATTGGCCCTCAAATATGAAGGCACAGAACTTGTCTTCGGGCTGCACACACAGAGCTCGAGCTTGCAAAGCCCTAAATTGCCGCTGACTCGACCTTAAATTATTTCCCGGTTCGTCTTCAAACAGACAGGCGAACAGAGAGAGCAGCGTGATTTTTGCTTAGTTCCCATAATTTAAATGTCAAGTTTTGTCTATATTCAAAATTGTTGCATTTAGCTTCACAGTCCTCAGTTTTTGGACAGTTTAACATTTTCCACTCTCCTCTCACTCTTTGCAGTCACACGCCCGTCTGAAGCTGGCTTAAATGCTATGATCAGCAACAAATTAGCCGCATTTTGTTCTGATATGAATATTTTTGATGGCGGCTTAATCCCTTACCAGCAGCACAATATATTACATACATATATATAAAATTGACAATTATATTAAAATTATATAAATTATAATTATATATAATATTCAATTTTCAAATAATTTAAAAACTTAAACTATTAATAATAATTAATATTGAAACTGGATAATTGAAATAAAAAGAATTAGAAGCTCTCGTCGGGTCTGCCTGACTAGGAAATACCTAGCTCAGTATTAATATTTCATTTAATTTCGAATACTCAGATGAAATTTCTAGGAAATGCATTAAAAATCAAAAAAGTTTAAGGCCATTTGATAAACGATGTTCGTAACTATAAATACTCTAGTTACGAACATCGTTTAAATAAAATATAAATTATATAAATTAAATTATATCAAATATAAATACTTCTAACAAACTTGATATACTTGGCAAGATAGCTAATGAGTTTGACATTATTATTAACAAAACTATTATACCCTTAACCCATTGGTATAGTATTTTGTTTATATTCATAATATGAAAAGTTGTTATGAAAACGTGCTTTAAACCCAAATTTTAGAAAATACCTTTAGTTTAAAATAGTTTCAATTAAAATACGTTAAAACAATTAAATACATGATTAACTACAAAATAATATATTAACTTTGAATTATAAAACTAGAAAAATGGAATAATGAAAATAAAATGAGAAACATTTGTTGATATGTAAGAGGCTAGAAATCAATTTTAAGACATCTTCTGCCTGTATATGCCTATATTTGAACCAAAACATTATACCCTAAAGCTGCCTTTTTAAGGGTATAAAAGATCTTATTAAAAATACTGGTATTTGGAAGACATTAGATATATACAACGATGACTTTTGCATTAGGTAAATTTCGAAAAGTTCGTGCCTCTCCGTAATTTGCAACTCCAATTGGTCGCTGCGACGCCAACCCACGACATCAACGGCAGATTCAGCTGCGACTGCTCCAACGGCGACCCTGTGCTGTTGTACATGTCGGTTATTACTGATATTCTCGCACGCTGTGAGCCATTGTAATTTTCATGTTGCTGTGTTACAGCTCCATGCCGGTTCAGTCAAATCAAGAGCGAGCGAGAGAGAGAGAGACAGAGATAGGGAGAGTGAAAGAGAGGGGAGAGCTGACACGAATTGTATGCCAGAGCGCGTTGATAATGGCAAATCAAACGATGACACATAAAACGATCGTGTTGGAAAATTGGCGACGGGCCGCAGCGAGCAAGCGGATGAGGGAATGAGCGAATGATTGGCCATTTGGCCAGAGGAAGGCAAGGGAAGGAAGAGCAGAGCAATCATTGCGATCATGACGATCGTGTCACGGGGAAGCCAAGGGGCGTGTTGCTGCACTGGAGCTGCTCCAAAGGAAGTGCAACATTTGTTTGAATTACAGAAATGCCAAAAATTATTTGCACTCAAGTCTCGCCGTCTCGAGGGTGCCCTCAAATAATTATTTATTATATGTATTTATAAGCTGCAGAGGCTCACGGAATTTAACTGCCTGTTAAAACGAAAAAGATCACAAAGCTGTTGCAGCAGCAGCCTGAACAACTGTTGATCCGAGTCGAGCTGAGCCTGGGAACTATATTCATATCGCTCATCATCTACAGCAGAACATTCCATTTTGCGACATTTTCCACATGCGCTGCCCTTAAGGATCGAGGATCGGGCATCGAGGCAGTGCCTCTGTGCCTCACTCACGCTTAACGATATTCAAAATTCATTACAATTGATATTGTTTCGAATGCATAAATACAAACAAATGGGCTTATGCCAGACTCACAGTCCACAGTCTGCAGGACCATTGAATTTGCTGCCAGCACCAGCTCCAGCTCCAGCTCCAGCTCCAACTCCAACTCCAGCTCGATATCAGCGACGAAGCATCTGTGAGCTTTACAAGAAATAACAATCTTACTAATTGGCCGACTTTAGCATAAACAAATGTATTTTGGCTCTAACTAAAGTCCAGGCAGCCACAAAGCAGAGCCCAGGCCAGCAGACCAGCAGACCAACCGACCAGCTCCACATTGGGGCCCAATCGTTTTGTAGCTCTGCTCGAACGTTTTGCATACGTGGCTGAAGTTCTTTTTGTGGATTATTCCCATGGTGCTGGGCAGCGGCAGGGCAAGGCAGTGAGTGGAGCGGGCAGCAACGGGCATTAGAATTGGTATGCGGTAGACGAGTCCACGGCTAGGCGGCCCACGGGGTATATCAATTTAATAAATGCTGTGCAATCATCCAGGCCGAGGAATGAAGAGATCTGAGATCTTTCACCTTGCTCGATCTTCAGGCGAAGGGGCCATTCATAGCTGGGTTCTATCTGCCGGATCTCTAGTCATAATGAACTCTGTTTATTTTCCCACTCATAAATATTTATGAAGCGATGTAAATGCAGTCGCGGTAGACGCCGTAGCGCCACAACTTCAACTTGTGGGGCCGGCTAAATTACAAATTCCAAATGAGAGCCCAACTAAGACGTACAAAAAAGCCAAAGTCCGCTTTTGGTAAGCCACCAACTAGGCGCACAAATCACAAACACAAACTCGACCAAGAGCATGTCACTCACTGTGAAACAGAGGGCGGTCAGGTGGGAAGGTGGCTAAGTGGGCAGGTGGGATGGTGGGCAGCTGAAGTGGCAGCGGGCAGCTTTATGACGGCTTCAAACGGCAGCCGAACGGCAGCGAGCGCGTCGCATAAATTGCAAAACGCTTTAATAATTCACCTCTGGCTGCCAATATGGTCAGTGCGGCGGCTCCATTGGCGGGACCTGGCCGTAACCAGCAGCGGACAGAGTCATACAAATCACAGTTATGATTATTGCCACGATTAAAAACTGTCGCCCGCCACGATAGCGGCCCGCCGACAGCAGTCGCCACAAATGTCGAGCCGCTGGTGGCCACTGCGCGTGCGGCACTCAATGAGGACGTCGCCGCGTCCGACTCTCGACTGCACTGGCAATGAGTCTATTCGACATTGATGTCGCCGCTGTCAAAGTTGCCATAAATATCATCTTTTCGCAAATCTCCAGCTGAGCACTCGCAGTCACAATTGCTGCTCACTTTTTGCCTCTGCTCGCCCCAGCGGTGATTAATTAAACAGTTTCTGCTCATGATTTATAATGATGAATTTATTTAGGCCTCGTTTCAGACTGAAGCGGTTCGATTTCGCTTACTGCTATTGGCGTCGGCGCCTTTTACTGGACTTATTCAGCTTTAATTCAATCAGCGCTGCCCACTGCGCCTCAGTGACCGGCTGGAGAGAGACGTGAGTTATGTAATTCAAATGAGAAGTTTAAGATCTCTTCTCTTCTCTTCTCTTCTCTTCTCTTCTCTTCTCTTCTCTTCTCTTCTCTTCTCTTCTCTTCTCTTCTCTTCTCTTCTCTTCTCTTCTCTCTTCTCTCTTCTCTTCTCTTCTTCTTCTCTTCTCTTCTCTTCTCTTCTCTTCTCTTCTCTTCTCTTCTCTTCTCTTCTCTTCTCTTCTCTTCTCTTCTTCTTCTTCTTCTCTTCTCTTCTCTTCTCTTCTCTTCTCTTCTCTTCTCTTCTCTTCTCTTCTCTTCTCTTCTCTTCTTCTTCTTCTTCTCTCTTCTCTTCTCTTCTCTTCTCTTCTCTTCTCTTCTTCTTCTCTTCTCTTCTCTTCTCTTCTCTTCTCTTCTCTTCTCTTCTCTTCTCTTCTCTTCTTCTCTTCTCTTCTCTTCTCTTCTCTTCTCTTCTCTTCTCTTCTCTTCTCTTCTCTTCTCTTCTCTTCTCTTCTCTTCTCTTCTCTTCTCTTCTCTTCTCTTCTCTTCTTCTTCTCTTCTCTTCTCTTCTCTTCTCTCTTCTCTTCTCTTCTCTTCTTCTCTTCTCTTCTCTTCTCTTCTCTTCTCTTCTCTTCTCTTCTCTTCTCTTCTCTTCTCTTCTCTTCTCTTCTCTTCTCTTCTCTTCTCTTCTCTTCTCTTCTCTTCTCTTCTCTTCTCTTCTCTTCTCTTCTCTTCTCTTCTCTTCTCTTTTCTTCTGTCATATTGACTGCGCACGAACAAAGAGCTGTAAATAAAATTTATTTAACTGCTATACAACAAATTGCATAGCTGTTCAGACATTTGGACTAAACTTTAACTGACATCTTACATAAGGAAAATTATACTACATAAGATTTGAAATGGGTGCACACACACACATACACACACTTAACTCCATTTTAATGCGATCAAGTTGCCCGAATTGGGGGTAAAGGCACTCCGGAGGGTAGGCGACCCGCTGAGCAGGCGTTCAAAGGCCCCGAAAAGAGTTAATTTGCATAATTACGTTGGTACCGAGCAGAGGCGGGCCAAAGCGGAGGTCGGGGGCCTGACTCCATGGTGCATAGCCAGTCAGTGTTGAGGTGTCTCTGTCTCTGTGTGTGAGTGTGGGTGGAGAAAAGCGAGTGCGCGAGCAGGGAGGGGGTCTGCAGAGGGAGTAGAAAATGTGCAAGGCACGAAACGAGCCACGAAATAAAAAAAATGAAGTCGCTTTATCATTTTTAGCTCGCGGCGCTGTTTGCCCAAAGTGTGGAAAATAAATGTATGGAAATTTGCATACGAATTTCGAATTTCAAATGGCGTTGCCGTCGCGCCCCGCGCCCCCGCCCCGCGTCACCTCCACAGCCCCTCTCCACGCTGCCCATTTTCCGTTTCTTCCGTTCGCGCTGTCCAATGGCAGCGGATGGTGCTCTGCTAGGTGGTGCCCGCCTAGCCGTGGCCACTTAAATTCCAGCCACGCCCCTTCGCTCACATCACTTCTGGGGCTGGACAAGCGGCGAGCCATTGACGTCATTAAATTATTTATTATTGTTATTATTTGCAAAACGGAATGAAGATGAATTGGAAATGGGATTGGAATTCCAATTGGAATCGACTGGGGATTGGAATTGGGATCGGAATCGGCATTGTAATTGGGGGAGTGGAAATATTCGTTGGTGTTGGATTATTGCGGTCTTTGTTGATTTAATTAATTAAATCGCAGTTGTTTTTTTAATTGATTGACAGATTAAAAACAAAACCAATTAACAATTTTAATACAAAATGACAACCACATAATATGCTGTAATAAAAACGGAAGGCAATCACTTGCCCAGCTGAAGAGTGGGCAGTGAACACCACTATACATAGCAAACATATATGATATAAACTGAATCGAATTGAACTGAACTGAACTGAACCGAACCGGGATGTCATAATCCGTAAATGCGCATTAAACACAATTTTAATTACTGAGCTTTGCTCAAGGGAATGGCTAATGGTGGCCAGCAAGTGGCGGATTAAACAATTCCAGCTCGTGCCGAGGGCATATGAATTTTACACAATTATTCGGATTCGCAAATCAATAAACCGCCAATATTATTTAATTAGATAAATAATTATGCGATTTGCGAATTGCGAATTGCAAATTGGAAATTGGCAACTTTGGGGTTCTCACAGCGAGCCGCATCTGGCAATAAATATGCACGAAATGGCTCTCGATTAATTAAAGTTGAGACATTAGTTTCAAAATGACATGGGAAGCATTATTGCAGAAATAAGGCAGCTTAAAATTCAGCCCGATTAAATTCATATTGAGTTTAACATATAAATAACTATTTTCAATTAATAGAGACAAAGGCGAATCGCCGCGAACCCGAACAAAAGAGTTATGCATAACAAATGCCTCGGCCACAATTTGAATAAACATATTCCCACGAAGAGGTGGAGCGCAACAGGTTCAATTCGCACGCCATAATCAGTATCAATATCAGTATCAGTATCTGTATCTGTATCTGTATCAGTATCAGTGGCTGAGCGCTTCATTTCGGATTCATAATTTCTAGATTCGATTGTGATTTAGAAACTGAAACCGAAACCGAAACCGAAACCGACTAAGACTGAGACTTAGCCTGAGTGAGTCATGAACGAGAATTGTGACTCGTCGCCTTCTGCTCTTTCGATAACTTCAGATGCGCTGGTGATACATTCTCATGGCTGGGATATTTAGTGATATCGATGGGGCAGTTGTTCGTGGCCATTTCATATGCAAAACAGCAATGGTCAATCTTCGTGGCAGTAGCCACAGAAGCTGAGAGAGACGTAGTGCTCGAGCGCAAGACGCGCAACGAAGATGTCAATAAATCTGCCGCATTGGCCTTGTTTTGCATTTCCGCTAACAGAAACAGAAACAGAAACAGAAACGAAAGCAAGCGAATGGCACGCAAGCCGGGCCAGAACTGGCTGCAGAACAGTAGCCCCACGTCAAAATCAGGTGATTTAGAATTGTCGAATTTTATTTAAATTGGATGCAAACATGCGAAATTTATTGTAGAAAATCAATAAATAAGAAAATCACAAGCCAAAGAAACTGGATCTGGGAACGCATGTGCGTACACTTTTGACTACCACTGTTCACAGTGCCTCTTCGATTCGATTCAACTCGGTTCGACTCGACGCGACTCGACTCAACTCGACTCCATTCCCTTGGCATTCACAATTTGCATGTCTCGATCGTGGACTGCGGCGGCGATTACAGGTAAAGGGACGAATGCGTTACCTGAGCACGAACTTTGTTTTTGATAATTTTGTGTGTGGTGAGCAGCGCAGGGCTCTTCATTATTTTATTTCGTTTCTTTACATTTTATTTGTATTTTATTTTATATCGATTTTATTTTATTGAATCTTTGCAGTTCATTAAAATTTCGTTTTCGGCTAATAAATATTTCGTGGGTATTCAGAAAGTTTTGTTTCACTTTGCTCTTTCGCTGTTGAGGTACCCGACTCAGGTGACAACTCCTGAAAATTCGAATCCGGAATCAACTCAATTGAATATGCCCGCCAGGAATACGATTTCAATTGAGGACTTTGCGCTGTAGAGTATTAGCAATTCGACAATTGATGCTGAAATTTCGTCTTTTTACTGGACATACTCAAAATCGATGGTAGCGATAGCATAAATGAGTCTCGAGTTGCTCCTTAAGGTCTTCGCTTCGTGCCTCGTATCTGATTGTCTTTGACTTTTAAGGTTCTCTGTTAATTAACTCCAATTAGAATTTTGTCAAAAAGAACAAAAATGAGAAATAATATTTTCTTATGGATTAATAATACTATTAAAAACTAATAATAGAATGAAAAATATTATATTGTAGGATAGAGATGCAATCGATTTTATATGAAGGGGTTCTGTTGCTTAATTCCAAATAGAATGTTAACAATTTGTATTTAAGATATCGTAAATATGAATATGAATATGAATATAAATATGAATATGAATGTGATTGTGAATGTGAATATGCTTATGAGTATTAATATGAATATGACTATGAATGTGAATATGAAAATTAATATGAATATGAATATGACTATGAATGTGAATATGAAAATGAATATGAATATGAATATGAATATGAATATGAATATGAATATGAATATGAATATGAATATGAATATGAATATGAATATGAATATGAATATGAATATGAATGTGATTATGCATGTGAATATGAATATGAATATGAATATGAATATGAATATGAATATGAATACGAATATGAATATGAATATGAATATGAATATGAATATGAATATGAATATGAATATGAATATGAATATGAATATGAATATGAATATGAATATGAATATGAATATGAATATGAATATGAATATAAATATGAATATGAATGTGATTATGAATATGAATATGCTTATGAGTATTAATATGAATATGACTATGAATGTGAATATGAAAATGAATATGAATATGAATATGAATATGAATATGAATATGAATATGAATATGAATATGAATATGAATATGAATATGAATATGAATATGAATATGAATATGAATATGAATATGAATATAAATATGAATATGAATGTGATTATGAATATGAATATGCTTATGAGTATTAATATGAATATGACTATGAATGTGAATATGAAAATAAATATGAATATGAATATGACTATGAATGTGAATATGAAAATGAATATGAATATGAACATGAATATGAATATGAATATGAATATGAATATGAATATGAATATGAATATGAATATGAATATGAATATGAATATGAATATGAATATGAATATGAATATGAATATAAATATGAATATGAATGTGATTATGAATATGAATATGCTTATGAGTATTAATATGAATATGACTATGAATGTGAATATGAAAATAAATATGAATATGAATATGACTATGAATGTGAATATGAAAATGAATATGAATATGAACATGAATATGAATATGAATATGAATATGAATATGAATATGAATATGAATATGAATATGAATATGAATATGAATATGAATATGAATATGAATATGAATATGAATATGAATATGAATATGAATATGAATGTGATTATGCATGTGAATATGCTTATGAGTATTAATATGAATATGACTATGAATGTGAATATGAAAATGAATATGAATATGAATATGAATATGAATATGAATATGAATATGAATATGAATATGAATATGAATATGAATATGAATATGAATATGAATATGAATATGAATATGAATATGAATATGAATATGAATATGAATATGAATATGAATATGAATATGAATACGAATATGAATATGAAT
Source organism: Drosophila fulvimacula (assembly GCA_035045555.1). Taxonomy (NCBI): domain Eukaryota; kingdom Metazoa; phylum Arthropoda; class Insecta; order Diptera; family Drosophilidae; genus Drosophila; species Drosophila fulvimacula. Next base: position 386,870 of record JAWNOX010000118.1, on the reverse strand, counting down.
ATGAATATGAATATGAATATGAATATGAATATGAATATGAATATGAATATGAATATGAATATGAATATGAATATGAATATGAATATGAATATGAATATGAATATGAATATGAATATGAATATGAATATGAATATGAATATGAATATGAATATGAATATGAATATGAATATGAATATGAATATGAATATGAATATAAATAAAAATATGAATATGAATATGAATATGAATATGAATATGAATATGAATATGAATATGAATATGAATATGAATATGAATATGAATATGAATATGAATATGAATATGAATATGAATATGAATATGAATATGAATATGAATATGAATATGAATATGAATATGAATATGAATATGAATATGAATATAAATATGAAAATGAATGTGATTATGAATGTGAATATGCTTATGAGTATTAATATGAATATGACTATGAATGTGAATATGAAAATGAATATGTGAATATGTGAATATGTGAATATGAATATGAATATGAATATGAAAATGAAAATGAAAAAGAAAATGAAAATTAATAGGAATATGAAAATGAAAATGAATAGGAATATGAAAATGAATATGAATATGAATATGAATATGAATATGAATATGAATATGAATATGAATATGAATATGAATATAAATATAAATATGAATATGAATATGAATATGAATATGAATATGAATATGAATATGAATATGAATATGAATATGAATATGAATATGAATATGAATATGAATATGAATATGAATATGAATATGAATATGAATATGAATATGAATATGAATATGAATATGAATATGAATATGAATATGAATATGAATATGAATATGAATATGAATATGAATATGAATATGAATATGAATATGGATATGAATATGAATATGAATATGAATATGAATATGAATATGAATATGAATATAAATAAAAATATGAATATGAATATGAATATGAATATGAATATGAATATGAATATGAATATGAATATGAATATGAATATGAATATGAATATGAATATGAATTTAATATGAATATGAATATGAATACGAATATGAATATGAATACGAATATGAATGTGAATGTGAATATAAATACGAACAATAGTTGACCATTTTCTTAATCGAATTTTGCCAAAAAAAAAAAAAACATAAATGGGAAATATATTATCCATGTGGATTATTAATACTCTAAGGAATTCGTAAAAGAGTTTAAAGTAAGTTTGCTTGCTTAACTCTAGTTAGAAATTTTCCAAAACAAAATTTTCTAGTTTCTTTTTGTTTTATTGTTGTCAAGAAGCAGGCAGAGCTTATTTTCGCTCTTTTTATTTTCCAATTAGAAATAAAATAAATATATATGTATTTTATTTATGGACTAAAAATACTTTTAGGTAGAACTAAAAATTAAATAATAAATGATATTAATATAAAATTGGTTTATTATTCTTTCTTCCTTTTAATATTAAATAAAATTAAAATTACTTACTTACTTTCTAGCTCTCTTAACATCCTTTTTAATTTCCTTTCAGGCAAAAGAAATTGCAATTTAAAATAAAAATAAAATAATAATAATAATATAAGAACGAAAAGAAAAACATCTTTAGATAATGGATCGATAATACTATGCGGAATAGTTTAATGTAGAATAAATTAATAACATTCAACCAATGAAAAGATTCTACAGAAGGTTTAGCCATCAGCTTTCAACTTGCTTTCGATATTGCTTAATGAATTTTAACTTTCTTTTTAAGTTCTACATTAATTTACTCAAATGCAGCTTTTATAAATTAATTAATAATATTCAGAAATAAAATTCGTATATGCCTATATATGTATGTATAAGAAGAGGAATAGCAGACACATTCTCTAGAAAGTGAGAAACCAGCTTGATGATGCTAACCCAATTAAAGTGCCTCGCCCCAGTTCTATATTAGTTCACATATATAATGGCATTAGCATTAGTTATTATCAAATTGGGAGCATGTGCATTGGCGTGAGGTGTCAGGCGTTACCCTCACAGCTGGAGAAGGGAACACTAGCTGACTGTCGCGAGGGTTCGTTGCATTTCTAATTAATGTGCGCAACTTTAAAAGGTGTTAAATGACAAACAAACCATAAAACTCTGATAACAGTTGACACTATGCGAATGCCATGGAGGCATTTTAAATATGCCAAACAAAAAATAATAAAAGAAATAAAGAAAAAGCCAAAACAGCCCTTAACATGATATACGAGGCAATATGTTACCTGTTCGATGTCTTCGAACTCACCCACTAGCAACTGCGGAACAGGTGCATGACGACGAGGGATCGCCCTGGCGATCAGCAGAAACGCGCAATGTGCGTTGATGTGTGCTTATCGAGTTGTCATTGTCCTGGCCACTCCAGACGCGATCCCTTCGCGACGCGCCCAATTAATACGAAAGGATAAAGTCGACGGCGTAGTCGAAGTCGAGTGTAAGCATGCATGAGAAATGCGCAAACATGCACTTAATTAATATGAGCCTGCGGCGCATGCACTCTAAGCTGCCCTCGCGATGTCCTTACCAGGCGCAAGGCGCAGTCGCACTCGCAGTCACAACTTCCGCTTGAAGCTGCGGGCAACGTTTTTCAGGCCAGGATCAGAGCCAGTAGATGCTTATCGCTGGCCTTTTGCAATTCGCGCGCTTGTTTCGCTTTGGCAGGAACACGTGGTCGGGCTGCATACTGCTACCGGCATTTAAGCCCGCTTAAGCTCTCCATCTGATTTATGGCTGGCTGCCGCCAGGTCCGCAGCAGGTGCTTCGCAATGCACTGAAATTGTTCGGTATCTCCAAGTTAGGTTTCTTAGCCTACGCCACCAACGCTGCGGCAACAAATGACACCTAGTCTCATATCTAACAAGCAAAGCAGACCTCAGCTCGGCTCAGCTCGGCTCTATCGGAATCGCCGCATTCATAAATCAAGCGGCTAATTAATGGCAATGCAGCGACTGATAAAGCACTAGAATTAGAACTCACTCGTGTTTATCAATTATATTTTCTCTACTTAATTTCTGTGCCATTTTATTTGTCGGCTGCTTTGCTCTCAACTTTCAGACTGCGGCCTCCAGCCTCTGGCTTCAGCCCTCAGCCTTCTGCATCCAGCTCTTAGCTCTCAGCTAATCTGCATGAGTTATTCTTGCAAATATTTTCATATCTGCATCGCTTCATTGCCTCATTGCATTTGCAGCAAGTTTCTGGCTCTCCAGTTTTTGGTCTATGTGGAGCCTGAAATTCCTTGATTAAATATCTACGGCAAGCAGCTGGAGAATGAATAATATGAATGTAAATGCATTTCTAGAGTGGGCTAATGAATTAAGCTAACTAACGCATTCAAAGAGATCACAAATCATATGTTCCTTCAGTGGAAATCGCATTTAATATAAATTAATGTGCAAGATTTTCAGAATACACTGTGAAAAATCGAAATTTAATAGAGAAAAATATAATGAAATGTCTCAAAGAATTTTTTCTATATACTCTGAAAATATTTTCCTCAATTTTGATAAATGCTGCTCATATTTATTGATTTTTGAAATTAAAATTAAAAATCGAACAAAAAATTAAATTAATAAAAAATTAATTAAATATCAGATTGTTTCTTAAACATATATGTACATATATATAGATTCTTTCTGAAGGCATGACAAAATTGTTTTTAGTTCTCTTATAATCAGACGTAACCTAGATTTACTTCCTTGCTCTTGTGTCAAAGTTATTGTTGTAGGACCTTTTCATTCCATGATTGAGTCAATGGGATCACTTCCTAGTTACGTTGTATATATTGTAATATTCAGCCAATAAACCACTCACTCCAGAACTCGAGCACACGAATCAGGGAGTGCAAAAATAAAAGAGAATCGAAAGAATTCGAGCAACCGCAACTGATTAGCGTGCACGACATGATCCAGTCAAAGGCGTTGCCATAATTTGTCAACACCCCAAATACTTTACGAGCACTCATTGCAATATAATTGGGCTCCTCAACAATATCGTATTCGCAGTCAGTTGTTAGCGTTTCATTTCACATTTCGCATTATTGCGCATCATAATGGCCGCCATATGTCCGTCCGTCCGTTTGTATGTCCCCGTTGAAGTTCCCTCCGCGATCCCACCTTGGCTTAGCTTATGTTTTATGTATCAGAGCAGGCGACTCTGCGCTATGTGTAGCTGAGAGATACAGATACGTATGTAAAAGATACAATTGTATCTATATACATTTTAACACGCAGTTCGCCAACCCATTGTGTCAAATATAAATCAGATCATTTTTTCCGCATGAAAACCAAAAGCAACAAAAGAAGCGTACTCTAGTCGAAAGGGTCCGACCCCGAAATACCCTAAGCACTACGTACGCTGCCTTCAGAAGGAAAGAAACTGCAATTTCCTGGAATCGGGTATATTCTTATACCCGATTGAAAATGGAAGCTAAATTCTGATGTATCATTAACTTCATACATCCATTTCCATTTAATTTCTCCTGTATGTCTCACAATTAGTATCTCTTAAGTACTGTCATAACTGAAGTTTTATATCAATTTAAATCGCTTTCACGAAAGTTTAAGATGCTATTGATAGGTCAGTATCCTCATAGGACAACAAAGAGAGACAATCAAGACTGGATCGTCTCGCCTACTGATCCTGATCCTGGCTTTGAGCACGCCTCGTTCTGTCAACAACAACAATATACCCTCATTTCCCGCTTTTAATGGGTATTCAGTGTATAAAAACATATAACGAGGGCCGGAGTTTTTTTTATCGCAGAATTGGCATAAATTTATTGCGGGCGGAGGCAAAAGCCGATTTAAAATTTTGACAAACATTTTGGTGCGCCATAATACTCGCAACATTTATATCGGGCCAGTGATTTTTGAAAGTGTTTTGATTTCGTGGCTGTCGGTGTAACTGTATCAGTTTCTGGCTGTCTGAGTGGCTGACTGGCTGACTGGCTGCCCGGCTGATGCCAGAAATTAAAATTCAATGCACATTAAAATGACAAAAACGAATCAAAAAGCGAGTCGAGTACATTAAAAAGTCATGCCAGTATCCGAGTAACTGACAAAATGCCCGTCGCCCGAAATTAAATCGACAAATAAACCGAAAAAAGGTAACACATCAAAATGTAGATCATACGTCATTGAAGCTACCAAAAGCCCATAGTTTCGATGGCAATAAATAAATTTAACACGCTGCCAACACATCAGCACTCGAACACTACAAACAGAGCTCCAGATTCCACCGGAAAACGGGGCAAAAAGTCACGAACAAATTTAAGAATATAAAATTATATCTCTCTAATGGTTTAGAACCAATTTGAAGCCGCGTCCATTCGCCAGTGTTAATTTACAAATATTTCTATTAAGGAACTTAATAATTGATGAAGCACCTCTGTGGACAAAGAAAACAGACTATAAATTTTATATTTATCATTAACATCAAAAACATTAATAATATAACAAAACTTGTACCAAGTTTTATGCGATCCTGAACGCCCATAGCATTAACTATTGCGTCGATCGGCAGAGCAGGCCAACAGTAACCCAGGTACGAAAACTTCCGATTGCAACGCCTCTAGTGACAGAGAAAACTATATTTACTTTATAGTAAATAGTATTCTCGGAATAAGAATGTGTATATTTCCCAAATATCTAGCTTTAATAACTTTGAAATTGTTTTGAATTTACACAATTTTCAGTATTTCAAGGCAGCGTTCTCTATGTAAATGGCTAACCATTCTGGCCAAAAAGAAAATAATTATTTGAGATTTGGTGCATAATAATCATAAAAAATCAAAACCATATCGATAATAGTATTTATAGTAATAGTAGTACTCGTTAAAGTAGTAGTAGTATTAGTAGTGGTAGTAGTAGCATTAGTAGTAGCTGTAGTAGGAATAATAGTAGTTGTAGTAGTAATAGTATTAGCAGTAGCAGTAGTAGTAGTCGTAATAGTTGTATTAGCAGTAGCAGTAGTAATAGTAGTATTAGTAGTTATAGTAGTAATTGTAATTGTAAAAATAGTAGTAGTAGTAGTAATAGTAGTATTTACAGTAGCAGAAGTAGTAATAATAGTAGTATTTACAGTAGCAGTAGTAGTAGTAATAATAGTAGTATTTACAGTAGCAGTAGTAGTAGTAATAGTAGTAATTGTAGTAGTATTAATAGCAGTATAAATATACATTAGTAGAAATATGAGTAGGAGTAGTAAAAGTAGAACTAGATATAATACTATAGTAGTACAGTACGAATAGTGTGATTATTTGTAGCACTAAACTAGTAGTAGTAAGAATATATGTAATGTAGTTCAAAGATTCAAACTTTCATAGGAATATACATATTTTGGACATCTAAAACATGCCCCATTAGTAAGTAAAACTGATTTTTTACCAAAATTGTTGCTTCTAAATCGCTGTGTATAAATGAAATGTCTATGTATAACTGTCTATATATCACTAATCTGGTTTTGTTCCTTTTATATGTCTATGTCATGGATGTGAAAGTGTACAAAAGTTAAATTGAATTCAGTTCACCTTAAATTTCTCACACATTTTGATTAATTTTGCAGCAGAGCCGAATCCTTTACCTCACAAAGGGCATACAAAATACAAGGAGCCTTTTCAGAAATGTATTACCAGCAGAAGGTGGGAGTGAGAGAGAGAGAGAGAGGGGGGGGGGCAGAGACAGCACTCATAGTCGTAGCCTGAGCCCATTGAGTACGGCTGGGCGATATGGCGGATCCTTTGACCAAATGACCGACGCGAACGACAGCGAGTCGATGGATTCTGGTGCGGATGAGGCTTCAGTGTTTTCCACGTTGCCTTTTTGGCATTGGCCAGAAAGCAGAATCAATGCTTTGCCCGTGGGATACGTAATCCGGATTTTACCATTCAGAAAGTGTAAATGAAAAATCTGTTTTTGGAAGCATTTTAGCGTGAAAATGCAATATTGAATTCATTTAAATTCAGCAGCGCCTGGCTGAGCGGCGTAGGTGGGTGCCAACGCAAAAAGCAATTACATGACAGCCGGCCAGCTCCAGCCTCGCCCCCCGCCCACCCTCGTCCACAACACGAAACATGTTCGGTACTCAAATTTGTACACGTTGCTTATTGGATCGACGGACGATGTCAATGTAAAGGATGCAATATATAAAAATTGTCACAATTTCCTTTTTTATTCAATTTCTTTTTTCGCTTCTGTAATGCACAAGATACAAAAAGGAGGGCCGTGAAGAGGCGCGACGGGGCGGTGGAGAAGTTCAAACAGGCTGCGCCGTATTGAAAGGGGCATTAATAATAAACAGAAAGCGAAATTTAAATACGGGCAGGAAATCTCAGGCAGCGACAACTCATAAATTTTATCCACAAATCGCCGGCGAGTGCACAAAATCTGTCACCTATCAAAAATACCCTAAAAGGGCATAAAGTTCTGCGGCAGCCCACGTCCCCCTCTCACCCTCTGCCCCTTTCCATCATTCTTCGCTCGCTCACTCGTTTTTCTTAAGGTTTGCTGCGCGTGCGCAGACGTCGCAGCAGCCACCGTCTCTGACAATCGATGACAATCAATGTTTGCATTGCATTATTATTATTGGAATAAATGAATAAAGTATCGTGGCTCAGTGGCATGCAGTGACAATGGCTCTGGTCGTCTCTCTCCAGCTTCGACACATTCTGTTCCTGTTCCCCATGTTTCTCTTGTTGTTGTCGTTCTGCCTGCCTGCCTGCCTGTCTGCCTCCTGCCTCCTGCCTGGCCCCTCGTGTTTATGGGATTTATGTATGCCTCTGTTTTAGCAGTTCAAGGGAATTGTCAACGCGTCGCGTAGCAGTCAAAATCGTCGACATCAAAAATCGAGATCGGTAACAAGATCAGCAGAAGCCGCAGCCGAATACGGAATACGACAGAGATTCAGCTTAACCAGCGGAAAGCAAATCTTGCGAGTCGGAGTCATGAATTGATTCCCTCTGCTCAATCATATTGCGCGACTTCTCATGATATTCAGAAAGAAGAGGAATATTATTCCTTCAATTATAAGCGAAATAAACTTAAAGCTCATCGTTTTAACCATTTTTTAAAAATACAATTTATAAATAATAAAATAAAAAATAAAAATAAAAATAAAAATTTAAATATACCAAACAAATGGCTTACAACATTTTAGTTATATACTAAATTGAATATATATTTCATATACCATGACTCTGAATATCATGAAGAGGAATATTATTCCTTCAGTTGTAAGTGAACTATAAAATAATTTTTTATAATTTTATTAATATACTAAATTTAATATATAATATATAAACTGTTTTATCTCTGCTCAATCAAATTGCGCAACTCTTCAAGAGACTCTGAGTGATGAGACTTAGAATATTAGATGTAAGCTATAACAAAAAAAACTTTTTTTTTATTTTTTTATCTTAACAGTTGCGTTTCGTACCATTGTGCCTCCACAATTTATGTTTATCAAATAAATTCTATCCGAGTGTGGGACAAACGAACTGCATATGATTGTGATTCGTTCACGCTGAATTCCAATAGGAAGGTTCGAGCAACGGTCTTCGCGCTCTCCGTCTCGCGCCCGAAGATTTCTATCATATTTTGCATAGAATGGTTAGATTAGGCAGTTCCGAGCTCTGACCAGTTGGGATCGGTGTGTGTATGTCATACATATGTAGACACACGAATCGAACCGAATCGAACTGAATCGATGCGGCTGCTCAGATGGCATCTCATCGCGCTGTATCGGCTGGGCAAACTATTTTAATATTTCACTCGGCTGCTGCAGCTGAAGATGAAATTCAAATCGCGGCTGCTGTTTTAACAAACACGTAAGCTAATAATGCGCTCGAAGACAATGCGACGCCTGCTCCGATCTCTGGCCGAGCCGGTCTTCTGGCACAGATGCCAGCAGCCCCAAGGCAGGGCTCCCCAGACGACGCGGCCTTTGTCTTTCGCCAGGGCGACAGTCCACTCGCATTGCCAGACAGCGTGTCTGTGGCACTGCCAGAAGCTGAGCACGTCGACGCGGCTGTAGCTGACTCTGCCCGCTTCATTTATGCAGCAGCGAACTCTTTTTGCGCTCTGACGATGGCTCTGACGATGGCTGTGGCTTTGTTGTTAAACAATTTCTTCGACACCTTTTTGCAGTCACTTGAGGCGAGGAGGCAGGAGGCGACAGAGGCGAAGATCTGACTACGTCTGAGACCGCATTGCGCATATGCATCGCAGCGCGCTTCGCATCGCATCGCATCGCATCTGTGTGAAAAATGGAAATCCCTTTTTGGCAATTTTTGTCGCTTTTAGGCAGCACTAAGAGCGGCCACTTTGCCGCCGACAATCTCCTGGGTGAATGGCGAAGAAGCCCGACAAACCGCCAAAGCACCCAACCGGCCAGTCGTCAAAGATCGCCTTGCATATTTGCAGCGCTTACAGGCTGCGGCTGCGTCCACGTTCCTGCTGCCTGCGCTCCTCAAGCTGGGTAGGACGACGCGTCGGCTAGCAGACATCAAAAACTGAGTAATATTTATGATCATTGCGATATTTTTGTGTTTTGTTGCACTGTGTCCATCTGTCAGTTGAGGAATTGACGCTGCTCTCGAACTCAAGCCTCGAGCCTCGAGCCTCGAGCCTCGAACTACTCTGTTCGGTGCTTTTGCAGTTGCTTAATGTGCATTGGAATGTGGTTCGCGGCCTGTCGCACTGATTTACAGATATGTCATTGAGCGATTCAATGCGATCCACACACACACTCGGACAAGCTGAGCTATACATGTTTTTAGACCGAATACTTATTATATATATCTTTGGGATAGTTTTGCATTCTGGAATGTAAACAATTTCCAGCTTAAACATAATTGTATGCCCAAATTGATCAGCTGGAGAGCAGTGAAGCCTTTCTAGGAAGCCCACAAATTGCCTCAATTTGAAAGCGAACAATATATGTCAGATATATGTAGATACAACATGATGTTTTTCGAAAGAAATATATATATGTAGCTCTCATTCTTTGGACATATACACTCATCGACCTTTTTTTAAGTTAACAATAACCCAGTTACCTGGCCGTATAACTATGTATTTGTTTTTTCTTTTTATATGCCACGATCTCAATAAGTCATCTTTATCTTACAATTTACTGATTTTGCATAATCTATTGAAATATTAAAGGTAATACGTAAATTATTCTTATGTTAATAATTATTTAAAATGAAGAAGAGTATATTAGTTTTGTGCATTGTCCGGTTTACCTGGTTTCCTGTTGAAGAAAAACTGCTATTGGGAAAAGAAAATACAGTAAGCTAAAAATTTACGTACAAAAAGTTTACATCAATATTTATATATTATATATTATTATATATACATATATAGATCATGTTTATATTTTATACTTATGCTACAGAAAAAATCCGAAAGCACCATATATTGTCATTTTTGCTCACTGTATATATATATTGCAAAGTTTGGGAGGTATTAATTCAAAATAGAACAGTTAACTACTGTAGATACCTATCTGACTCCTTTATAAAAGAAGATTAAACTGTTTTTGAACATGGGCTATAGATCAAATGATGTTGATAAAACTGAACATTATGTAGGAAAATGAAGGAGAGAAAGGAGGGAACATTATGAAGAAAAGTGAATTGCTTTTAGAGTGAATTTCCTCAAATATGGGTAAAGTAACTCCCAATGCGGTCAAACAAATCTTAGCACTTTATCAACTGACTTTACACACTATGATCTCTTATGCAGCCCGCAACTCTCTGGAACACACAAATGTGCTGCAAACCAATATACTCTTTTCAGTTCGTGAGTGTTATAGATATACATAAACAGCGAATGACAAATATCGCCCGCAGTTATTCAATTGACTTTGCTAGGACTAAAATGTCATTTACAGCACAGAGCGAAAGTCCGCCCGTGGCTAAATGATGTAATTTTAAAAAGCACTCCCACTGAACACACCATCTCCCACGCTCGGCCTCTCGCTGAGTGCAGCACTCCGCGTGCAGTGCCAGGCCACGCCCTTATTCTATTATTTTGCAATAAACGGCTGTGGAGGAGGGGGCGGAGGGGTTCTTTTTTGCATGCACAACGAGGACAAATGTCAAAAACAATAAAGGCGACAAACGCGAGTGGAAAATTTTTATTGAAAATTTATAATTGAATGGGCACAACACACCTGAGGCCCCGGGCCATGACGCAGCCCATCCAATCGCTGCCTCTGCCCCAGCAGCGCTTGGCAGCGTAATTGAATTTGACATTCGAAATGGCAAAATAGTGAGTGAGACTGTCTATATGGGCGTGGCACACATACAGACACACACATACATATATATATATAATATAAATATACATATATATATATATATATACATGGATCCATAAGATTTGCCTGGCAAACATTTGCCAGAACACGCAGCGTAATTAAGAGGAAAAAGCTGGAGACCAACTGGAGATATCGAGATGACAATGTGGAACTGCTGGGGTGTGGGGGCATTAGGCACTGTGCCCCGGCAATAAGTAACAAAATAATTGAACAATTATGTCCAAATGTCCGCCTGCCACTCATTATGATAGACAAAACTCTGGCGTCCAACTGACGGGCCTAAGACGAGCGTGGAAGGACATTTATAATTACCTCGGGGTATTTGGGGAATAATTTGCTCGTCCATCTGTCCATTCACTTCCTCCACTTCCACTCGACTTCGACTCGTCGTCTCATTTCTGGGATAATGGCTGCACAGGCTACAGCAACAAAAGCAAAAAGTAAAGAAAATTTCTGGCAGAGTGTCGTGGCGGCCAGATTTGACCCACCACCCGGCAGCAAGGCGCTCCTCAGCTATCCCAGTTGGGATAACCACAGGCCCACAGCCCAACACCCATGCTGACCAATCCCTCTGGCAACCGTTGCTGGCTTAATGAGCCAGATTCTGCTGGCCCAAGCCCAGGTCGCAGAGTCCGTACGAAGAAGCCATCATCAGCAGCTTTTGTCCATTTTTTTTCTGTTCTCTTCTTTCGCTTTGTGCGCGTTTTTCTTGCCCTGCCAACTGAAAAATGTTATTGGCCGCAATTTATATGAAAACTGCGAACACGTACCATAGCCCCTCGCCCCCACCGCCTTCTCGTTCCATGGGCCCCGGCAACAATAATTTGGTATCCGCCCCGCAACGAAAATGAGCAAATTTTCTAAATGAATAAACTTTGCCCACTGCCAGCAGCAGCAGCAGCAGCAGCTGGAGCAGGAAAACAAAGGGCGCATCTCGATGTCGCCTCGCATCTCATTGTCAGCATCTCTGATGAAGCCGAGTAGGTGGGAGACGAGGTCAGAGCTGAAGATAAAGAAATATTACCGGCGACGGTGGTGGACAGCGCCAAAGTGGCTATGTGCAACTTGAACTGAGCAGACCAAACCCGGGCAGCCACTGGCAGAGGCAGAGCCAATGGCTAATTCTCATGACCTCGCAAAAATTAAGAAATTAAAAAATTACTTTTGCTCCTTTGCTGACGGTGCGGAAAACTCACAGGGTGTTTTTGGCATTTCTAGAATTGGATGGCAGGCCGTTGAATAATTGCATTCCATAGTTTTCACAGTGTTGGTAAGAAAGGAAAAGACAGCAGACAGAGAGAGAGCGAGAGCGAGAGAGAGAGAGAGAGAGTGAGAGAGCATATGAAATGCAAGTCAAGTCTGCTGAATTAGAGCTTAATTAAGCACTTAACTAATTAAAAGGATTATTAACATTTATTTATCTAATTCTTTCTGACTTTATAGTTTGGAGTTAAATTATAGCCCTTGAGGTTGAGGATTCAAGTGAAACTCTCATTAAATTCATAATGAATTAAACTGTAGAAGTATTGTTATTTTATTTTAAATCTTTTTTTTATGTATATTAAATTTACTTTTTTAATTTATTAAAACAAAAAAGGAAATAAGTTAATTAAAATAAAATATGATCGTCCTTTTGTCTTACTATACATATCGCCAGATTTGGAAAAATTCAACTAATTGCAAAAGTAAACTGGAATAAGATTGGAACCTAATGCGATTCTGTATGATTCTCCATTATCGCATCAATATGATTCCTTAACAAAATACATACCCAATACACACCATCCCGAGAAATGTGACCGAATTAGACTGATGCGTACGGAATGCTGAACTAGCTCATGATATACTGTTGATTGTTTAGTTATTATAAGCAGTCAACAGCATATCATGAGCTGAACATGATTGCGCCACAGAAAAAGTCACAAAATACTCATGAGGACGCATTACACTTCATATCTTCATTTTGCATCTTTTCATCTGAGAATATTGAAATGCCACCACGACTAAAAGCTTGGTCTGAACAAGCAAGTCTAGTTTTAAATCTTATTATACAATACTCTAATACAAGTCGTCATGTGGCCACTCTTTTTTGTACTAGGAAGTACTAATTTAAACGTATTATTATTTATTTATATTTATTTATATTTATTTATTACTATTTAAGCGTATTTATTTCTAATCAAACTAACGTCTTTTTAGTCTTCTTATCGAGCGAAAAATGGGAAGTTATATAACAGCTCGAGAACTCGCTCAATTTTTCTAATTAACCAATATTGTATTTACAGTTCAGTTACGTGATACAATTTAAAATTGCTAAAAGATATATGAATATTATATATTATATATATATTTAAAAAAAAATTTTTGTATATATATATATATATTGTTTTTTTTTTCTATATATATTAAATAATGAATTACTAATCAAATATTTACCTGACCACTTGTCAACCTGTAAATTTATTGTAGCATACTTTTCGGTGCTTGAAAAAAGTCAGCAACAAATGTGTAAACACTTCAGCAATTTACAAGTTGTAAAATTACCGTGAGCTTGGCTACGGTGAGCGCCAGCCCCTAAAAACATTGCATAAGCTTAGCAACGGCTATAGTGAAATATCGGAAGATTTTTAGATTTATTAAAAACTTTGACTCAATTTAAAAGTTTTTCCATTAGTAGACAACGAAGTGGGTGAACGGCCACAGTCTCAGATAGATTGGATAGGTATGCGGTATATGTATACATAATTACGGCTTTTACAATAGTCCGACTCTGATCGGAACAATCTGCCGAGGGTTCATCATTAAATAATAATCAGTAAGTTGCCCTGCCTGCTGCAGTTTAATGGTAATTTGTTACGCCTAAACGTGGGCACGCGTTCCTGAACTGCTCTCCACCCCACTCGCGCCCTCTCTCTCTCTCGCTCTTTCTCTCTATCTATCTATCTATCCAGCTCTGTCTGTGATACCCGATACGACTAACTCATTCCCAGTTGGAAAACTAACTTTGGAACTAACCGCAGGTTGCACGCAATGGCCAAGGACAGAGAATTTCGTGACTTTATGGCTGACGTGTCGCGGTTTTGTTGAGGAATGAGCGCTGCCTGGGTCCTGTCAAGTCCTTGATTGACTCGGAACCAGGACGTGATAGTGGAAGTGGTGGTGCTGCTGTTGGTGGTGGCAGCCAACCCCTTGTTTGCATATTACTTAATGGCGTTTGCATTTGAAGTGTGCCAGAAATTACCTGTCCGCCGGCAATTAACTTTTTAACTCGTTTGCTCGCTGGTTGAAACCGATGTTGCTCCCACCGAGCGAAGTGCCAGCTCTGAAAGTTTGGCTCATAAACGCGAGCTAATTTTTGGCAAAAAGGTTGAGGGCTTCCCAATGGGCGGCAAGACAACGCGAACGATTCATCAGCGCAGCACAAGCAAAAGTCTTCGGCAACCGTTGGCTAGTCAACACTCTTTGAGGGGAACGTGATTTGCTTGTGGGTGACCCAGCCACCCAAATACCCAGCCCCCAGCCACTCTGCTAGGCAATCAGAGCATATGTTAATTCAAGTGGAATTAATTGTTTCCGGTGTTTAAGTTTTTCCGCAAAGCAAATTTCCAGTCAGTGCTGGCGTTGAGTGGCTCCTTGGCTGCCTGTTGTGGTTAGCCGTTCCCGCAGAAAAGGAGCCAACTAAACGCGTCACGAACACCATCAACACACACCTACACACACCCACACACACATGCCTGCTCATAGCCCCTCTGTGTCCACTTCAGCTCGTCGAGCTTCGATGAATTTTTGACTTTTATATTTGATTTGAATGGTTGTGGTCGACTTTGTTTGCATTTAATGAGGTCAACCGTGTGGAAGCAATTTCCTTGGCCCAGCGTTTATATAGTACCTATGCCGTGTAAGTTGGACGGGGGCAGGAGCCTTTTTGATTACGAAATCCAAGTCGTAAATGAAAGTAGGACTGCTCGCTCGTTCGTGGGTTATATAGGGCTCAAGCACACACGGATGCAGCTCTATAAGAATTGGCTCATTAGTATAAATAGATGTCCTATATATTCATATATATATATATATATATATATATATATATATATATATATATATATATATATATATATATATATATATATATATATATATATATATATATATATATATATATATTATTTATTTATATATTTATTTATTATAAGTGTTACATAATGAAAATAAAACTCTCTTAATCGGAATTTTAATTTCAGAGAATTTTTATATAAAGCTTTTACAGTTGCAGATGCAGCTGCTGACATCCTTTGGCCGCCTTGTGCCGCATTCCTTTTTAACCCTTTCGAATCGGCACGGAGCCATTGCCTCTGGTAATTGTGATTGATTTCATTGACTGCAGTTTGATGCGCTTTTAATTAAACTTTTAGTGAAATACATAAATACGTCGCGACATCGAGCAATGTTGGGCTGACCACGGCCAGCGATTGATTGTATCCATGCCGAAGTTATTCGCTCGGCATTGTGACATTTTCTCTTGCCGAATTCCAATTTTTTTTTTTATTTTTATGCACTATAGATTTAAAACATTAATAAATAGTTTTCTTTAAATATATGCTATGTAATGAAAGTCATAGGCGATAAGAAATGCATTAATATAGCTCTCTATATACATATGAATATACTACAATCTCGTATATTATAAAAGTTTATTTTAATTTTATTCTAATCATTAAATGTGGATAATTTGAATATACTTAATACTACACAGTCTTCTGTAGTTCTCTTTGAGCACGCGCAATTTAAGTTGGCTTCAAGTTATGATAACTTTTTGATCGAGATTTCCCGATAAGTATACTCAAATTAACTACGTTTAATAAATTGGATACAATAAAAATAAAGTTGGATTGTAAATGTATATAATTTCTTAGAGATATTTCTATTTTATACGGCTCATCTGATAATAATCTGATTTAACGTGGATGGATATGCTAACTTGTAAGCCCACACACTAGTAAATGCTTTAAGTCTACGATAATAAACTGCAACAATCTTAACTGAATAAAAAAATTTGTTAAATATAATATAATTAATTTTTATTTACTCATTTTTCATTTATTTATTTATTTATTACTTATTTATTGTATATCTGATATTATAATAATTATAAAAATACAACATTTTTTTAAATATAGTTGAATTAATTTTTATTTACAATTTTTTTTTATAAAAATTAATAGAATTTCAATTTATATGGGAGCTAAATTTTTCTTAAATATAATAGAATTATTTTCTAATTATTTTTTAATAATATTAATTTTTATTTCTTTCAATTTTATTGTATTGCATTTTTTCTCAATTAATAAAATTTCAATTGTACTTTGTATTTTGATATACCATGAGATGATGTTCCTCATTCTTATTATGAAGTGATTAAATTACAGCAAACCTTTATTTTTAGCTTGTACTGGGAATCCTGAAAAAGAAATATTTTTTTTCTTTTTAGTTCACATTTTTTCTATTAATCGGTTAAGTGCACATTGCATTATATTTTAACTCTGCTTCTCTGTGTTTGTATATGTATGTGTGTGCACTTACGTGTGCATATGTTTTCTGTACAACTAGAAGTTAAATTGTTCGGAATAGGGTTCGCAGTATCGCGCAGTCGGTCACCCCCGACTCGCGCAGTCCTGTTTTATTTGCATTTATTTTATGTTTGTCATTACTGAACCGCTTCAGTTGCGAAAAGTGATGTAAATCTCGAACGAATTGAAGTTTTCTGTCGAATGAAAAATAAACAAGTTTATGTTAAGCGCGCGTCGCTGCCTGCCGCCAGCTGAGTGGAAGTGGATCATAGCTCGCAGCACCCCTTTAGGCTCGCGCGGACCAACAACCCCTGGAACCCGTGCACCCTGCCTACCCATTGTTAGTCGACGATCGTTGGCCATTGTCTCGTGCTTGTTTGCACACATGTCATACGGCAGAATTTTGACAAATCACTAACAAGCGTGTTAATAACTGCAGCAACATGAATGTGACAAAAAAAAGGATGTGCCTGCCCTAAAAAGGATGTGCAGATGATAAAGGATGATAAAGGCTGCCTGCTTAGCTAAACGGAGACATTTGACATTTCAATTGATCATCGCAGATGGCCAAATGCATTTTAAATTGAAAACAAATATATTCGCAGCTCTCTCAACTAGAAGGCCCCGTAGGGTCCAGTCCAGCATTCATAAAAATCATTTTCGACTAAACTCAATCCATATTCCATGTTGCAGCTCTTGTTTTTCTAGTCACCAAACAGGCAATATTGGTCATAGTTTAATTTAATTACATTCACAGCAACGGTTCATCGATCGAAAAACATTTATTTTAATATTCGCCAAAGTTGGCCGCCAGCTCGTAAAGGACTTCAATCAATCCACCAGTCCACGGAGTGGTCTGAGGCCGTGTGACAATTGCCATTTTTGCAATTTCACAAAATTGAAATGCAACGTTGATTTGAGCTGCAGTCTAGGGAGGTGCAGTTTGGTCCGCCGATTTTGAACTGTGCATCGTGTTGCAATGTCGACTTTTTATGCTCGTTTATAGCAGTTATTGACACGTACCAATTGCCCTGTCCCAACTCAGACCATGGCGCAATTCGCTGCGACATGGCCATAAAATACAAACCAACCAACCAATCGTCCAGCTTTTGGCCAGTGCCCCCACACAGGCGCACTCGCGCCTATGCTATGTCTATTTTGAATTCTCGCTCATGTTAGCCAAAAGAGTATATGGGTTGTACATGAAACCTCAAAAATATACATACAAATATAAATATATAATATGTAAATATATATTCAACAGATAAAGTTTCAAGTTTTTTGGTTAACTCCCACTAGAGATCTGGAATATTATTGATCTTTCTTTCTTTCATTTATAACTAACATAAAATATTATGGACGAGCCGAATCGGAAAAGCTATATCTCTTAAAGTTTTTATGCTGACTGGCTATTTGTGAATATTCTCTTTGGATTAGGTCAAAGCTTTATAAGTATACCTCCCTCTTCGGGTTACATCTAGTGCTGGCAAAATAAATTCATTAATCGAATCAAATGATATATATTAAAAAATTAATTAATTATTTAAGCTGGGCAATTAATCGAAAAAAATTAAAATAACCGATTAATCGAATTTTTGAAACAAAAATTTAAAGAGCAAATATATTTTGAGATATGAAATGAATATTAATTTATTTAATATTGAGGAACATCCATTTCTAAAATCCTTTTCCTAAATATATATTTAATATTAGATTGTTAAAATATTCATATATAATATTATAAAAGATTACCTTACACATGAGAAAATTGTAAATTATCCATGGCAATCATTTTCACAATTGATAACTTGGCTAACTTAGAGCCACCTGACGCAAAGCTATATAGCTATATTTTGTTACTTTCTGTTGTTGATTTGCGCAAACCACTCCATATTCTCTTCTTCACCTAATTATAGATTTTTAGATAAATACTTTGCTGAATTGCAGTATATTGCTTACGAATGAAAACTTTAACTTACATCAGCTCAGATAAAATTAATAAATCTACCAAATATTGCAGTTGAATCAAATCCTTTACAGACAGATACATACGTTCTTAGACCATTAGAAAAAATCACCTCTATAATATATTCTTATAATATGAATATGAACGAGTGTACTCTAGTTGGGCAGCGCTGACAGCCACGTTCTTCCTTGTTTTAGTTGGGAGTCGCCCGCCGCTCCAGGCTGTGTGTTTGCTCGTCTATTTTTTAGCGCTTCTGTTGCCGCCGATATTCAATTTTGTTTGACTGCTGTTGTTTTTCGCTGAACAATTTGTTCAGTTTTCGCACGATGTTTACATTGAAAAGTCGAAAGCGCGGCAATATTTCAAAACGATTTCCATAGCCCCAGCACAGACAGGCGACCTAGCGGACTGCCTCGTCCGTCAATCACATCTGCAGTCGTGACTCTTCAAAATTGGCAGCCTATTAGAATAATTGGAAACCGGCGGAGTCGGATGACTTGCCAAATTCTCATGGCACCCTTCAGACACTGCGCAGCTCACGGCTTATTAGCAAAAATTATGAATGAAAAGAGTTTAGTCGAGCTGTAAGCGGATTACCATTAGCGCGAACGGCGCTCGCCGCGGCTGCTGGTGTCGGCTTCTCCCGTACGTAATCTGAGGCGTAAAGCGTGCCGAGGCTCAGCTCTAATTATGAAATTAAATACAAATTAAAATTAAAATCGCCTTGGCAATCCTTCACGTGCCAACCAGGTCTCAAGTGCCAAATGCTCATATTCCCGTTGGCAGGATTGGTCCTTGGAAGCTTTCTCATTGGCCTCACCATGATCCCTTCTACGAAAAGTCCCAGGCCTGAAGAAATGAGGAAGCATTATTCAATATTTAAAGTTGAACAACTGTCTTACGCTCGACTTGATCGATGACATTGAGCTCTGCTAACTCTGGCGGATCTGGTGTCTGCAGGTTCCAAAAAAAAAAAAAAAAAAACAGTATAAAAAGCAACCCTCTTTGGGCAGGCTCTGAAGCGCTCAACCACTTCGCATGATAAATTTAATTCCGCTTCTATTTTGATGGCACTTGTCAATTCAAATACTTTTGTCATTTTTGTTTTCGTTGTTGGCGAAGTGCTCTTCAGGCTGGCACGCCCACTGCTCCTGCCCTTGCCATTGCCGCCCCCTGCGCTCATTGTCTACGCAAATGCTGCGAAAAGTTGAAGGATTTTGACGCTTTAGAGTGTTGCCGAAGGGAGGAAAGAGCTCCTGCCTCAATCATGACACCCATTAGACTCGCGCACACCTGCAGGCAAATTAATGTATTTGTTATCATACTCTGCTCGCGCCGGAGTCTGGCATTTGAGTCTGGTGAAATCCAAAAAAAAAAGCACAGAATCGGCTTTCAATTATGCCCCTGGGTGTGGCAACTCATGCGCTTAAGAAGTTGACGCAACTGAAGTAGACTTATGAATTGAAAATATATACACAAGATGCATAACTACGCTGGAGTGGAGCCCTTAGAGTTGGAGAAGTATCGATTAGCAGTAGGAAAAGATTGAAGTTCTTTGGATGAATTTTGACTACATTT
Organism: Drosophila fulvimacula; assembly: GCA_035045555.1. Taxonomy (NCBI): domain Eukaryota; kingdom Metazoa; phylum Arthropoda; class Insecta; order Diptera; family Drosophilidae; genus Drosophila; species Drosophila fulvimacula. Next base: position 366,412 of record JAWNOX010000118.1, on the reverse strand, counting down.
TGTCTAGCAAAATGCGAAAACTCTTAAGAGGATAACTGGTGTTCCCTGGTATATGAGGACCAGGGACCTCAAGTTCCAAAAATTGGTTACCAAAAAATACGGGGGAGATATTCAGATCTGACCCAAATAGCTTGGCAAAGCGACTAGACTTCTATGTCATCATCCTCAACACTAAGATAATAATAATTATAATAATAATAAAAAAAATAATGATAATAATAATAATAATAATAATAATAATAATAATAATAATAATAACAATAATTATAATAATAATACAAATAATAATAATAACAATAATTATAATAAAAATGGTAATACAAATAATAATAATAATAATAATAATAATGATAATAACAATAATAATTATATTATTAATGACTATGAAAATAATTAGGTATATCAATTAAGATAATGAACCAGCTCTATAAGCCCAGTTATGTTTCCTTTTAATCTGTTACAATAGCTTTAAGATAATATATAAATTTAATTAATTTACTGTTTAGACTGCCTTTTTGACAAAGATAACCGGTAACGTTCCGCTATACAATAAAATAAAGTAAAATAATATCATCCGATGAATTTTGCCTATTTCTAGCAAAATATCTTATATCTTTAAATATATTATATTTTCCATTGCATACTTCTAGGTTCAACTGATATAAATGTATAGATTGTTCAGAGAAAGAGAGAGAGAGAGAGATAAATGTGCTGTAGAGTCTAAGACTAAGTCTAAGCTGCAACATAAAAAATTAAATGGAAAAAAAACTTGCAGATTATCCCCGATTCGAGTAGAAACATTTTCTAAGCAGAAAGGCTCCGTTGAGGGCGGGCCAAGTTTAAGCTGAACCCAACCGAGGACACGTTAAACTTAACTCTTATTCCCCAGAGGCGTCCATCACTTCCTCTCACAGGGCAGACAGCGAAAAATGATGACTTAATACAGAGAAATCACAGAACTGATGGATTCCTCTGGGGTGCCTTTTATTTGTCACAGACGCTGAACCAGCTCGAGTGCTCGGCGCGATTTTCTATGCTCCGTGGGTCAATCTGACAGCTGCCGAGTTGAGCGAAGGCCAACTACCCATTGGTTACGCTCGATGGCGTTTATTAGTTATTAAGCGGCGTGATTTATGCCAGAGTGTACGCGTATGCAAAAAGGAGCGGAAATTGGAGCCACGCTGACTCCACAATTGGTATGTAATTGCGCATCTTAATGAGCTCTTCCTGCCTGCCAGCGGGCAGCGAGGATGTTCAGTCAGGACATCTGTGGTCTGTGCCAGGCACTTCATTAAAACGAGCATGTTAAACAGCATATGAACAAGTGAAATAAAATGAAAAGCAGACAGAAGACAGGCTGCTGTCCGAAAAGTGAAAAGTGAAGGGGGCGAGGCGCTGTTAATGGGCGGAAGCGGATCCTCGACAATGCCAAATGTCACGCGCGTCTCTCGGCCAGTTAATGTCATACAACACTTGCACTGATTCCATGGTCAGGGCAATGGCAGTGGCAGTGGCAGTAGCAGTGGCAGTGGCAGCGGAGCGACCACTTCCCGTTCCCAACTGACTGCAACAATATGCTGCTGTCTTCGATCCGCCTTTCACAAATATTCATTTTTGTATTCTTTGTTTATTTCAGAACTTAAAAAAGGGAACGGTATAAGCTGGCAGCCCTCGGAAATGGGTTTCCGAGACACCCTGCATGGCCATTTGACTTGGCTCTAAATTGAGCTGTGACTGTGCGCTTCTATTTGTTTATACTTATTTCATTTTCACACTACCCTCAGCCAAATGCTTCATCATCACCATCACCATCACCATCATCATCATCATCATCATCATCATCATCATTGGCAACCATTTTTCGTTTGAACTCGTTGCGTCTTCTCAGGTTACTTTGTTTTCCTTCGCTCCATTGTTTGTTTTCATTTCCGTTTCACTTTTCGTTTTGAAAAATGTACTTTGCAGTTTTTTCTTATTTTTAATTCAATTGCGGACTGCCACAACCCCCGCACGATAACTCCCAAAACGCCCGCTCACAGTCACCCCTTTCTAAAGAGCCGTCGCCCTTCGTGCAGACTTCCCTCCCTGCGGCTAATAAAAGTTCCGTCAGCCTTTTCCGTGTCGGCAAATTATGGTTGAAAACTTAAACACAAATTTGTCAGCAAATTGATGAACGACTGCAGCACGGCGTGAAGCTCAACTTAAATTATTAACTCTGATAAGTGAACACGCATCGGAGGCCCAATTCAGGGATGTAAAACTGCTGAATGAATTGAATGTATATTGGTATTATCCGATATACTACGCATTCACCTGAGTTTAAGAATCTGGTTTAGGAATTTGTGTGTAGTTTAAAAGTTATCTAGCTACAAAGCATGTTAATCTCCGTTCGAAAGCGTCATAAGATATATACCTTAGGCATATAAGTATAATAATTATATTATATATTATAATTATATATAATTTTAGTTCATTGAGTTCATTCAATATCAGTTCTTCATTCCCTGACTATATCAAAAGCAGTTTTTCGCAATATTACTAATTGGATAATAGGATATCCACTCAAAATTTTTAGTTAAAATTTTGAAGCTCAAATAATTTATTTAATGAAAAAAATAAATTTTAAATTTCACTTAAAACATTTTAATAAAATTTTTAGGATATTTTAACCTCTAACTTCAACAAAACCAATATACTCGTTTCACTTTCGTAAATGAGTATAAAAATGCATTTGTATTTCATTTATTACAACGATTGCTGGCACCAATTTTGTTTATATATATATATATATATATATATATATATATATATATATATATATATATTAATATGTAAATATTTTTATAAATTTCAAGTCTCTTGCCAAGATAATGTCATATATAATCTATTTTATGGTGTGCCAGATATAAAAACTTTTGATCATATTCATGTAATATTAGATATATTTTAACCATTTAGATTCTAGATTTAATAGCTCTGCCTCCTTAAAATAGAGCTTCGAAAAGCTAGACTAAGACTAGTCAAAGTTAATAAAATCCTTTGCGCAACGTGAACAAATATCAACTTACATAATCTGCGTATTAGTAAATCAAACCTTTCCAAATTTTAAATATTATTCAGTGATAAGATCATGTTGTAAGCCAAAAGAAAAGCCGAGGCACGCTCACCAAAAAAAAAAAGAAAAAAGTCTATTCAAGTTGAAACATTCACGTGTTAGTCTCTCAGTTAATCCTTTTCGATATAATCCCCGACGTGCGCACAGATTGTAGGCAGTGTTGTAAGCCTTCACTGAAAATGCAGCGGAAACCAGAAACGATGCCACGACGATTTGTGTTAGGGTGGAGCCACGGAGAGGGAGAGACAGTTGCGACCCATTTGTCATTTTCATAATGGTCGCAAAGTCAGTTTTCAGAGAGCGGAACGTGTCTGCAAGATTAGATCCTATGGATTACCAATGTGAAAGAAGCACGAAGCACGTGCCCTGAGAGTGCAGGAGAGTGGCTGTTAGAGATCGCTAACACTTGATACACGAATATTTATGTTAAATTAAGACTATGTATTAACGGAAGACAACAGTCGCGCCCTAACCCCAGCGAGAGTCCTGCAAATGACACGTAAACCAAAACTTGAAGAGTGGCTAAGTCCGCTGGCAGCTCGTATTGTGATTATTAAACGGAAAATTGCTGAAGATCTTTTCGTAATTTATATGGTGGCAATAAGCTGGGATGCATGGGGTCGAAGCAGTGGAGGCGTCGACTGTCACTTCTAATTTTTTGGGGCCATCCAAGCTAAATTGATTGATTTATTTTGGCAATTATGTGCATTTGATTAAAAAGTTCAACTCGAAGTCACGCGGTGCTCGCTAATAATATGCAGAGGACACACACAGACAGCCAGCCCGCCCCAGCCCCCTTCTTGCGCCACCCCGCCCACAAGCTTGCCTAGCTAGCGCTAGGAATAAGAAAAAACAGGGACAAAAACAACATAAATCCCTGAAATATCCCACGGAGCTGGGGATTACACGGCCATGAATTGAAAACCAATTGCGCTTGGAATGAAAAATCACGCTAACAAAGCACAGCGGGCGGGAGGAGGGGGAGTTGACTGAGGGGGTCTTCTTGGGGGCGCCTATGTCGAGGTTTTTTTTTTGTCTTTGTTGGACAAGGGGATTTCATTGTTTTGCTGGATTTTAATTTTGAGCAACGAATAAATTAAATCGACCGACAGTCAAAATAATTGCCGGAAATTGGAGACGTTGTTGACTTTCTATTTCTATTCTGTCTGACAAAAAAATCCTATTTATATAATAAGATTACGCTAATCAAGGAACTAACAGCAATGATGGATTTCAGCTAGCTCTTATATATCTCTTATATATTATATAACATATAGTAAATATAATACAGGATATAATACAGGAATTACGTAGGAAAATTATGAGTTAGATTCCATAGAATAAGCCAAAGTGCATAAAATCGTGGTACACATTGGGTCTTGGGTTACCTCAAAATGACAAGCTGTTAATGAAGGGTCTGTAGTGGATTCATCGTAGATCAATATAATATCTCTAATACTATCGACAGACTAGGTACCCTAAGGGCTGTCAAGACAGCCTTTGAAACCTTTGGGTTTGAACTTTAACAGCCACACAGCTGAATAGTTCAGAAAGGCCTTATCTTGCATGATATATATAAGCTTATTTATCAAAATAAAATTTATTAATGCAATTCTCTCGGACTTCGAGCTCCCAAAGAAGCCGGAAAACTGCGCCAAACTTATAGCCAAAATAATGCAGTTCATTTATAACATACTCCCACTCAATGGGTCAGCTGCCTGAGACTGCCCCAGTCGCACAAATCAAAATTCTGTAGTAATAAATTAAACAAGTGGTAATTATTACTTCTGTGTTCTGTTTGCTCGCCAGCAATCAAAATATTTCAAGCCAGTACAGAAGTTGCTAAAACCCATGCTGGGCCTAGCCCGTGGCCCCGCCCGGCCTGCACCACCTTACTTAATTCGGAAGGAAAAATGTAAATGAGTCTCTAGCGACTAATAAATTCCCAATTACACGTCGACTTGACCGAGAAGCGCCGGCACATGAGGTCCCCAGCTCGACTCATAAAACTGCGCAACACAAACCCTCCTCCAATGCCATCCTGATGGTCAGGCAATAAACTAAAAAGCATAAATTTCTTTCTTTCTTTTTTCCCCGAAACGACAAATTCATGCACTACCAGGGGTTGGGTGGTACAGACTTCCGTCCTTCTCTCCATCCTGTTTTCATTTCAATAATTTTTTCACGCGATTTCGTAGCCGAAACTCGTCAAGTCGATGGAAATGGAAAATCAAACGGAAAACATGGAAAATCACAATTATTTGCGCCCAGACACCAGACTCCATAGCCATAACATTGTATCAAGGGTCGCCCGTCGGGTCACAGAACCTGCCCACTTGAACCAATGTACAATTATTGGTAGCGCTGATGGCACAAATATAAACATCTGTGACCTCGCCAGGCAAGCGTGAAAGGCCCTTTGGCATTCGCATTTGTTCCGTCCTCTGTTCTCCTCAAATGCCGAAGATTGATACCCAAAATGATATCAGATGCTTTTAACGCTGCGTACTGTTGTAATTGAAAGCATTATTAACGCAACGTCAGGCTTAATACATTATAAAACTATCAATAAGGTAAGTGGACAACATGTTTCTGTTAAATTTCTGTTTCTTTTCTGGATGGACTTAGAGCTTCTTTATGATCTTTCATCATGACTTTGTCTTCTTACGCTTAATGGGAATAAAATAAAAATTATAAAGTTCTAGGCGGTATGCTTAAATAGGAGATTCATTGACCAACGATCGCTCATGAAGAATGTATGTATATGTGTAGGAGTAAGGGATATTATTAGATTATTATTAGAAATAAACTTAATGTTCCCCTACTTCATAGGGATCTATACAAACATTTGGAAATCGACGACGATTCATTCAATCGGACGGATGGACGAAGAAAGAACGAACTGACGGACAGACAGACAGACAGAAAAGTCTAGAATATATATAGCACGCTTCCTTCAGCCTGTTACGTACGTTTCAAAAACTGATTCGGCATTTTCGATGGGCTCAGCATACACAAATATGTATATATAAGTAAAAATATAAATATAAATATAAATATACATATAAATATACATATAAATAATAAGATAATGAGTTAGACAATATAGTTTTTACAATTAAATTTGTAACTCATTATCTTATTATTTATATGTTTAGTAAAGACTAAATCAACCCAAAAATAAAATTAAATTAAATAAATGCAAAAGCCTTAGGGAATTGCATTAAAGTAAAAACTCTAGCTGTATTAACTTTAACAACTTCCTAATTATATATAAACATATATATTTCTTTATTTTACATATTTATCCATATATATACATACATACATACATACATACACACTTTCTGCCTTGTTGTGCCTCGTTAAAATTCCTACGAAATCACTGCGTGCAAAAAAAATAACGAAAAACACAAAAAAAAAATGGTTACGACTTTTCAGACTCTTCTTCATGTTTTACGATTATTCGTAACAATTTTTGGTAAGCATGTGTGTGTGTGTGTGTGTGTGTGTATGCCAGTGAGTTTCCCAGCTCATTTTTGTGTGCAACACTCGTTGCCATAGCCCCACACTCACGCTCACACACACACACACACACACACACACAACACACACGCGCGTTCCTCTGGTTTCTTTGTTCGTTTTATGCTGTTTTTGCATACTTTATATACACACACACTCACGGATATATATAAATATATATATACATATATTTGTGCAGAATTTATGTGCGCTATTGTTTTTATGGCATGCACCCATTTTTCCCCATATGCCCCCAGATCCATAGCCATAGCCAGGCCCATGCCCATGCCCATGCCCATGCCCATTCCCATGCCCATTTCCATGGCTCATTCCAATCTTCATTCCCATTTCGAAATGCTGAAACGAAATCCAAGGTTGAATGGCAAAAAATTGTATCCTTGTTGTGCCGGTTGGCTCTTGGCTTGAATAGTGGGTAGTCAAGTCTCATGTGTGTGTGTGTGTATGTGTGTGTGTGTGTGTGTGTTGACTCTGCTGGCACTTTTCTGCAAATTATGGCACATGAGGCAGCAGAACAGTAAAACGGCATGCCTTGTAGTCAGCATTATGCATGATCCTTTCGTTCTTATGCATATATCTATATGTACATATACATATATATATGTATGCCCATCTCTTTTTCGCCCTATATAGATTGGCTTACGTATGTATGTGAGTGTGTGCGTGTCTGTGTTGCCACTTAAGCTGCTTATGTGGCGAATACATAAAATAAAAAGAAAATCCTCGCATAACGAGCATTTCCTTCTGCCATATTTGCGTTATTTTATTATCATTTTTCTTCGTTGTCGTCCTCATTCGCTCACACACACACACACATATATATATATATATATATATATGTACATTCGCACAAAATGGCGGCTGCTAGTCATTGTTGTTGTTGCTTAAGCTTTTATATCTGTCAGATATGAGTTGCCATAAACTGAAATACACACAAGCTATACATATATGTACATATATGTATATGTGTGTGGATGTAACTCTAACTGTACATGTATACACATATAGGTATATGTATATGTGTTTGTGGTGTATATATCTTTGATACAAATCCAATTTCTGTACGCCACAATAAAACTCAGCGCTGCTTTTGTGGGCGGGGCAACAGCAACGGCAACGGCAGCTGCCGATAAGCAGGGAAAATGGCGAACTGCCTTATGAGGCGATTTAACGGGATTCCATGTGCTGATTATGGGCATAAATACAAACCCCAAAAGAAATTTAAATAAACCGATAAACGAATCCCGTCCTAAGCCCTCCCCGTAAAATGCTCAGCTTGTTGTTGCCTCTGCTGCGACTTCGCCTGCTGCTTCTTTGGTTACTTTGCTGGTTGCATGCTTGGGAGATACAAAACTAAAGACAAGCAAACTGCTTTAATTAAACTCGCGAAAAAGCAGCAAAACAAACACAAACACAAACACACTGAAACTGAACAAAAAATAAAATGGAAAAGAAGTCGCCCAGGATCGCGCTCCACATCCACGCATCGCTTGTTTATGACCCGCAGCGGGCGCAACGATCAGATACAATATCTTCACCTGACACGGTCGCAGCGCGTCTTGGTAGCTGGAGCTGGAGCTGGAGCTGGAGCTGGAGCTGGAGTCGCGTCTGCCACACTCGCCACGCGGTGACAATTTATGACGTACAACATTGGCGCGCTACAAGAACAGCAAACAACAGCGTCCAGCGTCACCGTCACGATGTGGTAGCCAGCAGCAGCCACAGCAGCAGCTGGAGCGACAGAAGAGGCCGTCGCAATGCAAATGCAGCCAATGGCCGCAGCGTTTATGAAAATCATAAACATTCGCCGACCGCCACAAAATGACATCGGAGCAACGAATATGCATTTTAATAAAATATCCTAAAAGCCATATAAATCACACAATGCACAGAGTCGCCTCGGCCACCTCCAACTCCAGCCCGGGCTCAACTGCCGCTTGGCCAGTTTATCGCGCGGCTTCAGCCAGCTTCTTCTTCTGTCTGTTGTCACAGTTTCGTTTCGACTCTTTTATGCTGGCCATAGACCTCGATCTTGGCACTCGTGTCAGCTCTGCTCCAGGCACATGTAAGCCGTTACGCTAATTGAGCTTTTATCGATCAATAACGATTTGTTTTGGCAGCTCGTCGTCTTCTGTGCCGCGCCATAATTGATATAGTAAATATGAATAGTATAATAATAAGAGATACACAAGGAATAGGCCATTCAAGTCAAGTACTTGAGATATTCCACACCTACTTCTGGCACTATCCCTCAATGGAAGATATTTTCTTATATATAATATTTTAAAATTTCAATTATGGCTCTCAGGTAGTTATGGCCTCAGTTACATTTACTTTCATCAATCTTCAGCTGGCCAGCTTTATTCGAAATTCAAGCTGTGCGCTTCCTTCCTGTGACTAATTACAATAAAGTCTTCAGTTTAAGCCACATTGTGCCAATCAAGTGCCAACTGTCAGCTTTTGACTTTTTTCGTCTAGACTGGGCAGCCGCAGGCGCAGTCGTTCATACTTTTCGGGCCAATTATGAAGCGAGGCATCGGCCCTGGCGGAAGGAAGGCTCACCAGATATAATTATGACAGTTGACGGGCAGCCGGAACCCTTGTCAAAACAAAAAGAAAAAGGATAAGCGAGCACACATGTACCATGTACGTGCATATTTAAGTTTTAGTTTCGTGGAATATAATGCTCTTGACACATTTGAGTGCCAATTTAAAAGTCGCACATGATTCGAGCTGCTGCGATTATGCAGCGCTCGCTCAACCTGACGCGCACACAAAATTTAACAAGCGAAACTGCTCTAGTGGGGAGTGTTCGACTGCCAGATACCCTGAATACCACAGCAGTGCTGATAGTTCAAAAAATAATCACAGAAGCACACACATATAATATATTGCTCTTCATGTACTCTGCCTTTAGAAGCCGACCGTATTATGGTAAGCTGGATTGCAGATGAGCGATCTTCATGAAACTGTTAGTTAATGAGTATAACACTTAGAGGTATGTGCATACCACATAACAACATATATATGTATATATAAAGGTATGATTTTCAAACTTCTTTATATAAAACTATAAACAATGTTGAGTATATAATTTAAGCTTAACAAAAAAAAAAAAAACAATTTTATAAAATCAATCTGTATCAATATTAAGCACATCAATGGTAAGCAAAATTAAATAAAACATTATTAAATTGTAGTGGATACTTTATCTTATAACGTACTTCTTGCTATTGCGTAGACCTACACCATACTACTATATGATGCAGGACTAAACACATCTATGTCTATAAGTCAGTTCTTCATCTTCATGAGAACCGTATATATATTTTATGCACAGCCTCATACCCTATTTACCGCCTCTCAATTGGGTTCAAAGTATAAAAAGTGTTAAAATATCGAATAACGAATAACGAATAACGAATAACGAATAACGAATGCCGCATGCCAAATATGTGTAGTCAGCAGGTTGAGCCGCCTGCTGGTGCTGCTTTTATGGCCATGCTGATATATATATATATATATATATATATATATATATACAAAAAAAAAGAATAAAATGAAAAGTAAATACCAAAAATGCAACCATAATCAACGTGCCACAACGTGCCTTCGTCGCCCTCCGCCTTTGACGAGCAAACATTTAACGATAACACCCAAAGATATCAAAATCGAAATATCGTTAGACAACCCAGACCAAAACGCCCATCCATCCATCCATGGCCACCCAACCCCTCGCCCCACGCTCGCCGCATGCGTAAACTGCTTGACAAGCATAACAAACACAAAGTACACGAAGCCCCGCAACTTGACTGGATGGCTGACTGGGTGGATGGGTGCGTGGGTCTCTGCAGCGTTTTATGGCGCTGAAAACCATCCCCCAAGTGTGCCCAAAACCGAAAACCAAAGACCCAGACCCAGACCCAACATGGCGACGTTCTCTGTTGTGTTTCCTTTTGCGATATAAACGAAGTTTAGCAAATAAATAAAACCGTGGCGTACCCCTGCCACCCCCTCGTCTTATGCTTGCCCACCGCCCGCGCCTCGATTGTATTGCAATATATATCGCGTACGTGCTGGCATGCCATAAATATGTGTGCGTCTGCCCGAGAGCCGAACAAAAATTATATTTCTGTTTGTATTTGCAACAATTTATTTTGACTGCGTAAACGCCCACGGGCGCAGCGCCCCGGAAAGTGGAGCTAGCAAATGGGGCAGCTTGCCCCTATTTCCATAGCATCTTATGGCAGCATTTCAGTTATAGTTTGAGCCAATGGCAACCACAGTTGGCATGCGGCACCACCTGTCGTCGCCTGGTCAAATGCAAATTCCTAGCAAACTAAAACCGAAGCCACGAGCTAGCCACAGAGAGAGAGAGCTGCAGCTGCAGAGGGCATGGCTAATGTACAAATAGGCGCCCATATTTGAGGAGTCTTCGTTAAAAAGAAATTAAAAGAAAACTCTATAAATATTTACGGCCAGCTTTGAAGTGGCTGCGATGCAAGGAGTAGCCAAAGGAAACTCCTCCAATAACTCAGCCAAAACGGAAATTTAGCCCAGTCGACACGCTGGAACAGGCAATTCAATTATTTAAAAAACAAATTAAATCGCATCTAAAGTATATTTGATTAAAGCCAGCCAATGTATTGTTAGGGTGGGAAGAGTAGCATATATAGTTCTGCTTAGTATAGGAATTGGGAAACTCAACAACGCCTTAGCAAACAGCAGAGCTCAGTCGAGTATCAGAAATAACAACGAGTGCAACGACTGCATAATACTCGTTCACTGTTCACAAAGTAGTACATTTTTATAAAGCTGGATATACTCTGTTTGCTTTCGGGAACACAGTATACAAAAACTCATTTTCCTAACATTAAGCTGAAATAATGAATATGATAACTAAAGAAGTTATCCAACTGCAAAGCTTGATAGCTTCTAAATGTGAAGATATTCCGATCTATATTTATATATATATATACATATATATATATATACTATATGATACAGGACTAAACTATATCTATATATATATATATATATATTTATATGTATATATATATAATTAAAAATATAACACATATACATATAATTATTTTATTATTATTATTATATTATTATTATAATTATTTATGGTATATAGAGTGGCAAAAATGTCAACTATCATTCAGCTATTATATCAAATAAAACCAATATTCACTTCTATATATCGTGAGCGAGTATATAGAAAACATGAGAACCCTTAAGCACAAGGGAAAGAAAAGAAAAGGAAAAATAAATGGAGACTAGCCAACTAAAAATTTAAAATGTGCAAAACTTTGCACAGTAGTTGCTGAAATTGGAAAATCGGAAACGGGAAAATGGGGGGAAAACTGCGAGCGAACCGCAGCTAGCTGAGCTGAGCTGAGCTAAAGAGGATAGAACAAAGTCGTCTGCGGCATTCAACGTAGCCCGTGTGTCTTTGTCTGCTGAGTGGAAGAAGGGGGCGCAAAAAGGTGCAAACACGAAGCAGGTACGAGATACGGGCAAACGAAAGACTTGATGATGATTTTGATATATATATATATATATATATATATATATATATATATATATATATATATATATATATATATATATATATATATATATATGTATATGTATCTCGCTATATCTATCTCTTATAGCACGTCTATATATGTACGTGAGCTGCTTCTGCTGAGATTTTCTTTGTGGTTTTCCACTTCTTTTGACAAACCATTTTCATTTTTCACAAAGTGCGCTGCAAGTGAAGGCAACCAGAGTAAACATCAAAGGACACTCACCAAGGACTCCCCTCAAGGCCCTGAGCCTGGTCGCCATTTTAGAACTTCGCCAGCATTGGTTAACGCCCACACACACTACTGTGGCCAGCCACTGCTATTGTTATGAAATATGATGAAATATGAAAATGATATTCCACCCCAGAGTCTGCTTGTGCGCAATCGCATAGTGAGCTAACCCTAAGGGAGCTCACCCACACCGCCGCACCGCCACACCGCTGCACGCCACACTCGTGTGCTTTAGTTGATGGAGAACTCATTTCGACATGCCAATGAAATTGCGGCATAACAAATATTATCACAACAAGGCCACAGAATTGATGTTCGTTTGGTAAGTCTTTGGCTCTTGGCCAACGGACTCATCAATCAAACGCACTCAGAAGCTCAACCAATCATCCAATCAAACAATCGCTCAGCCGTAATGCTCACTACGCAGCCACAGAAACACAACAATTTTCCAATTAAGCGACCAAAAATTTGAGCATATGATGATTATTGACGATAAGAGCTCCAATACACTCGTAAAATGTGCAAATAAATCGCACAATTGTTTCGTTGTTGGCTCGTCTCTGACCCCCCCTGAACGCACGACTATCTACGGGCATCGAAACTAAAAGTTATCTGCGGCCAAGCCAAAACAAAGAAACTTTCATTTCCAATTTTCTTGATGTATTAAATTATTTACGCCCTCTTGAGCACAGGATTTTTCGTGTGCGTTGCCAGCCATACCGACTATGAGATATACATATATGCTATACTATGCTATATATATATATATATACATATATATATATGCTGCATAAAAGCATGTGTATTTATCTTGTTTTAATGTTGTTTCGCCATATATTTCGGCAGTTTTTCGGGGAGTGTTTGAGCATTGTAGCAGAAGTATTAGGAATACATTTATTTTACGACTCACACACATTATATAGACTACTTTAAACATTAAGATATAACAATGAAATAAAATAAATATATGAAATATATAATTTGAGCACACTTTCACAGATTTACTGTATTAATATGTGAAACGCAACTAACTAGGTAGAAAGTGTCGAAAGTGTCTCCAACACTTTTCTCCTCGTTAATTGTAACGACTAAGAACGTTGCAATCGGGTACAACTGACTGCACAATGCATGTTCAAGTTACCGAAATAAATCTTTTTAAAATTGCTATTTTACATTATGAACAGGGTATACAAGTTCATGTATTTCAAAATATTTATCTATCTACATGTGAAGTAAATTGTTGATTATACGATTGTTATTTTTATTTATTATTTATAGTCGGAAATTAACAGTACTAATTAAAAATAGATAAAAATCATCATGGGAAATATTTATAAAAATAATAAGGCTATTTCATTTTAAAATTGTATAAATATAAATAGCTAAATGCAGTGAATAGCAGGCCTCGTAGCTCTATTGCTAAGGAAGTTACATATTTCGTTTTCAAAACATATTAATACAAAATTATATATAATTATCTAAAATTATATTAACAAGAAATTAAATTAAACTTCAAAATACATCATTTTTATCGCGTAGTATTATGCTTCTCAGTAGAAATAATAGATATCTCATTTTGCCAATTTCAAATCTCTAGTTCCAACCGTACTAAAAATACTGTTATAACATTAATAATTGTATAAAATATATATATATATTCAAAATATATATATATAGTTTCTATTTTTCCTACTATATACTATATTCTAGTATACATTTCTATACTAGGTCAATCTAATGCTAGAGCGTATGTGGACTACATCCTTAATATTGGACAATATCAGGCAGGCTTTCGGACAGCGTCATATTTTGCACAAAACCAATATACTCTTGTACACTTTGTGAACGTGGATTAAAAATTGTCCCTAGTTAACCAATAAACTGGAGTCTTCCCCTTGGGGGGCCCGCTTTCATTGCGAGACTGCAGCAGGCGCTCCTAAGACATATTTCGTGCAAGCTCTTTACAGTCGCTGCGCAAGTTGGCGGCAAAGAAAAGAAAATTTCTTAACTGTACTCAACTCAATTTCACCCACCGGGGCCCACTGCACCAAATGTGCAGCCTAGCTCACAGCATCGTCGACTGGATGTGCGAGGGGCGAGCCGGCGCGCGATGAGCCAGGCCAGCAACCTAAGCGATCCGTCTTCTCACATGTGCAGTTGGCTACGCCGCGAGGGACCGTGGCCAGCTTAATTACATTATGGCACGCATCATAAAAATGCATTAGATTTTACAATAACTGGCGGCTCATGGCTGCTGCTACAATGAATACCGTTCTGATTTGGAGCTCCCAAAGTAGGCTCTGGCTGTTTGTTTTGGTTGAACTCAGTTCTACTAAACTAATTTCAGATTTGTAACACCTTATCTCGAATAATTCTTTAATGAAATATGCAATTAACAAATTAGTTTTGAATACTCTCTACCCAAATTTAAGAAATCAGGTTACATGGGTATTTTGTTTGGCATAGATAGCGTGGCTAATCCCATATAATATATAATTATTAATCAGGATCAACTACAGAGTTGAGCAGCCGCATGTCCGACTCTCCATCGGGTTGTATACCCTGTCCGTTCGTTCGTACTTCGGTTATTCACATGTATCTTAAAACCTAGTTGAGTTAAATTCTTCAAATTTTTCCTGTAGGACCTGAAGAAACAAATAATACGATTACTATGATTTTTATATATATATTTTTTTTTAAATTGAAATTTGTATTTCACCAGTTTTCTGCTTCCTTTTTTCAACTTAACCTAGTTATACATTTATTTTTACAAAATTTGTTAAAATTAGGAGAGTAGATTATCTTTAAGTATACCAAGCATAGAGACAGAGACTTAAATTATCTCACGCAATGATAAATTTGGTTCTTATATGCACAGTGTTTCAGTCATATTTAAATTTAGAAATTTCATAAAGTTTAGGCAGTGACACGGAAACACGGAAAATCGCTATCTATGTGTACACCTAGCTACGTATGGATCGATAGATATAATCTAGAATGTCTAAAAACTACTTAGGTTAATTAGGGTCGAAGCTGTGCTGCATATTTTCTATAGATTTAAGCAGTAATACTTAAAATAGCTGTTCTCCACAGGTTCGGGGTGTCTCCCAGTCGAGCACTCCCAACCAGAACACTCTTACTTGTTTCTTCACAATTTATAATTTTTTTTTTTTTTTAATTTTTTCTTGACGATTATAAATTTCTTTAATTTCTTTGGGGGTTTTCTGGGTTAAGGCAGTAGCCCTAGGCCTTCTTGATAGACCTCATGCGCTCATTCAGTGAGGCGACGAAGGAGCTAGTAAATAAAAGCAACAGCTTTAGGTAAGGCATTTGGCCAGCTCAGTCAGTGCAGCAGCACGAATGCGATCTGAGCATGAATGAGCAAAAGCATCCCATCCATGGGTGAGCAAGTAACGAATACATGTCAGACCCATAGCGCCAAATGCCGATTATACCGATCAAAGAAAGGCAAATTTTGAAGAAGAAAAAAACAAAAATATGGCTAATTTTAATTGGCCAACACCAGTGGCAGCCAGATCTCGCCGCGTCTTTCCATTTGAGTGCACAGCCTTGGCTATGGATCGCATTTTATAAAAGCAACGAGTCGACAGCGTTTTCGCTGGAGTATCATTCGAAGATCGTTGGCGGTTGGTTGCTAGTGGAATTAAGGTGGATTCAAGCCGGAATATTAATACGATAGCTCAGTAGCCAGAACAATGACGCGTCTCGAGTGGCTGCTACTCCTGGCGTGTGCCGCCAGCATTGGAGCCGGCGTGGACGGTGCCTCAACCCAAATCCAGAGACGTCGCCGTCATAGCGTCGCTGAGAGTTCACAAGCTGCTTCAGCTGCAGCTGCAGCTGGCATCAGTGATTGGGGATTGGGACCAGAGCTGACATTGGCTAGACGTGTTTACGATGAATGCCAAGAGAAGAACGATTTCGTTGGCTGCCTCAAACAGAAAGCGCTGCATGCCTTGTCGCGCGCCCTGGATCAGGACTCCATTAAAATTGTCGACGGTCTGGTGCTTGAGAAACAGAACCAAAGCGACACTGACAGCATCATCGGATCGCTGACTGATGCCAGGCAATTCGGCAGCCTGTCGCCAATCGATCGCGCTCTTCTCTCCAAGGCTGACAAACTAATGCGCACCCATGCGCTCAAAGTAGACATGGACTTGGACTTGGACATAGGCGTCGGTCGCGGCCATGACCATAAGAAGAAGAAGAAGCACAAGGATGGCGGTCACATAAAGTACGTCATTGCTGCCCTGCTAACAGCGATGGGCATCGCCGGTCCGCTCGGCCTCAAGGCGCTGGCTGCTATTGCCGGCAAGGCGCTTGTGATCAGCAAAGTAGCCCTGACCATTGCTGGCATTATAGCGCTCAAGAAACTCTTTTCGCACGATCATAGTGAGGAGACCAGCTTCCAGGTGCACGCCGGCGAGCACAACAGGTAACTCTGACACTATACGCATTGTCCAGACTATACTAAGTCATTGTAACCAACCATTTTAGACGCAACACGTATGTCATCAGACCCGTCTCAAAGACAAATGCTAGCGTGGGCGTAACAGCTGCCGGCGGCAGCTCCCCAGTTGATCCATATCGCTACTACTACGAGTACCATCAGCAGTAGGCAAAGAGCTCAACTCATTGTTCCAGTTGTGAGTGCGTGTGGGTGTGTATGTATGTGTGCTTAAACGTCGCTATTCTTCAAAGCCGATGCAGCTAGACTACCAAAGAACCGAGCCGATCCGAATGCAGTGGGGTAAAATCCCTACATCCTTTTGTGCGTTAAGAGACAGGCGATAGCTCTCATTGTAGCTCTTTAGTTTAAGTGTAAAATAAGTTATTTTCAAGTGGTTTGCAAATAATAAACATTAATTAAGTGTTATATGATTGTCTTGCAATATTTTTTATTCGGTACACAAGTTAAAAATGCGAACTGGGTAGTAGATATGCCAGATATCTGTAGGCATTGAGCGGTACAATATATTTTAAAAATATGTTGGAAACTTCAAGCTGTGTTATCTGACCTACGGTATGTCTTATGTATGGACATTCCGAATTTTAATTATATACAGAATGTATTAAGACTAATAGATAGCGAGCCGATCAATTTTAGTCTTATAGTATAGTATATGGCAAAAACATTATAGTCAGGAGCAACCCAATGAATACTCGTGTAAAATTGCTTTGTATGCCTCTTAATCAGAATCATCAGATACAACGTAAGTTATTTTAGCTTTTGTCCGGCGACCCTTATTGCAGGCATCTAGAAGTCCTTGAGGACCGGTTGCTGAATTCTGCGGAGTACACAATAAATAATGAATAACATGAACCAGAGGTCAACATGTAAAAAAAAAGTTTACT
This sequence comes from Drosophila fulvimacula, assembly GCA_035045555.1. NCBI lineage: Eukaryota > Metazoa > Arthropoda > Insecta > Diptera > Drosophilidae > Drosophila > Drosophila fulvimacula. The sequence continues at coordinate 348,577 of JAWNOX010000118.1, read as the reverse complement.
TTTGCGTTAACGGACACATCCAATTTAGCTTTAGCACGAGTGGAAGCTCCTCGGCTACGAGTTCCAGTTCCTCGACCAGTGCCACGGGCAGAAGCTTTAGCACTGGATGTCGCTTGTGCATCAGTTAAGTCCGTTTCATTATTTACTGTCTTGATGTTGGCAAGTGAGCTCTTAACTTCTAGTCTTGCCCCACTATCTAACATTCCAATCAGGTCATCCACCTTATAGGTCTGTCGAAAATTCTCTATTTCATCATTTATATTCTCAAGAGAGGGCAGCTTGTCCATTAAATGCTCGACAGCCTTTTCATTATAAAGTCTGTAATTATAATATATATAAAAAGTGTTTTTATATGCTTTGGCTGAGAAAAACCTGAAAATTTGGTCTGCTGCATTGTTATCGGAACGCTCCACCATGCGATAGGTCACCTCTGCCAATGCCTTTGAGTGTAGAAGCTTGAGCGGATTTTTATCTTTGACTTCTTCAAAGTACCGATCCACCAGCTCTTCCACGCGGGCCGTGTTCTCCACTTCCTGAAAATACACAACAATTGATTATCAATGACAATTTTTATTCAAGGAACTTCATTACCATTACGCGCTGCATAGCATCTTTGTCTATGTTAACCTTATCAGTTTTCGTTCTCTTGATTAACTTCTCAAACTTGACGATGTCCGCGACATTAGCCACACGTGTGCCAAAGATTTGACCGAAACGAATGGTATTGAACATATGCGTCTCATCAGTATAGCGGAGCCGTAGACGTATCAAAGGGATCGTCGGCTGCTTTGGATGGCCAGTTAGCAGAGTTTTAGCCTGCTCAATCATTTCCTCTACGCGCTTTATTGCAAAGTTATAAACTTTTGTGGATGCGTCGCCCTCTTTTAGACTCAGTTTGTCTACGTGGTCATCGAGATCGATGGACTCAAATATAAATGGACGCACAGTTTGCAGTGGCAAAGGCTTAAGATTAAACTTTGTTTTGTATATCTCCAACAGACCAACGTGCTTTTTTAATGACTCGCCTTTGGCCAGCGAGGTGGCCACCGATGAGCCCGGCTGGGAGACGTAAAAATCATGCAAAGCATTTACTTCAGGCTCAATGCGACAGTCGTGTTCATGGCCCCAAATTATCAAATTCAAAAAGGCCGGCAATAACTCCTCTGGCAGATAGTTCTTTGGGCCACGATCTGCCCGATTCTGATGTACAACCATTAAATGGAACCAATCCTCCTCAGACTCACTTGGACAATTTATGGTCACTTTAAAGTCCTTAAAAATACGCACCAGACGAGCATCATGAATATGACTTAGTCCATACAGTGCCAACTGGGTTTCGCCCTTACGAATTAATATAGGACTTATCTCCACTTTCGTAAGATCCGTCCAACGGCCAAAATAGTTAATTAGACCCGTTGTACTAAGCAAATCCAGGGAGCTCAAACGGCCAAAGCCACTAGGGTCGTCGTGATTGCCGTGTATAGAGAATACTGGTATGGATATATTCAAATTGGGATCTTCGTAGTTTACCGATTTGTTGACAGCATTGTAAAAACAAAGCGACTGATCACTCAGTATTTCCAGCGGTACGGGCTTATCGCCAAATGTATATCGCCTCAGCAATTCAATGCATCTGCAAACGAAATTCAAATTTGTAAGCAAAGAGACGTTCTGTAATACAAACTCTACGTACTTGTACATGGCATTTTGGCTTGGTACTGAGTCATGGAATAAATCACCTCCAAGCAATATCATATCCACATCCTCGGACACTGCCAGCTCCAATATTTCCTCAAATGCCGTAAAACTGTCTTCGCCCCGTATTGCGTCCTTCTCAGCGTAGCCCAAATGGTTGTCCGTTGCAACCAATATGCGGATAATATTATCAACATCCTTTTCAGCTGCATCTGCTCCTGCCATTCTTGTTATGTCTGTACTATATACAGTTTAATTTCTAAATAAGAATTTCACAACTTATGCGCGGTTCGCACTTTGAGTTATCGATAACATAAGCCACCAATCAGCTGTTTTTGCTTAACAGGAGTGACTTATGGCAACTCTGGTTGATATTAAATTGTATTTTTTATATATTTAATAAATTTGAACGCTTATTCAAATCCAAATAACCTATTTAATATAAACTGATGTAGAAATTTCATTATTAATGTATACGGTAAACCAAATAAATGATTAAAGATTTTACTTTCACTTTCACATATTGTACACAAATGTAGAACTCTTAGAATAAATGTACTACGTATTTGTAGATGTTGAGCAATATGTGCGAATTGTTTATTATTTTCCAAAATAAATACAGTTATTTGTTGCATTTACTTCCATAAGAAATAGTTAACTTATTCGCGCGCAACGGCAGTCAGTCGGACGGTATATTTACAAAATACTAAACACGACGACCAAAAACCAAACGACAAAACAAAAATTAAAAAATTAATCGGGATAATTTATTGCAAAATAAATGTTCTTGATATTGTCAGATATTGCGAGAATTCCCAATTTAATTCAGAATCCAATCACGGCCAGAATATTAAAATATAAACTTTACAATAGTGCAAAATGCTTTACAATAATAAAAAAAAATGCATCTATTTTGAGATACCTTTTAGTTAGTAGTCATACTAAGCGAAGGCAGCGAAGATTACTTTCCCCTGTGCTCTACATTCCACAGTTGGCAGGCGTCCAAAAGAACTTGGGACTGCGTTGAAGAAACCTGTACAGTAAACAATGAGTCAAGCGAACCAAATTCAAAACTAAAGAAACTTACTCGTGTGTTATTGGCAATGGTTAGTTTAGCTTTAGTGATCGCTCCTCGACCACGGCCAGAAGCCTTAAAGGATGTCGTTGGCCCATCGGACAAGTCCGTTTCATTAGCACCGGCGCAGATACTGTCAATTGAACTCTTTGCTTGTGGCTTAGTAGTGGACATGTTAAGCAAATCGTCGACCTTGTAACGCTGCCTAAAATTGTGTATTTCATCTTCAATATTCTCAACGGCAGGCATCGTGTCCATTAGATGCTCGACAGCTTTCTCATTGTAACATCTGCAATTGCAATATTTACTAAAACTCTTTCTTCTGTGTTGGATAAATAAACTAACTTAAAGATCTGGTCGGCTGCATTGTTGTCCGAGTGCTTGACCATGCGCAAAGTAACCTCCTCCAATGCCTGCGAGTGGAGAAGCGTGAGCGGCCCTTTATCCTTGATATACCGACTGACCAATTCTTCTAGGGACGCCGCTTGATCCGCCTCCTGAAAGCACATTTCCTTGTTAGAATTATAATTAAAGGTGACTCATGAGTCCTTACCATATCGCTCTCCATAACCACTCCATCTGCGCTACCCGTCTCGCTTTCAATTGGTTTGTTTACCTTCGTAAATCTTACAACATCCGAGACATTAGCCACGCGGCTGTGAAAAAGTTGGCTGAACCGAATGGTATTGAACATATGCGTCTCATCAGTATAGCGGAGCCGTAGACGTATCAAAGGGATCGTCGGCTGCTTTGGATGGCCAGTTAGCAGAGTTTTAGCCTGCTCAATCATTTCCTCTACGCGCTTTATTGCAAAGTTATAAACTTTTGTGGATGCGTCGCCTTCTTTTAGACTCAGTTTGTCTACGTGATCATCGAGATCGATGGACTCAAATATAAATGGACGCACAGTTCGCAGGGGCAGGGGCTGCAAGCTCTCTTCTTTTTTGTTTATAGTCAACAGGCCCACGTGCTTTTTTTTGGACTCGCCGTGTATTAGGGACGTGGCTACTGAGGAGCCCGGCTGGTAAACTTTGAAGTTACCCAAAGCGCTCTGCTTAAGATCAACGTAACAATCGTGCTCGTGGCCCCAAATAACCAAATTCAAAAACTCTGGCAGACGATCCTCGGGCAGATAGTTCTTGCTATGTCCACGATCTACGCGATTCTGATGCACAACCATCAATTGGTACCATTCCTCCTCAGACAGGTCATCATTATTAAAGTTGATCCTGCACTCCTCCAGCATACGGACCAGCCGTGCATCATGAATGTGACCTAATCCATATAAAGCCAACTTGGTTTCACCCTTGCGAATGAGGATGGGGTCAACCTCCACTTTCGCTAGATCTGTCCATCGACCAAAATAATTAACCAAGCCAGTTGTGCTAAGCAAATTCAGGGAGCTCAAGCGACCAAAGCCACTAGGGTCATCGTGATTCCCGTGAATAGAGAATACTGGAATGGAAATTTTTAGATAGGGATCTTCGTAGTTTACCGACTTGTTGACTGCGCTGTCAAAAGGAAGCGACTGATCGCTAAGTATTTCCAAATGTATATCGCCTCAGCAATTCGAAACATCTGCACGGGGAATTCATGTTTATGTACAAAATGCATATCTATCGTGATCCACTTACTTGTGCAACGCATTTTGGCTGGGCACTGAGTCATGGAATAAATCACCACCAAGCAATATCATATCCACATCCTCGGACACTGCCAGCTCCAATATTTCCTCAAATGCCGTAAAACTGTCTTCGCCGCGTATTGCGTCCTTCTCAGCGTAGCCCAAATGGTTGTCCGTTGCAACCAATATGCGGATAATATTATCCACATCTTTTTCAGCTGCTCCTGCCCCTGCCATCGCTATAGATCTTCTCTACGAAGTGTACTTCCGAAAAAGTATTTCACAAGTAAAGCACGATCTGTTCCAGAATCGATTTATCGATAAGCAAACAGCTGCTGCCTCGTAATAGACGTGGGACTAATCTGGAGCCCTTAACTACTACAACTACATATATAGAAATGTTCATTTTTTAAATTTTTAAATTTTTTTTCCTAAAACCCCAATAATAATTTTCTTTTATTTATTCGTTTTAGTCTAACAAAGTCTGGCAACACTGATCGCAGTATTCAACATGTATGGTAAGTGGCATAAGCTTTACTTGCATTTGCTAATTTAGAAAAAGTTAATAAGCAAACAATGTATGATCAGCTTATGTTTAGTTTTTTCTACGGAATAATTTATTATTATTATGCATTTGCTTTGACATTTTGACACTTTGAAGCCTAGTCCTATAAAGTACTATGGCAAATGAGGACCACTGCACATACATACATATATGGTGTAACAGGACCGATATTATTTCAGTAACTGGAGACTTAAAATATGTACTCGTGTAGAAATCCCGTTGCTAAAATATATAGTAAATAGTGTGTTATGCAATTTTGTCTAACATGTTAACATTTGATTTTTGTTGTTCTACTTTATTTCACAAACATTAAAGGAAAAAATATATAAATAAAAAAATATATTTATATAGCTAAAAATAATATATATGTATTATTAAAAACAATATATATAACATTAAAGGCAAAAATATATAAATAAAAAATATATTTAAATAGCTAAAAATAATATATATGTAGGATTACAAATAATATATGTAACATTAAAGGCAAAAATATGCAAATAAAATAATATATATGTATGATTAAAAACAATATACATAATTCAAATATTCTTTTGTTATATTTCTTTGTGTTATATTTTTTGATGATAGCCTTAATCTCTTTTGTCAGTTAACAAATCGTTGCATTTCTACACACAAAAATCCCTATTAATAAATTGTTCGCAAAAAGTGGATAAATGACTTTATGACTTATACAAATCAGTTCCAAGTGAAACGTTTACCCATTCTGTTCCTTTCCATTCGCATCACAGCCTGCTTCTACTCTCTAAATCTTAAGTTTGTTCAATCCAAATACGGCATTATAACTTCATTGATAACTTGCTTGTTCGAGTGCCACGACAGATGATGTACGAATGGCTTAACAATAATAATTAGTTTATCAGCTTCCAGCAATGTTTTCAATCCGATTGAGTCATTCATGTAGATTTCCCGTTTGAAAAAGGGGACCACATCCAATGATTCATTGAAGTAGCTAAAATGGCTGAAGGAAACATTATTAGATAAGAGTATACCTGTGATATGTTATACGATGGGATACCTGGATTGCCATGGTGTAATAACATCATCATTGGGTCCTCCGATTAGGACAAGCTTATTCAGCCGTACCATTCCCATCTTAAATGAGGTTGAATTGGAGCTAAGCTTCGCATTGTTAATCAATGGTAGGAATTCACTGTATTTCATATATAGGGCTTGTTTATGCGGGTCGTTCCAATACCCGCCCACAGATGTGTGTTGCCCTACCCGCGAGTAAAACAGTTCAAATGCCGTCTTTGCCGCAAGATCCGGGAAAATTAAATGCAGGAAACTAGCTGAAAGCGTAAAGAAATTGCTCAAAATTCTAGTTCAGTTCACATAAATATATTTCTCATACTTCCATATTGTCCAGCCTGGGGTGATGATAGAGATATAAAGGTCTTTACATTGTGGTTCGGCAGACTTTGTATCGCCGCCCTAGCCAGGAGCCCGCCTTGAGAGTAGCCTGTAAAGAGGGGATCAATCATATAGTCCAGATAATTTCTATATAATTAAAGACAAACCTAAGACAATTATGCCTTCCGGGTGCAGTTTTCCAATTTGATCTACAATTATATAGAAGTAATAAGTAAAAGGCCTTCTCAATAACATACACTCCCTATGCGTATCTTTCTTTACCTATGTATTCCTTTATTTGTTCGACTTGCCACCAGGCATTCTCCAGGCTGGACCAACCGCTGAACTTGTCGCAATTGTACACAACTGTACCCGGATGCAACTAAACGGTAAACAAATTGAATTGAGAATTGACTTTGAACTCGTCATTGGGCACAAATAAACAATAACAAAGAAAGGTCTCACCCCTGCACTTACTTTCTCGATATGTCGGACCAAAAGTGTCATAGATTCAGCACCCGATAATATGCCATGGAGTAATACAACTGGCTTGTACGCCAGAGATCCGACAAAGTACATGCATAATGTTAGCAAGTACTTCACTATTCTCATTTTTTAATCCGCGACGATGTGCGTCCTAACTGAACTCTATTGCGTTTGTTTTATTTACATATGTAGCTACAGCAAACTGCTGTTAATGGAGCAGTGAGCCTGTTAACAGCATAACAGCTGTTATGTTAACCAGCTGTAATTAATTCAAAGCTAGTATGCAGCTCACTGTTTGCAGTTGGAGCAACAAATGTCTGGAAAAGTTTTCGAAAAAATATTTAATAAAACAATAAATATTTAAGGCTGCAAATAAATATTTAAGGTTGAAAGTACAAAAAATGATTAATATGTATTACTATACTCATTTATTCCTTTCTCAGCTTAGACCAATTTTGTTATGTACTTTGCACTAATGAATCTCTTAAATATATTTATTTATGTAGATGCGGCAAAACAATTAAATACATCGAACTTATCAAGCCCTTGACTCCCATTCACTTTTACAATTACATATTTAATATATATACGTAAGAATCTACATGTATATATGAGGGTGATTTACTCGAATCTTCTTTTAACATTTATTTATTACTAATAATAGAAGTGCTCGACGAAGCCGTTCGATACTTCTGCTTCAGTTTCAGCTGCAGCTACAGGGATTGAACTTCACCCAGCCACCTCCTCACTGACAAAGTCCAGCTTGACAACCTCCGCGGGCAAACACTCCTCCACATCGTTCTCCTGCACATTTATCCTGTTCAGTGTCATTGACACATCCGGACCACACTTGAGACCAGCATTTGTTGATGTGTTTGATGTGGTGCTAACCACATCCTCGGCAACCACAACAGTGCCCACTGTAGCACCCACCGTTGCTACTGCTGTTGCTCCAACACTGGGCGACAATACTGAACTATTCGAATTGGCAGGCACAATAATTTGTTGCGTTGCAGTTGTCGCTACAATTGGCAGAGATGTCTGCTGCATCGCTGTCGTTGATGTGGGCTGCTGTATGATGATGTTCTCTGTGATGGTTGGCGTATTGGCTGCTGCCGCTGCTGCCGCAGCTGCTTGTGCTGCCGCTAAAGCTGCAGCCTTTTGCTGTTGCATTTGCTGAAATTGTTTGATTGTCACTGTTGTTGTTGTCGTCGTTTGCTGGGTCGGCAATATGATTTGCTTTGCTTGCTGCTGCGATTGCTGCTGCTGTATGATGTGTGATTTGAATACGTGTTGCTGCTGAGGCTGCTGCTGCTGCTGCTGCGGTACGATGGGCAATTGTTGCACTGTTTGTATGACGTGTTGCACCTGCTGCACGGGCACTTGCTTAGCTGGAATGCCAGCATCCTCGAATGCCTTCTTTTTCAGCGCCTGTCGTATTTGTGAGCTGTGGGAAGCAAATTTGCTTTTATTGAGTTTATACTGTATTTCGTATCATGTTCTCTCGCTCTTACACTGTGCGATTTTTAATGCTTAAACTGATTTTGCTCAGATCATCGGAGAAGCGCATTATGGACGAGTGTAACATGTCAATTTCCTCATCTGTCCATTTACTGTGGCATAGCGAGGGAACATGAAATTCAGTTGTATTTCTTTCTTAGTTAAAGCTCTCTTTAATTTACAGCCGACTCTCACTTACCCAGAGGGAGATTCGGCATTTGGATGCAATTGCATTGTCAGATCACCGAGTCTGCTGAACGCTTGGCCAGCAGCCGTGAAAATTTCCCCAACCTGCGCAAATAAAACAAAAATATACATTTAGTCAAGACAAGTTGTTTGTGTTTTAGCCTGCGTTGCAAATTCAAAACAAACGCGCCCCACGAAGCAAAACAACATTTCGCTAACATTCGCGTCCGAAGGAGTGAGATGAACTAACTGAGGGACGCACACCCGCCAAAAACTTTGTTAGGCACATATGAAAGATGATATTTCGGCTGGGAAATGCTCTTAAACTAGTTTAAATGCATTGCATTCACTTTAAAAATACCTTTGTTGCCGAATTCATGGCCCACTTAATCAGAATCACTTTTTTAATACAATATTTAATATGTGTGTGGTGGTTGGCCGACAACGGCTCGATCTTTTAGAATTGCAACCCTTGAATTTTCAATTTATCAATCCCCGTTGTTATCGTTAATATCGATACATACATTCAGTGTTCCCATTTCACACATCTCTTTTGCACATGGTTGACAGGCGCGCCAAAAATAATTTATTTAAATTATGAGTGCATAAATTAAAGCTAAGTAGTACAAATGGCACTCAATATTTTGATTCTACATATACACACTTACACCAATTATATTCTAAATATACATATAATTACTCAACGTTGTAACACTATGAAAAAATAAACAACAAATAATTTATTTTGCAGCATCGTTACCAGAGTGCTGACGCAGTTCTTCAAGCTCATCTCGTCGCAATTTTAATGCCTTTTTAGCATATTCATATTTACTGGTAAGGGTGGAAATTTCTTTTTTTTGCGATTCCAATTGAGTCTGTAAAATGAGAAAAATGTTCATTAATTTTTAATAATTAAACCATATAGATATTCTACCTTAAGTACGCTGATTTGACCAGCTGTCTGTGACGATATATTGGAAGTATCGTTATTTTCATTTTGCCTTAGCTGATTTTCCAAGTCTTTTATTTTATTATAGCGATGGCGACACAGGTGAATACTATCATTGTACTTATTATTCATCTTTTTAAGTTCCGTCTCTAAATCGGATTCTGTTTGAGTCTCAACTGTTTTTGCCTTAATGACAGTTGGTAAGACAACCGCGGTGGCTTCAGAAGTAGTGTACTCGTTAATTTTACTCATAAGATCAGCATTCTTTAGCTTTATGCGCTTGATTTCATCGCGTGCCTTGGCTTGTTCATCGAGCAGACGTTTCCTCAATATGGCTGTCTCCTCCTTCAGCGGATGGTTCTTCAACTCAATGTTCAAAGCAGTCACCATGCTTTCCTTTATGAACAACTCGCGTTGACAGTCCTTCAGCTTTCGATCAAGTTCAGCACAGTTGCAATTGTTATCTATGTGTTAAAAGTTGATTAACTGTTGTACGCAGTTGATAGTTCTTGAAACTTACCTACAGGATCTGTCATGCAGGCAACATGACGGCAATCGTTCCAATAGGAATGGCGTCTTCGTTCGTCGTGTGTGCTAATTCGTCGATTTCTGCGCACCTCAGACTCAATACTCAATAATTTCTATGGGTAACACATATTAATTAATTAGTAGCTATGAATAAGAAGCACTGTTTACCTTGTGCTGGTTAGCATCGCGGTCCAAACTTTTTCTGGTAACAGGCGATGTACTCGATGCATTTGAATCCATGGATATATTGCTGGCATTGGTTTTGATTTTTAACTCTGCCTCCAGCTTGTGGAGTATCTCATTGGCTGTGCACAGTCTCTCCTCCAAGCTGCGCTTATCATCCAAAAGACAAGAAATCGTGCCACCCAGGCGTTTACGCTCTTCGTCAAAGTTGCTCCTGTTCGCTATCTGCAATCACGCAATTGTCAAAAGAATGTACAATAATTAAATAGTGAATAATTTACCAGGCATGAGCGTAGTTTCTCAACCTTTTCTTGTAAGTTTTCAGTTTGCAGTCGCATTTCATCAACATGTTTATTGTCTTCTGCAACAACAGCCGCTAGACGACCCTCCAGTTCAGCCAATGCTATTTTCTGTTGTTCCGAGTCTGCTTTCATCGCTTCGCAGCTGGTTTCCATGGTCTTTAGCTTGGCTTCGAGCTGGTCATTAGTCTCCTTGAGACGACTCTCAAGTTCAGTGGACGCTATTTTCTGCTGTAGCAGTTCTTTCTGCAAAGCCTCGCAATTCGACTCTTTAGCCGCTAATTCGTTCTGGAATTGAGTATTATTTTCCTGGAAACGATTTTCTAGCTGAGTATACGCTAACTTCTGCAGCTTTAAAGCTTCACTCAAAGGTTCGTTATTGATTTCGAGCTCCTGCAACTTGGTTTGGAACAGAACCTTATTCTCCTGAAGACGATGCTCTTGGTCTTTCAATTGTTGCTGCAAATCATCGTAATTTTCCTCCTTTTCCGATAATTGTGATTGAAGTTGATCATAAGCTTCTTGCAGTCGATTTGTGTGCTCCTCAAGTTGAGTAATTTTCTCTTCTAGTCGAGTTTTCTCCTCCTCGAGTCTGGCTTTGTCGTTTTCGAGTTGTGCTTTGTCCCCTTCGATTCGAACTTTAACTTCTTCGATTTGTCCTTTACCCACCTGAAGCCGAGCATTTTTTTCTTGAAGAAGAGCTGCGTGGTCACGCTCCTTTTGCAAAAGTTCCTGCATATTCAGCAAGTTCTTCAGCTTAACCGTCAGTTGGTTGTTTAACGCATCCGACTCCACTTTTTGACTGACTAGAGAGTCAAGCTTGAATTGCAGCTCCTTCTTTGAGCTTTCCAAGTCGACCAATTTTCGTTCAAACTTTTGAGCCTGTTCCAATATTTTTGCCTCCAGATTTTTTAGTTTGTTTGTTAAGTTGGACTGTTCCGTGCATCCCCTCTGCAAATTCAACTGCAGCTTTTTAACTTCAGCCTTTCGAGTTGTCACCTCATTGTGTGCCAATGACAATTCACTTTCAAGAGTTTTCACTTTTTGAGCGAGATTTATATTGATATCTTTCTTCGCAGAAAGCTGACACTTGATTTGTTTATGGTCCAGCAGAAGTTTTTCCAAATCCAAAGCCCTCAAAGTTTCGTGCTTGAGCTCACGCTTCAGGTCTTCAATCTTGGCATTTAACGTTTCCACTTTTTCCACAAATTCAGCGTTCTCAAGAGCCTTCGCTTGCAGCTCAACACGCAACTGTTCCCGCTCACTCTGCTCAATGAGCAGGTCACTGTTCAATCGTTCGATCATCAGCCCGCTTTTTTCAATAGACAACTGTAATGTGCTCTTCTCCAGCTCCAGTCTTTGCAAACTTAGCTCATGCTCAGCTTTCAGCTCCTCGAATTCCTGTATTTGCGATTCGTATTTATCGCGCAGCTGCTGATGCGAAGATGTGACCAAGGCATGTTCTTTCTCTTCGTCCTCTTCTTTACTGATCAACTGAGCTTCCATCTGTTTGACTAGCTTATGGCTTGCATCATATAATGATTCGAGATCTTGTTTCTCCTTTATCAATTGATCGAGTGTCAGTCTATTTGCAGTCTTGACATACAAAATCTCCGCTTCTTTATCGCCGCTAAGTTTGGCATAACGTTCCTCACTCAATGATAATTCCGTTTGCAGTTCCTTCAATTTCGATTCGTAGCTAATCTTGCTCTCCTCCCATTCAATATTGTACTTGCGGAGATTTTCACGATACTCACACTCGCTGAGCTCAATCTTCTGTAAGTATTCGAGCTGAACACTATTAAGTCGATCTTTGTTCTCTTTCTCCAACAAGTTGAACTCCTTTTTAGCGTTATCCAGTGCGATTTGCATATCGGTTATACGTTTCTCGTATTCCTCCTTCGAGCACGCCAGGTCGGAAGTTTGTGCAAGACGTTGCTTCAATGCTTCGATAGTTTCCTCAGCCTTGATGCGCTGCTCCAGCAGCTCTGCATTGGACTCCTGAAGTTTATCAATGCGATCTGCTTCGTTTGCCAATTTAGTAGCCTGTCGTTCGAGCAACTCATGGTTTTTGAGTGCATCCGCCCTCAATTCAACCTGCATCACGTCCATTGATAAACAACGTTCATTTAGCTCTTCCCACTCAGACTGAATCTTCTGAATCAGATCATCCTTCTGCTGGATCTGCGCCTGCAGCTGACTAACCTCAGCATTCAAATGAAGCAATTTGTCTGTCACCACCCCATTGCTTTGCTTCAGAATGCTGTCGTCCTCGCTCATCATAGTCTGGCTCTCGTTTATTGTGTTCTCTTTGACTTTCTCCTGCAGCTCCTCACAGACAATTGTCATTTCGGCATGCTGCTGCTCGAGAGATTTAATTTGCCGTTCATAATCGTCAACTTTGTTGACTAAGATCGATTTTTCCAGAAGAGCCGACTCCAGGTGTGTCAGCTGTTCACGCATCTCATTGATTGTGCCTTCCATTGTGCCCAAAAGCGTATTCTTCTCAGAAACTTCACCCTTTAGTTGATCGATATATGCGAGCAGCTCTTCAATTCGCTGATCCTTGTCTTCCGCAGTCTTTGTTGCCGTTTTATGGAGTTGCAGTTCCGCCTGTAACTTGTTGCACTGATCACGTAGGCTGTCACCATCCTGCATGCTCTCAACTAGCTGGTTAGATAAATCATCGTATTCTTGTTGCATTTCATTATGCTTGGACTCCAATTGAGCTAGGTTCTCAACGAGTTCGTCATTGTGCGCTTTCAGCTGCTGCAAGATTCCCGTCTTCTCACTGTCTTCCGCGTTTGTCGTCCGCAGCAGCGTCTGTTGCACCTGCTCGAAAGATTCCTTCAACGTGCTAATTTCAATCTGCAACCTTTCATTTTGAATCAACAGCTTTCTATGTTGGTCTTCAGTGGCTGCTGTTGTTTCTTCGAGGACCTTATAATCCTGCTGTAGTTTAAGATACTTTGCCTGTATGACATCGTACTCGGCCTGCATGGTTTGTATGATATGCTCGTGTTGCCTCTGTGCCACCTCTAAATCGACGTATTTCTCCTGAAGCACAGTGTTGGCTTCCTCGGCAGAGATGACATCACGGCTTAGACGGTCACAAAGCTCTGACTTTTCAGCCGCATCCGTCGTCATCTGTGTATAGGCGTTCTGCACACTTTCCAGCTGAGCACGGGTCTTGGCGATCTCTGTGCGCAGCTGATCGCGTTCAGACTCGATTGACAGGGCGGCATCATTGGTAGGTGTTGATTTCTTAAAGTCGTCCAGCATGCGTTCCAGATCCATACACTTGTTACAGATGCGCTCGCAGTTCACTTCAATCTCCGGGCACATGGAACGCATTTGAGCCTCCTTGCTGTTGCGCAGCACATCCTCAGATAATTCGTTGAGGGTCTTCTGCAGAGTATCTATGGTTTCTACCTTCTCAGATAGCACCGACAGCAGCTCATTTTCTCTCAACTTTGATTTCGATTTATGGTTCTCGAACTGAAACTCCAAATCGACAGCCGCACGATTTTCCATCTCCATCCTCTGGACCGTTTGCTTCAGCGCGTTCAACTCCTTCTCGTATTTCTGGATTCTTGCATCAGCTGTTTGCTTCGACTTGGTCAAAGCATCTACCTCGTCTTGAAGGGCTTCACAGCTGAAAGCAGGGGAAACAGCTAGATATAACCATTGCAGATCATTTCTTAATTAAATCGTAATAAAACGGTTCATATTTTTCTGTATATTATTATAAGATACGCACAAGTTTTAGGATCAGTTGGCTGTCGTGGTTGCTTTCAACTTTTCCGGAACGTACATTAATTATAGCGAGCTACTTATAAATAGAGACTGCTGCAGCTGCCTGCAGATGCTCACAGAAAGTCTTCCAGTTGAGGTTGAAGCTATAACAAATAGACACAACACATACAATGGGAGTGTGTTGCACACACACACACATACACACATACACATACACATGCATACATAAACATTTGCGATACACGACTATATTTACAAATATAAAATTATTTGCTGCGCTGTTGCATTCGTTTCTACTCGTGCACATACATATGCATATGGACTTACTCACACACTACTTAAGTTTGGTTGAGGGCCAATTTAATTGTGAGTTACATCAGAGAGCATTTGGGTGCAGAGTAGTTATAAGACTGACTGGCTGGCTGACTGACTGACTGAAGACGTCATCGATCGACGCGTACGTCGAGCAGTAGGTGCGGCGCGGATTGTTAAACAGCTGAGTTCAAAGCAACTTATGGAGCAGCACTATATGTATATCGACGACAACGACGGCAAATGGTTTATTGTTAAGATCGTTTTTTGCTTATCGCATTCGCACATAGTCTCGAACGTCAGGGCGATCGGCCGGGCCAAAAATTATTTGCAAAACTCGCTCCCATCACCTATGTATAGGTGTAGCTCAGTGCTATCAAAACAAAACGCTTAACAACAATGCGCTGAGTGAGTGGGCTTTGCTAAGCATTTGTTTATCTTCCAGCCGAGCTGATGTAGCTCGTGCGGACCACTCGCTCACGTCGCTGTCGGCAACTGATTCAGAGAAGACAAAACAAAACAAAACGACCGAAAATAGAAGAGACGCCAACAAAAGTTCAACACGCGTTGAGTTTGTGCATCGCTAGTGGAGCGCACCTGAAGTGGTGAATTGCGCTTTCAAATAGACCGCCAACTGACAATTATAGACTGATGATATTAATAAAGAATGTAATAAATGTATAAATAAATAAACAGACTGATTGAAAATGGGTTAAAACTAGTGGATGATTTTGTGTTATGTAACAGGTAACGTGGAGGCGATGGAATAGATGTTAAATCATTCTCCTTCAATATCCCATAATATCTCTATATTTTGAGTTGACTTTTGAAGCATTAAAAGAGGTTTGATTTTAGAATTAATTCACATAGAGAGACTATTCTCAAATGTGAATTTCAACATAGTCAAACTGATATTTCCCATGGATGTACCTCGAAAACTCCTAACATGCACAACAATTCCAGATATTTTTTAGTAAGCAAAGCATGCTTGTGCTGTGTCAGGTTCAGGTTCAGGATAGAGTAGAAGCTACACCACTCCTTTATATAATGTCAGCAGATCATTAAATCGTTAGTTGGGGTTGGAATTTAACTCACCGCTGGACCAAGTTGACTCGCTCAGACTGAAGCTCCTCAACTTGAGCTGTAGAGACAGCAAGCTTTTGATTCAACTCTTCCCACTCGGTACCAATGTTATGCTCTAGCTTCACGAATGTGTTTAATTCCACAAGATCACGTTCGATCATTTGCTTACTATGCATATTGGAAGTTATGTGTGAAGGGAGCATGCGTGTGATTATGATTAATATGAAAGATATGAAATTTGTTAGTTGAGAATGATGATGAACTGATTAATGCAATGGTAGAGTTCACTGACCTCTGATCGCCTGTTTGCGATAAGCGGGGAGTTAGGCTAAGGGGTGGAAGCTTGCGGCTTGTGCTCATGGGGTCTGGTACATCTCCAAAGTTGAAGCCAACTGACGGTTTAAACACTTCCTCCTCGGTTATTTCCAGGGAATTCATAATGTTTATCGTTTTGGGCGCATTAAGACCGGGCCGATGACTTAAATGTGAAGCTTTGGGATAGAAACTTGGTTTCGGCAAACCCGACATTTTTTGACTCCCATTCAAAGTAATTGCAGCAGCTGAACTCTGCGCGGCACCCTCGTCGGCGGTCGGCGCCACCGGATGTGGATTCGATGTGGCTGGGCACCAAGTGCGTCGACGATTCTTATTCCGAGCGTCAGCGATTGTATTGCTGCTTATTATTTTCAATGTATCCGTCTTGATTCGTTGTTCCAAAAGCCGCACCTTGATCTGGCTCTCGTTTCGGCGCTGCTCCACAGCTAAACGATCCTTAAGCTCTTTAATTTCCCGCTCAAGACGCTTCATCATGGTCGCATCGGAAACGATTTCATTCATTTGTGGTTTTAAACGGATCTTCTTGGCGCGCATTGCAAAATTCAATGTCGACTGAGATTCTTCCAAAATGGATGGCTTGATGCTACAAATTATGGATGTAAATGCATTGCCACCCAACGATGCTTGCAATATGCGTGTCAGCTTTGAGTCCCGAAAGCTCACATATTTGTTCTCCTCATTCTCCGCCAGACTTTTGATTACATTGCTTAGAAAGTGAAGACTCTTATTGATATGGCCGCCTTCCTTCAGACGTGCGCCACGCGCACCCGTCTGATCGGCACGCTCAGAGCCTGCCAAATCCACCAGATTCAACAGGCTTTGAATAACAGCATCATCATCATTTCGGTCAGTTTTCCGCGACTCAATGATCTGTGGCATCAGAAAAATTGTATGTTATATCCATATATAAAAACAGAAGTATGATTAGAGATTGAGGCTTACAATGCGGAAGATGGCATGTGAGCGACTGGAACGTTCATTCATGTTGGTTTCACCCACAGTGCGCTCCTTGTTGCCCATGCACAGGAACTGTAGCAGGTCATCCTCACTGGTAATGATGCACTCCTCACAGTTGACGTGCACCATGCCGTTGCTTTCATGAATCTTAAGATCTTGATTCTTCTTATTGAGCAGATCGTAGATCTTTTCGTTATAAATCTCAATGTAACCGACCCGCAGCAAAAAGTCACGATCGCTGTGACGCGCGATCTGTTTGAAGATCTCTTTTGCAGCCAGGACCATTACACCTGGATTTTGCTCGTCGCCCATCATGGTGTACGTCTTGCCCGATGACGTTTGGCCATAAGCAAAAATTGTGCCATTGAAGCCCTTCATGCAGGCTTCTATAATGTGTTTGGCCATGCAATCGAATACAATTTGATTGTTTGAGTCCTGGTCAAACACATAATCTGCAAATAAGCCATCAGTTCGCGAGCATCTCACAAGTGAGGTTACGACTTTCACTTACCAAAGACGGAAGGCTCGGCTTGACCGTCGATGATCTGAATGGCTCGATTGTCCTTCACCTGCCACAATGTGGTTTTGCCTGGTTCACAGGGACGCACCTTGATGCACACCTGTATCGCACTTTTTGCCGACATTTTGAAACAAAAATACAATTAGACAATTTTTTTTACGTTTTTTAAATGGAGAACACTAGTGGACGCACTGAAAACTGTTTTGATATAACATTTCTTTACAGTTAATTCGAAACAAATGCCGCTTTCAGTTTCTTCTTTCAAGTTGGCATTCAGCATTAAAGCAGGCGTCTTTGTTATAATCGATAACATTATGTTAGCAGAATCTCAAATGAATGTTATCGGCGCGATCAAAATCAGGGCTGCAAAATTTTAATACAAGAAATAACGAATGAGTGAATCGTATGGTTTATTCTTTTCAACGCATTTTTATTGTAATTTTAATAAATATTTATAACTTTCTAAGCACATGGATCTCTACTTAAATTGCTTATGTAACTTTTATTTAACTAACTCATTTAATTCTAGCGACTTAATTGCATATGGTGTGTAACTGTGTGTGTGGGTGTGTGTAGGTGTGAGTGCATTTCTGGTTTATTTATCAAAATGCATATTGCAGTTGGCATGTTTGAAATGAAACAAAAACGAGCACAACCAAAGTAAATGGACAGTGAGTGAGAGATGTAAACAGATTTAACATATTTGTATTTACTTATAGCTTGCTTTATTTATATATAAATATATATATAATTTATTTTCTACTCATTTTCCATATTCAATAAAATTTATGCTAAATATTTGATGACTCGTGTAATTTAGTTCAAGAAACACAATTACAATGCGACAAAAAATATATATTTATATATATATATGTATGTATATGTATATGTATATGTATATTCAAAATTGCGCGCTTAAATCATAACATATTTAAATTAATTGAGGTAGAAAAATTACTAAAAATTAACACATATTCATAATTATAATAAGGCAAGTGGGGGAGTTTTCAACTCTTGTAGAGTTTCCTTTGAAACTAACAATAAAACTAGCAAAATTTTGGGCGTATTCAAACTAAATGTACATATATAGGAAATCGGGCGTATAATAACATGAAGAAACCTTTCAATTTAGCTTGGTGCGATTCGAGTTTTTTCTTTTTTGTTTTTGTTTTTGTTTTTGTTTTTGTTTTTGTTTTGTATTTCATATAAATTAAACCTGAACTGAGTATGTTGAGGTATTTGATTCAATTATAATTAACCCCAAATAAAATTGGTTTGCAATTATTACTATGCACACACATATATGTATGTATGTATGTATGTATGTATGTATGTGTGTGTGTAAACATATTGGTAGATGTATTTTCAACTCTCATTTGTATAAATAATATTTGAAATTTACATTGCCTGAAAATCATGTATGTATATATCTATAATATTAAATTGGCTTGAGTTCTTTACGTTTCTTCTTCCCTTTCATTTTGCACTCATCCAATGGAGAACCTAACACTAGGCAGCTGTCAAGTCAGCTATGAAGTTATATATGCATGTATGTATATGTATGTATGTATGTATGTATATGTACGTTATAAGCAAGTCTGGCCATAGCGAGCGTAGCGCCATGTGGAAGATATAGTATTACGAATTGGATGGCTCACACAATTTCATTCAGCTGAGGTAGTTTGGTTGTTCTGCGTGTATTCCTGAGATATGGTTAGCATTATAAATAGTATATGCATATATATATATATATATATATATATATGTATATATATATATGCATAGGTAGGCTGTGGCATGGCACATCTGAATTGTTTCTCTTTCACGATAACACACACATATACATTTCACAAAACTGAGACGGATTTTTGTAGAGTATTCAATTGGAGTATGCGTAGTCCGCTTAAATGCTTTGCTATTTACAGAATTCAATTGCTAACACTAAGTTATATATATATATGTATATGTATATACATATATATGTATGTATGTATATATGTGTATACCTAGATCTAGGGTTAAGTTTAGGTATTTTGGAGTTGAATTTCAAACTGTCTTGGTTCTTGCATTTCGAAACTGCATTTCTACATACACACAACAGGTACATGTGTATATATAGATCTATATAACGGATATATATATATATATATGTCGTATATATGGATAAGTATGTATATGTATGTGAGTAGCTCGCCTCTATTCCCACTCACTTACGTCTGGTGTAGGAGCTTTTGCTCTCTTCTTGTCTTTAATCAACACAACATAAATTCTACTAGATATTGTGCCATGATATTATTTCATGAACTGTTTCTAGGTCCTAGATAACTATCGTAACTATCGTATGTATATATATTATATGTTATATTGTACACGTAAACTGGTATACATGAGGATAAGGCTACTCGTTACAAATGTTCCATTTTCTGGGTATACAACTGTTCACGACGACGATGACGACGAAGACGATGATTCTTCCACTTACGATATACGAATATCGTAATATCGTAATATCGTACAAACTTAATATCATTCGTTCTCCTATTCACGACGACGACGATGCTTCTTCAAAATGCGATATGCGAATATCGTATATATCCTAATATCGTAATATCTTTTGCTCTCTTATAAACGACCCGTTCTCTTTAACTGTATGCGTGTGTGTGTGTGTGTTTCTTTCTCTCTCTCTCTCTCTCTCTGTGTGTGTGTGTGTATTGCCTCTAGCTTATGTATGATGCACGCCCTCATCCTCGGAGAAATTATCCTCGGCATCCGAGTTGTTTGCCTCATTGTTGCTGCCCGACTGGTTGTTGTTGTCGAGACCCAGGCCCAAGTCCATTGGCTCTGAGCCATCTCGCCGTATCTCAGCCTCGGCATCCACATCCACATCGTCTGGCTCCCCGCCGACAGCAGCGCCCAGATTGCCGTGCATATGAGCCATCGAGCTGAGGCCCAACGCGCCGTTTGCATCTGGCGAGAGGCTGCTCGCGTGCTGCTGCTGCTGGTCACGTCTCAGTATGGGCTCAATGGACAGTCCCGCTCCGCCCTGGCCAAAGCCACTCGCAGCTGCTCCAGCTGCGCCGGCCAGCTTGCTCAGGTCAAACTGAGCGGGCAGCAAGCCCGCCGGCAACTTGTCCAGGCTGTGCCCCATGGCATTCAACTGGGCCATTTTGGCGGCATGCAGCGCGGCTGCAGCTGCGTGCTCCTGCGTCATGCCCATGCCTGCAATGGAGAAGAGTTTTAGCATAAGCTGGAGAGGATGCGCAGCTCCAGTGGCGACTCACCGAAAGTATTCTCTGTGATGAACTGCAGATAGGTGTCCAAGAGGGACTGCCCCGCAGAGCTGCTGCCGCCGGCTGCAGCGTTCAGCTCCTTCTGCTGGCCCATGGCAGCCGCTGCGGCTGCTGCCGCCGCAGCCTCGTTCCGCATGCGCGAGATGGTGGTGTTGGCATGCCCGAAGTTGCTCAGCAAGCTCTCGTGGTAGCGACTCAGGTCGTTGGCGTTGTTGCCGTAGAGCACGCTGCCGGTGGTCAGGTCTTCGGGGTCATCGTCGGAGTCGTCGGCATCATCGAGGGGTCCACCGCTGGCATTGCTGAGGTCCAGCTTCTGTGAGCCGTTGCCGCCGTTGCCGGCGCCGCCGCTGCTGCCGCTGCCGCCGGTGGGCGAGGCGCGCGCGCGCAGCTCAGCGGGCGAAATCTTGACGCCGGCCTTGGCCAGCAGCCGCGAGGCGAGATCTGGATCAAAGGCGCTCGGCATGGGCAGCACGGGCAAGTCCTTCGTCGAAATGCCGCGATGCTGCCGCGACATGTGCGAATGCAGCGAGTTGCGAGACTTGGCCACGGTGCCGCAGAGCACGCAGCGGTACCCCGGGCACACCGTGTGCTTGTCCTCCAGGTGGGTGCGCAGCGTATGAGCCGACCGGTAGATCTTGCCGCACTTCGGACACGGCCTCGGGTCTGTGGCTCGCACGCGCATCTCCAGCGAGCGACGCGAAACTGTCGATAGAAGCACCAAAGTCAAATATAAATATAAATATAAATATAAATTATATAATAATAATAAACTTTGCATAATAATAATAACTAGACGTTTCTTCGTTTGCTCTTTATTGTTAAACAAAAACATAATCGCCTCTTCCAGCCGTACATCAGTTGAAGATACATTTCTTTCCTTTACGAGCTACGCGTTCTCCAGACAATTGGCCAAACTAAAATATATATATATATATATATATATATATATATATATATATATATATATATATATATACATATATATATATATATATATACATTCGCATATAAATTATAGTAGAAGTTACTAGGAGTACATATATATATGTATACAACTGTAAAATTGTCCGTGTCGAAATGGAATATAATAAGATTTCTTCATCTTCTTCTTCCTCTCTCATCTCCTCGAGGATCTTCGTTCGTTTTTCACTTTGTTTTAGTTTGTTTTAATTTTAGTTAGTTTTTCTTTTTGATTAACATTATAGGAACCTTTTTACGTATGTTTTTCTCTCTTGATGCTCTTTCGACATACTAATATATACGAAATTATAAATCGAATGACAATTTTGAGCTCTTTTGAAATCTTTTCTCTAATAAAATTGCAACTTTTCGCTTCTCTAAGTGTCTTTGTGTGTGTGTGTGTGTGTGTGAGTGTGAGTGTGTGTGTATTTTTAGTTTTTTTTATTTATTTTTGTTTTTTATCTTGGCTAAAAATATATTACGCAGGCACATTCTATTTTGTAGTATCATTATAATTAATTATAATAACTATTTATAATTGTTTCTGCTTGGTATTCAGCTCATACTTATCTACAAATACCTTGTGGTTCATATACTATATATAATATATATATGTATATATATATTGTTTATACGCTTATACAGTAGGTATACTATAAATTGTGTGTGTATGTAGTTCTTGCGCTTCGCTCCTCTATGCACGCACTATAATACTGGAGTTTTAGTGGAGTTTGGTTGGTTTGGCTAGTGCCATGTAAAGCGCCATCTAGCGTGTGGTAGCGACAGCATCCAGCATCCAGCGACTGTACCAATTACTAAATATTACATTTAACTTGCAGCTCAGCTACGCCTCATAGGTGACAAAAGTGTGTATACTGTGTGTCTGTGTGTACGTGTGCGTGTGTGTGTGTGCTAATCATGGAATCATCAGTATTATCCATATATAATCATCTCTGGGCTCTTTACAGTGTAAAACTAGCTCTCTATGTTGTACATATATAAAGTCATACACATACGCAGTAGTGGAAGTACGAATGTGTACTAGTTTGAATATAGTATGCTATATACTCGAATATAGGAACGTAATAATTGTTGTATGCCAGCCTTAGCCACGGATCAGCCATCAATTCGAAATGGAGTCCAAATATTTGTTAACTGAACTGAAGTGAAGTGAAGTGAACTGAAACCGGATACGGTCAATAGGTAAGGAAGGGAAAAGGCTTTTGTTGGCCTAGGCTCGATCGCGTTTCGTACTACGTTTGCTTTAGTTATTCTGGCTTTGGCTATCTAGGATAGACGCGAGTGTCCCGAGTGGGGCTTAGGATTATTGTCGCCTTGGACCTGGTAGCAGCAACCTAGGAAAGCTTCTGTCGCCGCTGCTAGTGCGAGTATCTGCGCGCATTTGGGCTCTGGAGTGTGGGCGTGGCCGACTAGTTGGCCGCTTCGCTCTTGAATTTGAAGTCGGGGCCGCCGGCGAAGGGGCCGCCGGAGGAGCGCATCGCCTTCATCTTGGCCCACTGCAGCGTGTGCTTGATGCGCATGTGGTTGCGCACCGAGTTGGGATGGGCGAAGCGACGCCCGCACTCGATCACCGGACAGACGGGACTGTCGCGCGGATAGTGCCTGTCCAGGTGCTGCCGGAAGACCCGCTGCTCCAGCGGCGTCTCGCACAGCGGGCAGGGCAGCATGTAGTTGCTGCCCGCGTTGCTGCTGCTGCTGTTGTTGCTGCTGCCAGCAGCAGCAGCAGCAGCAGCAGCAGCGGCAGCAGCAGCTGCGTTCGCTCCACTTGTGCTGCTGGCCAAGGCAGAGGCTGTGGCCGAGGCAGTGGCAGTTGCTGCCGCTGCTGCTGCTGCAGCCACGGCTGCTGCCGAGGTGTTCTGGAATATGTCGGGAAAGTCGCGCGAGCGACTCAGCGCAATGGTGCGCGCCATGAACAGGTTGGCGGTCAGCTGCTGCTGATGTGACACGGAAACGGATTGCTGCAGTTCGTCCAGATACTGCTGCTGCTGTTGTTGTTGTTGTTGTTGTTGCTGCTGCTGTTGTTGTTGTTGGTGTTGCTTGAGATGTGGCCGATGCTCGCTCTGCTGCTGCTGCTGCTGCAGATGTTGCTGCTGCTGCTGCTGCTGCTGCTGGCGATGCTGCTGCAGTGTTTGGTAGAGCGTCGATTCGCTGGCCTGGCAGCTGCGTTTCATGGTCAGCGAGATGGCCGACGAGGCTGAGCTGGAGCGCTCGTCCTGGTTGTAGTCCTGCTCCTCCTCGCTGTCGTTCCACGAGCGCGCCGACGGCGTGGGCGATGAATTTGTCGAGCGATTCTTCTTGAACATGCGATTGTTGTTGTTGTGGCTAATGTTATTGTTATTGTTATTATTATTGTTATTGTTATTATTATTGTTGTTGTTGTTGTTGTTGTTGTGGCCGCGACGCTCGAAGAGCTGCGCCAGCTGCGGCCGCTGCATCAACTTGGCCAACTTGCACGCGGCCGGCTGGCGATCGGCCGCATGCGCCTCGTGCGGCTGCTCCTCCTCCATGGCCTCCTGCTTGATGCTCGCCTGCTGGCTGCCGAGGAACGTACCTGCAGTTGGATACAGTGTGCAGTTGGGCGGGAGGTCAGTTCATGATCAGAAATCGGTTGGGTCAAAGGTTAAACATTTCATTATGCAGTTGCAACGTGTCTCACCCAATTTAGAGTGCCACTGTGTGTGTGTGTGTGTGTGTGATCGTAGGTGTGTGTGTGTGTGTGTGTGTGTTGTCCCATTGACAGCTGTTGCAGGCATTTGGCAGCAGCAACAACAACGACAACAACAGCAGAACTGAATAATCCTCCACTTTGCTTGTTTCCAATTATTCATTTTCCGTTTCTGATATAAATTTTGATCAGATTTGAGCCAATTGCAATTGTTTTTCGGTTATTCGCTTTTGCTGCTGGGGAAACATTCAGTTCTAACGGTTCGCATTGCTCTTACTACCCGTCCACGTCCACGTCCACGTCCACGTCCACACACATTGATCGTCCAGTTGTTGCCAATTCGGTTCACTTAACTTAGGAACTTAGGAGCTCGTGAAAATCATACTTAATACACATTCGGATATATATAGTGATTGATTTATATACGTTTAACAGGCAGGCAAGCAAATGTTTCGCTACGGCTAGTTGAACAAACGGTGCAATTACATCGATTTAAATGTATAATGTATAATAGATTATGTACAAAAAATATATCATTTATATGTGGTCTTATAATACTCAAAAATAAATAATTCATGTAAACTGCATGATGATGATAAAGCAGAGAAACTCACAAAGATTTCGATTCCAAATAATTATTTCACAGTTTACGCACTGACACATAGGTGGTGCCACTAATAGGTGCATAATAAATGCCAGATTGAAGGCTGGCCACCTCAAACCTAGATGGTGTTTTCAGAGATTGCACCATCTAGCTGTCGCGACAGTCTGTGCTTAAACTTCAATTGTCATATGTAAGCCCGACTCATAGGTGGAGCTGCTTTCTGTTTACACAAACAAGTTGCATTTGGTGCTTGAACTTATAATAATTTTGTAATATCTAATATGTAATATGTAATATGTAAATATGTAAATGTTGTTTTAATTATATTTCCTGATATGGCTATCATTTATCATTTATTCGTATCAGTGTTGACCAGCTAAATCTTGTTAGCAAACGCCTTTCTCATACTCCAGGCATTGCTCTTCATCGCCCTGCACAATCTGGCAGCTTGTACCTAATCCCAGCACAGCCGAAAGGATTAGATCAATTTGGAGACCGTGACAGAAGCCATTGGTGCAAGGGCGAAGCGGAGTGTGGGGAGCTGAGGCGTAGAAGGCTTGAGGGCACGGCATATCGCGTGCCAGGCTATCATTGTTGGATCTGGCGAACAACTCTATATATTAGGTCTTCACATGACGTGCAGGCACACCATATGCCACTGGGCATGGGTTCAGGAGGGGCTTATGCATTCGCATTGCCATTCGCATAACGTTTTCAATATTCGATAATAATAAATATTTGAAAAATACAAACGCAATTAAATGTGTGGAAAATTGGCAGCAGGGCGCCAGGCCAGGCCAGAGATTTGCACTGCACACACCCACACCCACACACACACACACACACCCAGAAGCTATTAGGGGCGTGTCTCTGGGCGATACGCTCTCATACGGCAAACGGCATTTAGCCAGGGCCCAGGCCATGACGCAAGAGCGCCCAAAATGAAATCAAATTAAACAATTTACTTTTTGCCTTTGTGCGTGACAACTCAAGGGAAAATGCAAACAAAATTTGTTGCATACATAAATAAATATTATATATATATATCCGTATAGTATATATGTGTGCGTGTGTGTGTGTGTGTGTGGCATACATCTCAAGTGAAAAATATAATAAAATTGAAAATAGAATACGACGCTATCTATATACCTGTCAGAGCTATATACTCATATGCATGCAGCGTGCAGCGTGCAACATGCCCCCGAATGTGGCTGCCTCATGCTAGACTTCTTCTGAGCCACTCGATTGGCTGCAGCTGAAGATGGCTCTAGCCTCGGCCTGGCTAAGCGACGTCGAGGGGATTCCTTTGACCAGCCATGCATCTAAGTGCAGCTAAGTGTGTGCGTGTGTGTGCGTGTGTGTGTGTGTGTGTGAGCTGCAAATGACAATGCAAGAGGAGTGGACTTTGCTTGCCGATCAAATCAGGCGTAAGATAGCCCACAACCCACACCCACAACCCACACTCACCCCCACCCCACCCCAACCACAGGTGCAATTTTTGTGCGCTTGTCTTTCATTCAGATTTGGTCGCAGCTCAGGTGCTTCGATGCCTCTTCAAGTGGCTGGGCAGGCTCTTCTCCGACAGGGAGCTGCTGGCCTGCCAGTGTGCGTTGGCCTGTGCGTAATGCAGCCATCAGATGCCTCACTCGCTGTGCATAATTAATGAAATATAAAATGCAAACTTAATTTTCCTAATAGTTCGAGCACATTGCACAGCTATTTTTATTGTTTCATGTGATTAGGCAGCGCCATTGGCAGAGCTGCAACTGAGTTCCTTGGAGGGAGGGCAGTGAGTGGCGTGTGAGGAAGAGGAAGAGGAAGAGGAAGAGGAAGCGGTGTCTCTGAGTTAAGTATATGAAACACACAGCCACACACTCAGGCATTTCAGTGGAACTCTTCAATTTATAATGCACATTTTATACAGATCTGAATGCAGTCTGAATATTAATAATAAATCTACATGTTACGAGAAATAGATTCAAGTAATTCTTGCTCAAATCTGCTCAGTTTTGAGTTCGAACCACTTGCAAAGCTGAACAAGTTGACAATTCTTCAGTATAGTCATACTCGACCTCTTCAAACTTTTGATAATTACTTTAATAATAATAGCAATACTAATGACTAATAATAATATTACCATCAGATCTGTCTATCTGTCACTGCTTGAACAGCGGAAGAAAAATTGTTAAATCGGAAGGATTTGCATGAGAAATGCGGGAAACAAAATTTTATGAGAAACTAAAAAAATGTCTTCAATGGAAAATTTGTTTCATCACTGATTTCGATTTCGATTTAATTTACGCCTTCGAATACGAAAAGTTGCCACAAATGCCCATTTAGCTATTTCTGGCTTTTTTCATGCATTGATCTGGCATGTGGCATGTTGGGGGCCTCAAGAGTTGGCTCTTATGATGCAACTTTCTTAGTATATGTATCATATAGTATATATATCTTATAGTATATGTATCAGTTAATATATCACTGTATGTATCATATAGTATTTATATATATATATACATATATATATATCAGTATATGTATCATGTCTATATATCACTATATATATCTTATAGTACATATATCAGTATATGTATAATATAGTATATATATAAATATATATCAATATATATATATTTTAGTATATATATCAGTATATGTATCATGACAACTGCAATAAGCAGTGCTTACTGCATCAGGATAGCAACCCCAAACTCAATTGTGAATATCTCGTTAAATTTGGCCAACACAGTTACCAAATTTTTTGAATAGGCCACAAAATTAATGTTCATTAAGAGAAAAAATCACTTTTGGAAGATATGTAGAGTTATCTTTGGAGGAAAAATCAAAGTTGGGAGCTTACTTTGCCTAGACAGAAACTACAGTCGAGACATGAAAATGAAGCTATAAAGAAGCTGGAATGAATAGATAGGAAAAATGTGCTTAGGTGCATGGCTATAGTCATACGACTTGGAATTCTTAGCATTCTATGCTATCAATGTATTCATTCATCAACAATTTCATAAGAAATCGCTATTATTCATCTCTTCTGTCTTACAGCTAGCTAGAGTTGACTTTTGCTTTATATTGATTATATATTATATTATTATTATATTGTATATATATTATATTGTATATATTGTATATAACTATATAAATTATATTATAATCAATTAAATAAATGATATTATATTTAGTTTAGTTTATAGTTTATAAGTGCCTTGGAGGCCTGGGACATCAAAAGAAACTAAATATTTTCGACTAACTCGAAAATGAATTAGAATATAACTATGTATATCGCAAATGAGTTATCGACCACAATTATCGATGTCGAGTTCAGTTTGCTTAAATGGGGATCACAGATATACGATATATATATATAGAAAGAAGTTGAATATGGGCATGGCAAGCCCATTTGAGATATGCGATATACGATATATACGCATGCCGGGTAACCTCGAGTCGGGCACTCTCTCTCGGCAGGCTCAACTGATTCGTATACTCTGCTTTACCTATGTTCGAGTGCTATAAAATAAAACTGTGCAAATTGACCGAGCTAATCACGTCAGATTGAAATAATATATGCATATGTATTAGGTGTGCATGCGAGAGTGCTGTGTTCATATCCTGTATCTGGTGGCTAAATGACCTGGGCTTGGTGGCTCGAACTCATCAATTATAGTCGCATGCCCGTGGGCGCCGCCAAACACTTTGCTTAAGGTGTCCCACGATGGCGCAGTTCACACACACACACACAGACAGAGAGAGAGAGGGAGAGAGAGAGAGAGAGAGAGAGACTCATAAGACATTCAAATGTAGAGCAATTGCATGTGGCACCCCTCGGCGCGGAACTTAATGGTTATTTAAAGTTGGCTTCGCCTCGCATTGGCTGCGAATCCGATTCTGATTCAGTTTTAGACTTCGACTCGCATGTCGCAGCGCTGTTAGCGGCAATAGAAATTAGCTTTATTAAAGATAGAGCCCGAGTCAAGTAACGTTTTCTTCGCCTGCTGCTATGACCTGGTCATTATTTTTAGCCCCCTCCACGCCCACCCACCCCGCTCCCTTCGGCCGTCGTCTATCAACCCAGTCGAGGTGGCGAGCAAATAATGAATTTTTCTATATAAATCACTCGCGTCAATGGGGCCGGGCCCATTGATATTATAGAGAGAGAGAGAGGGTTGCCCCGCTCCCCCTCCCCCTCCCCTTTCTCACTCTCTCTCTACATCATTTCATAGGCATTTTGTCAGCTGACAGAAAGGGTTGCCTCCAGGGGGTGTGGCAGCCGGGCCGTAGGTGTGTTTAATGGTCATTTCTCGATGTCTTGCGATCGTTATCACCTTTGCTTATGATTATTATTATTAGTATTATTATTATTATTATTATTATTATGATTAGAATGCATATTTCTCTTTCGCTTTCCTTTTGGCACTGGCGGTAATTTGCTTGCCTTTGTTCTTATTGGAATTTATTACTTAATAAGTTGAAATGCTTTTGGCCATTTCATTTCACCCTCCCCCGCCCCGACCAGCTCCGGCCGCCCACACTGCTTGGGGCGATTTTTACGAGCGCCGTTTCAGCGATATTTTTGTTGCTTTTGAGTTGAGTTTTGAGCTGGACACAGCTTAATTTCAACAAAATCTCAAAGATAATAAAACTATAAAAAGGGGTCAAAATCTACTGTAGCTGTAGCATAGGCCTAAGCCACGCTTTTATTAATTTTTATGGGCTCGTTTTATATGCGCGCACAACTTTATCAAAGTCTGCAATAAAACACATAATACATGCTCTCTGCGTCTCAAGTGCGCCGGCAGGACTGACAAATTGGCGACGCAGTTTTACGAGCGTCTCACAGAATTGTGATTGAATTATTGATAAAGTGATTACACTTCGCTGACCTCCGGCCGTATTCCTAGGCAGGCCGTAAAAATCGTTTGACCGAATTCATTAGGCGCGCATTGAGTTAATTAGCTGCGGCAGCTCGCTGCAGCAGCAGCCGAAACTTAAGATTTATCGAATAGCCATTTTAGATTGTCCAGATGGCAGGCGACACACGACTCCAACAATCCATCTCTGTATTTGTTTATCTTGGGACAGCAAAAAACTGCAAACTTTTGCCGAGGGCGGGAAATGGAAATTCAAGAGGTGGATGTGCTCGGAGTAGGGTGTTCCATCTATCCACACATAGCCGGGCACGTACAGCAACGGTCCAAGCGATGTAAAAAAAGACACCAAACAAAACAAAACGAAACGAAACGAAATGTTGTTTAAACTTTGCAAACAAGTTTTGCTTGTTTTTTTTTCTTTTGTGTTGCGTTTTTTCGCCCTCTCTCTCTCTGTGTGTGTGTGTGTGTGGACTCGCTGGCTGTCTCATAGATAGCATTCGAAATTGAAAGCGAAATTGCTGTTGAGCATGTGTGACAACACAGCAGCAGCAGCAGCAGCAACGGCCTGAGCCTGTGATATATTAACTGACAGCGTCTTTGACTTCAGGGCAGTGCCATGCGCTGGGCTGTGTCCAAAGGAAAAGGAATTGTAAGTGACAACGAATGCATATACACACACACACACACACACATTCACACATGTTGTCTGCCTGGATTAGTTCGGGTTAAGCCGAAGCGCAGAGCGTAATTAGGTTTATAGTCGTAAGGTAGCATACTTTCCAGGGCCAAGCATAAGCAAAATAAATATGGGAAAAATATAAATACTGTGAGCAGCAATTACTATAATAATAATTTTATATTTAAGCAAAATGCATCTAACATCTTTTCTCTTCGCTCAATTTCAGCAAACCATCACTACTAATTATGAGACTATCGTCTACTCTGCGTGATTCTTCAATCCACCGTCAACTATCGATTGATTTTGAATAAATATCGTTGACCCTTAAATAGCAATCTCGGCAAACATCGATTGTTTTTAAGTAATTATCGTTTGTGGTGAATAACAAGATCGGCGACTATCAGTGGCTCCCCACCTCTAATTGGTGTTGGGCTGCTACAATAAGCAAATAATTGTATAAAATATATATTCAATTTAAAAAAACATAGAGAGTAGCTGTAGAGCATTGATCGTTCGACCCGTTTCATATGCCTTATTATTGTTTGCCTTGGCCACTTCAAGTTTTTGGCACGGCTTCTGTTTGTTTTTTTTTTTTTTGTCTTTTGACATGTGATGAATGGCGATAATGCTGTTTGTTGTTTCAACTTTGAAATGAGAAAAGTTTGGGAGAAGTCAAAAATCGAGGCAAACGATTGAAAAATTGCATATGTTGAGCGTGCGAGACAAACGAAGCAGAAAAACTGAAAAACAGTGCATAGTTTTTGGGTGGGACGTGAAGTCCGCGAAATATTGCGGCATACATTCGAGAGTTGTCAGTAAACAAAATAAGCTGAGCAACACACACACACACACACACACATACATGCTTAGTTTAAACCCTGCTTAGATGATGCCCTCTTGCGGTAATAAATTAGTCACGGCAGAGATGTGGGCCGAGAGAACAAAAGCAACAGCAACAGCAACACACTCATACACACACACACACACACACACGCACACGCACACATCACATACACACTCAGTTAGATAGACAAACGAATGGGAGCCACAACATAGTATGGGTGGACAGCTGTAGCCAGAACTGCAAAAGGAAAAAGTTAAAAAGGATAAATCGCTTGTGTTCATCGCTCTTCGCACATAATAAATGTATCTTTTACTTGTGCACAGCTCGAGAAGTTGCCCAGCGTCTACTTTGCGTTGGCGTAAGTAACTCGGCCACAGCCACCCCCAGCGAGAGCAAGCGGGACAGCATGGGGCGTGCAAAAGAGCTAGATAGAGCGGCGCCCATGTGTATGTGTAGTATATAAACTTAACAGCATTTGGCTATCTTTTTGCAATTGATGTATTACACATAAAAGTTTTCAGACCCAGCCCCCTCACACCCCCCGCACACATACTCCATGTACTCGAATTGCTATTCCTATTTCTATTGCATGCGTGTGAGTGTGCGAGTGTGTGTGTGTGTGAGTGAGTGAGTCTCTGTGTGTGTATGCGTGTGTGTGTGTGTGTATGTACAAAAACGTCGACGTCCAAGACGGCCACGTCCGCAAACAAAACGCACGCATACAATTACAAAACTGTTACACGTATGTGCGGAGAAAATCAAGAACTACGAGAAGAAACAGAGCAAGTGAGCGAGCGAGCGAGCGAGAAAGAGAGAGTGGGAAGAAGAGGAAGAGGAGAACGGGTTGGGTTCGGTTGAGTTGGTGCAAAAGGAATATTGTTAACCGACTGCAAAATAAATACAAAAACTTTTAATGCCTTCGGCTGGCGTCGCAGTCGTTGAAAAATGCTTCTGCTTGCCCCCACCCCCGAAATACACACACACACACACACATACTGTTGTGGTAGTATGGGGTAGGTAGTGCCGGACGGACAGACATTGAACGTCTTCGGACTCATTGCCACTTGCAAAATGGAACTACACACAATCACAACACACGCACACACACACACACACACACACACTCAAGGCAGACAAGATATGCTTGTGTGTGTGTGTGTGTGTGTGTGTGTGTGTACGTGTATGGACATATGCATGCGAATCCTCGCCCTCGTTTGCCTTCTCGCCCATAACTCATCTATCAATTTTCACGTACTTGGGCCGCAGTTGCTGTCTCGGTGCGAGTTTGGGTTTCGGTTTGAGTTTTTGTGTGTTCTGGTCGGGGCCTTAAGCCTGGACCCCACAACTTGAGATGGGGCGTCTTATTGCCCAAAATGTAGCCTTTTGCATTTTTGTCTTGCTCCTCAAGCACAGTGATCCGATATTGACCAAAGTGTTGGATTTATTAAATATGTTGGCCAACAGGTTTTAAGCTCTAAATGAAATGATTTTTGTGTATGGATGGATGTGGATTGGAAGTACGTTGTCTAGGGCTTTACGTAACTGTGAAATATATATATTAAAGGATTTTAGGCAACTGTTAGTTAGAGAGATAGAGCTCTTAGCTCTTTTCTATTAAATTGTTTATACATCATCTGGTATCTGATCTATTAAATTATTTATATGTATGCCTGTATCTGGTATCTGATATGAAATAATAATTCAATTTAAGAGTGGATCTTCAAAGTCTGATTTAGCTAATTAGTACAATATATAATGCATATTTATACCTAGCAATTCTTCCTACTTGTGTTGTGATTTCTCTTATTGTATTTTACTTTTTAAGATTTTATATTTCTTATATTTTTTTACCTTTTTTTTAACTTCTTCTATCTTGCTTAGTTTCAATGATATCACTAACCAGACCTGGCTGTGATTTGGGGCATAGCTCGCTGTTCCGGCAAATAAAACACCCCGATCGGGTTGGTGATATCATTGTTATATATTGCTAGTATTAGGCTTTTGCATTTCCCTATTCTTTTTATAATTTTAATTTTGTAATTTTATATAAAATAAAAATAAAAATAAAATAAAATAAAATAACTATAATATTTTTTTATTTAATACATAAATATATAGTAAATGCTTCAGAGGAGGGCTGTAGGCGATAGGCTGTCTACAGAATCTTCATTAATGAGAAGCCTTCAATGTTGAATTTGTTTATATTTGATTTATATTTGAAATGTTTAAAGAAAGAAAAGCTTAAATATATAATTTATTTAAATATATTGAATATTTTAAAACTTTTTAAAATTTAGTCGACGTTTTCGTGCTTCGCCCCACTGTGCGGTACTCGCTGCCCCACTCTTGGCTGCTCTGTGTACTTAAAGTTTTCATCTTCACACATACTCGTGCACTCGCATGAGTTTTGTGTTTGAGTCAGAGGCAAACTCAATACACACACACACACACACACACACACACACACAGCCTCACAGACAGACCTTACAGAGCTGGGTAACAATGAGAGCTGACAGCCCCGAAATGTCATTCTATCTTGGCGGTCATTAGAACGGAGTTCTGTCTCGGCAGACCTTGGTTTGTTGGCAGTTTGTCGGCAGCCCAGCTCCACCCCCTGGGCACACACATGCACACGAGCAGACACCGACACGGGCACAGACTGCGTCTAAGGATGTTGGTTCCTGGCAAGCATTTGGCCAAGATTATCTCCTTTACTTTTGGTGGCAACAACTTTTGTTGTCCTTGCCCGTCTGCTCTGCAACTGCTGCTCAGGCTCTGCCCTGTTGTTCTGTTCTGTTGTGTTCCCTATGAGATGTTCGGTTTTTGGCTCGGTTCTGCATGAAGTATTTTACTCTTTTTCCATACACTCACACACACACACACACACACACACACACACTGGGCGAGGGATCCATGGATATATTAACTTGGCTATTGTTTTTGTAGTCGTTGTTGGTTTTATTTTAACACGCCGCATGCAGCCCGAACTAGGCACACACACACACACACACATACAGGAAGGGAGGCAAACCCTTATGCGTCCATGTGTGTGTGTGTGTGTGTGTGTGTTGTATTGATGCGGCTAGTTTGATGTATTACCCCAAAAAACGAAATGTCTGTATCGCTTATGCGGGGCCAACACAGAATAGAAATGGGCATTTTGGCATTTCGATTTAGTGGCACACACACACACACACATTTATATATATACGAATGTGTAGAGAGACAAACGATGATTACGCCATCGGATGCTCTCATTCTCGCACACACACACACACACACACACACAGACAGAGAGATCCCGGGCTTTGGCAGCTTTCCTTCTGCTGCTTCCCTGCTTTCTCGCCGTCTCGCTCATGCGGGCCTTTTTATGGGCATTTTGTATAATACATCATCGACAAACATGTTTGCAAAGTGTGTACGAATATTATATGGGAATATAACTGTTATTGTTGTTGCTGCTTTTTGCGCACGCTTTCGCTCTCGTGTTTGGCTCGACCCCCCTAGCCCGCGCCCATGGCCGTCCAGTGTGGCGCTGGGGTAGGCAAGAACAATTGCAAGGACATGTGCGATGGATGCTGACGTTGACGCCAATGGTGTCGCTAATGGAATGGCAATGGAGCGAAGGGCGTTGGATGCTTAGGCCCGGTACGGCAAACTATACTACGGCCAGCTGCTGATGGGGTTGGCCGGATGGATGGACTCTGAGCGGACACTGAAATTCGTATTTCGCTTTGAATTATTCCCGAAAAATATATACGGCATCAGCGTCAAAGCCGAAGCCGAAGCCGACGTTGACGTTGACGTTGACGCTGACGCAGACGCTGACGTCGATGCTGGCGTTGGCAGCAAAAAAGTTTGCCCAAAACTTGTTGTTGTTGTTGTTGGGTCGCCCATGCTGTGTGTGTGTGTGCGTTTCGGTTAGTTTGGCGTACAGTTTTGTGAATTTGAATTAAATGTACATAGTTTTAGATTGCGTAATTCATTAGTACAGTCAGAGCACAGCTAGACCTAACCAACACCCATTTCCCCGACCCGGCCCGGCCCGGCCCGTCCCGGCCCGACCCCCTCGGAAAACAGGACTAGCAACCCCGGCCCCTGCCCCGTCCACAGCATCCCGTCGGCACACACACGGGCAATGATGAACGATGTGGTCGTGTGTGGTTAGCATAGAGTTTGGGGTAATTTAGATGGGGGAAAGGGTGCCAGGGATTTGATACGGCATGTGCGTGTGTGTGCGAGTGTGTGTGCGAGTGTGTGTGGGGGCACACACAAGTTTTGCTGGCCGGGACGTTGGCGGGCGTGACAAAAGCAAATAAGCATAGTTCCACTAGTGGGCTGATCCCTTGCGCATGGTGGTGAGAAATCGAATGCCAAGCAGCTCCTAGGTGAGCTACAAGCCAGTCCCAGATGGATCTGCAGCTGGTCCACACGAGCAACGAGCAGCGAGCAACGAGCAGAGATGAATTGCTCTATGGCTGCTTAAGGCAGCCTGCCGTCAAAAGGAGTAAACTGCTAAGGGGTAGACCCGTGCTCCATGGCCATGCCCCAACCCAGCTGAAGGACCTTCTGTCGACTGTCCCGCTCGTCGAACACTTGCGCCGCACTATTTATGGTACAATTTATTACTTTATGAGCGGAGAGGCCGGTCCGCCTGCCCCTCCAGGTCGGGCGACTCGCTTTGTTTACGGGCCAGCGATTGTATTTAACATGGCGGGCGGAGGGCTGCCCGGAATGGCGTGTGAATGAAATGCGATGGTAATGAATGTATGAATTTAGAACGCAACTGAAAACCGGCGAGACATTCGGGCGAGATAGTTTTTGCCCACTATCAGCCAAGCGATGCCAATGCCGATGCCGATGCCGATGCCAAAGCAGGGGAAGCTGCTGCTGCCGGGCAGAGGAGGGCTGGGCACAGGAAATGAGTAGAGGAAGTTTTAGTTTCATATTCATTTGGAGGGTTTTCGTCGGTAGGGGGAGGGGGGGAGGAGGAGACTCCACGTTGCAGAGTTTGAGGTTTCAGCCAGGCAGAGTCATTGCGATAGCGTTGTTGCCACTGCGGTTGCCAGCCGCCAGGAGAGTGGGCGAGCAATGCTCTAGTGCTGCCTCGCTCTGCCCCAGAGAGACAGAGAGAGAGAGATAGATTATGTATGTGTGTGTTAGAAAGTTTGAATTGTATTGAAATTGTATTTTGTTAAAATTCATGTTTGTTATTGCTGCTGTACGTGTTGTTGTTGTTGTTGTTGTTGCTGTTGTTGTTTAGACGTCGTTGGCCAACCATTTTGTCGGCCTGTCGCTCTGTGTGTGTGTGTGTGTGTGTGTGAGTGCGACTGAGCGTATGAGTAATTTTATTTAACTGCTGGGCGTTATATATATGTATGCATGTGTGTGTGTGTGTGTGTGTGTGTGTGACTCTGGCTCTATGTGTGTGTGTGTGTGCGTGTTATTTTCTCGTAACGCAACTAAAAACTCTTTTCCACATATTTTCGTACATTGAAGACCCAACTGTGCCTGTGTGTGTGTGTGTGGCTGCTGTTTAGAATGATATATGTATGTGTGTGTGTGTGTGTGTGTGTGTGCGTGTCGAGTGTCCAACCAAATAAATCGCACAGCAAAATAAATACGGCAACAATAAATCAATAAGTACACTGAGAGACTTATTTAACAGCGCATTCGAATGGAAATAGTTACGCGCCTTCCTATACGATATATATATAATATATATAATATATATATATCTATTATTTTATATATATTTTACTGTAATATATAGCAGTTGGTTTCTTGGCAAATCCGACAATTCTCTATGCATTTCCATTGCGGGTCAACTGAGCTTGCAGCGCGGCGCGGCTGCTCCATGAATCGTTGCCTCAAATATATATCATCGACACGTTAGCCACCCACCCACCCACACACACACACACACACACCACTGTATATGTATTTGTGTTGAGGTCCACAGGATTCGATCGCACAAATTGCTCATTGCTAAGGAAATATTTGCAATAAATTTAGTTTATGGCTTCGGCCGTTGGCAGTCGCCTGACTGACACCCCCCACCCTCCATCTGCCGCACACACACACACACAGATACACAGATATACAGATACAACTGCCTCTCTCACTCCCTCTCCCTCTCCCTCTCCCTCTCGCATAGGGAACAACTTCACACTCTGTCAATACCTGAATTATATGCGTATGTGCGTGAATACTTAGAAATATTAAAATGCAGCACTCATCCGGTCCACCCCCAGCCCCAGCCCTCGCTCCCCAGCCACAGCTGTGGTCAAGCAGGACACTCACATAGCCTGGTCTCGCCACTCGGTTTATTGATGTAATATCCTTCAATTATTATGGATATTTGGCGCATTCCAGCGTATCCGGCTGGCCGAATGGGTTGAGTACTTCTGGGGGCGGCTGTCAGGGCGCCGTGGGCCGTGGGCCGTGGGCCCCGAGGCATATGACGCCGCTTAATTAACTGACCCTAAACAGAAACCCCACGCAAAATGCGCTGTCAACTAAGAAGCTAAAGTGGTTGGAGCCGAGCAGATCTGAAGGAAATGAAATGCAAACAAACCATGTGTGGGTGGGTGGCTGCCCCTGCCTCTGCCTCTGCCTCTGCCTCTGTCTCTGTGTGCGCGCGTGTGTGTGTGGGAAAGGCAAAGGATAAGGCAAAGGCAAGTGGCGGCGCTGAGTAACGCAGACCTTCTCAAGTCGCTCGTCCAGAAACGTAAGGCTGGGCGGGGCTGTAGGATGGGGGGCAACTACTTTCGCATGTGCGGCAATAATTCATCCATTAAAAGGGATATCAATGTGAGGCATTTGGAGTAGGGGGGCGGGGATGGATGAGACACAGTGGATGCTGGAGATGAAGACGAAGTAGCAACGGGGTCAAATGGAAAAGGCCGAACGAAGCAGCCGTTGCTCTTGCCTTACCGTACAACTTCCGTTTGAAAACCGCACGCACACCCAACACACACACACACACACACACACACACGCAGAAACTGGTAATACAATCGCCGGAATTTGAAGGTTGTACGTTTCTGGGCGTTTGTACGGTTGCTCATCGCCTGCTTACGGCTATCAATGGGTTCGAGAGCGAGGCAAGTAGCACTCAGACCGACACACATGTATCCATAGATACACACACACACACACACACACACACACACACACACACGGATAGAGCTTTGTGTGATAAGCAAAAATAC
This sequence comes from Drosophila fulvimacula, assembly GCA_035045555.1. Lineage (NCBI taxonomy): Eukaryota > Metazoa > Arthropoda > Insecta > Diptera > Drosophilidae > Drosophila > Drosophila fulvimacula. The sequence goes on along the minus strand of JAWNOX010000118.1, from coordinate 309,989 downwards.
CGAAAGGTTGCATGCAAGAGTTCGTTTCAATGCTTCGCTCGTTCGGCTCTTGTCACCGGCACGTGGCCCAAAGACGCTGGCTAAAGATGTAGGAGGATTTGAGCGAGGCGAGGGACATCAAATGGACTCACTCACACACACATACACACACACACACACACATACACACACAGGGACACACTCACTTACACTTGGACATGCGGCATCCATATGGATTTATGTAAATTCTATGCCCCAAAAATGACCTTTTTCCATGCGGCTGGCGAAGTACCGGAGAGTTTACGGCGTATGTGGAATGGTTTGTGTCTTTGACTTTTGTAATATTTTGTAGAAATAAATTCGCATTTGAAACGGATTCGGATTCGTAAGCGAAATGCTTAAGCATAACACCGACGACACCAACACGCGCATACATCTATTTATATTTATATTAATGTGTGTGTGCGTGCGTGTGTGTGTGTGTGTGTGTGAAAGACCACTTGAATTTAAAATACGACATGGCTGAAAGGGCTGGGCTGGGCTGGGCATGCCAGGCAGCCCGTAAACCCAGGGACCAACCCAAAACCAAATAGTTTTCAAAAGTTTTGCATTTGCCTGGGCTTTGTGTCTATATATCTAGAAAGAGAGAGTCGGTCTTAGGCTGTATGTGTGTGTGTGTGTGTGTGTGCGCGTGTGTGTGTGTGTGCATGTTAAACTCAAGTAGCAAAACAACAAAATTCTGTATAAATTTAATGTATTTTCTATGACAAACACTTGCCCAGCAGCTTCACTGCGCCCTCCGCCTACTCCCATTCCCTGAGCCAACATATCGGAATTATAATAATAATAATAATAATAATAATGTTCGTTTTTTAGCCTTTTGCATTTCCATTACAAATGCTCCTTTTTTTCTGTGGCAAACTCTAGCTAAACTATTTCAAATGAAGTTTAAGCAGAAAATTAGAATTTTCAAGTGCTGCAATGGGCTTTCAGCTGTGGACGGTGCCCAGATCCGTGCCCCATGTGCTTGGGGTATGCTTTCAGCGTGTTGTTGCTGCTGTAGTTGTTGCCTCACACACAATGACATAATCCCTCATCTACATAAACATTAGAGCGAGAATTTAACTCAAAAGTTTTTAGTTTCGGTTTCGTTTTTGGGCCACTCCCACTCCCACTCCCACCCCCACTTCCAATCCTACTCCCGCTACCACTCGCCCGCCCCCTTGCACACATATGTGTGGCCGAAAGTGTCCCTGGATATAGTATATAGCACATAGTCTTATATATATTAGATATGTGTATATAGGCATACATTGTAGCTCTGTGCACAGCCTCTGTGTGACGTGCAGCAGATGCGAGTTTTTGCCGTAAATTAATTTGATAACAAATTTGTAGACTCGCTTACGCAGTGCAAAGATGCAGATTGGAGAAGATTGGGATTCCTAATTGGCAATACTCTGGAATATGCCGCTCTCAAAGCTGGCCTGAGAAAGTATCGAGATGCATTGGCTATGATGAATATAAATTTTACTACTCTCCTAATGTGTAAGGCTATCAAATGAATATCACAAATATATATGTCATAATCAACTATATATAATAAATGTATATAATATACAGCTTTATATAATACATTTATACTTATTTATTTATTTAATTGTTACTCAGAATTAATTCTAAATAAAAAATTAGTTAAAGCCAGAGCAGCAAATATTATATTATATATGTACAATATATACAGTTTATATAATATATTTATATAGCTATACCAATTTGAGAATATGAGTCGAAAAAACAGATTTTTATTAATAATATAATAATATATAATAATAATAATATAATTATATAATTAATATGTAATAATCCACACACATATATATAAATATATATACAAATATTATAGATCTCCAGTAATAATATATTTATATATATTGTATATTATTATTATTGAAGACCTTAAGTCTGGAGAGTTTGTTGTTTTATTTATTCGATTCTCTATATTTATATATATACATATATATATTTTTCTTTTTTTCATCTCAATCTCTTTTAATTGCCAGCTCAAAGATTTTTCGCATTTCAATAAATTATCCTATTTTGGCAAACGGAACGAGTATTATGCAGTCGTTGAGACGCAACGGCCTCATTTTGACATAAGCTCTACTCTATTGTTTAGCAAGTGGGCGTGGCCACTGCAAGTGCCTCAAAATCGTATTAAACTTTTTGAGTATGCAATAAAAAGTTTGGAATTTGGCCAGAGTATTCAGAAGGAATGCAAAATGCAATTTGGTTAAGAATCCTTTTAGCCGCAAATTGAGTTTAGCGGGCACTTTAAGGCCTTGGCCATCTGTGGCGAATATCTGTTTGTTACATAATTAAAAATCGGTAACAATTATAGATAGATACCGCAGATGGCGAGTGGGTGAACCATGTGAGGGCGGCACGCACTGAAAACGTATTTCCAATAATTTCACTCATTATCCTGGGCAAAAGTTTCTTGAGCGCCTGTCTCTCATCGGGATGCAGGCGTGTGTGTGAGTGCGAGTGCGAGTGCGAGTGCGAGTGTGTGTGTGTGAGTGTGTGTGTTGGGCAAGTCAAGCTGCCCAAGTGGGTGTGTGTATGTGAGGGAGGGAGCTATGGCCTGCAAGCGTGTTGGCGTTAATGGTTCTTGATGAAATGAAATAATGGGTGCGTTTATTCACGTAATGTATTTGTATTTGTTACAGCAGCAACAACAGCAACAACATATTTACAATAATAACACAGCTCGTAAAACGAATGAATAGCTGAATGGAATGATTGAATGCCGTATAGAATGAAAGCGGCGCCCAAGCGACGGCAATGGCTAAGGCAACGGCAACGGCAACGGCAACGGCAACGGCAAAGGCGAGCTGCGTACGGCGACGTCTAACAAAACGCTTTTCGTTAGTTTTCATTATTTTCCGCATTTAAGCGTATTTATTCCGTTGTTAATCGAATTTATTAAATGCAAACACGCCAACATATATAAAAGACTGCCAGCGTACAGCAACAACCCTCCAATCCCTACACACACACACACTTAGAGTTTGGCCAACACGCACACTCACACTCACCTGGAACTGGGAGCGTTTTGTTTGGCTTGAGAAATGTTCTTCGCATGATTATTGCTGGCTGCTAATTTTATGCTTTACTTTGTGTCCATTGAATGTCTCTATTCCCCTCTACCTCGGCCACCCCTTCTCTCTATCACTCTCTCTCTCTCTCTCCACCTATTGTCCAAGCCCCATCAGCTACTCATAGCAAACATAGAAATTTATTATTCGAAGGTTCAGTTCTCGCTGAAAATAGTTTCCATAATTTCTGTGAAAGCTAGATTAATTTACCTCTAAATTAAATAAATGGTTCAATAAAACTGTTTAAAAATTGTTAAAAAAAAAAAAAAATTAAATAATAATAATAATAATAATATCTGTTGCCTACACTCAGGCGCTTCCAGCAGCCGGAGCTCATTACACTTCAGTCTGATACAAAAATATTTAGGCATCTATAAAATTCTGAATTGTTCGTTATAATCATAGCGATAAATATTACGAATTATTCACAATTTTTTAGTTTTAGTTTGAAACCATATCCATAGGGAATATTGGAAAAATTGTATTTGCTGAAGAATGTATGCGATGTGAAACTTCTATAAACCAGTTTTTGATTGGAGTTTTCTGTCTCTCAAGAGACATATAGCATGCACATTGAAGTGCAACGTTGTTAGCTTCTAATCAAATATCTCTAGCCTCATTTGACTATCACAAATCATATATTAATGCGCTAAGATTTATAGATATGGAGCAAAATTAGCTTATGGGGAATACTACGCACAATAAACGTTGTTGCCTCAAGAGATCTCTTATTAAAAATATTTTTCAAGCACTATTGAATTTTTTTTAATTTACTAAATGAAATTTAAGAATTTTTGTCTATGTTTTTGAGCAAAGATTCTGAGAAATCTATAAGATATATGTGTGATGCATAAAACATTAACAAAATATTATTCAATTTATTAATTTTTTTTTTAAATAAAAAATAAATGAAAAAAAATAATTTATTAAAAATAATTTAATAATTTGTAATTCAAAATTTGGAATATACATATATATATATCTTTTTTTATATATTTTACTAAAATTGATATATACAAACATTAAATTTAAAATATATATAGTATTTGAAAAAATAATTTATTAAAAATAATTTAATAATTTGTAATTCAAAATTTGGAATATACATATATATTATTTTTTTTATATATTTTACTAAAATTGATATATACAAACATTAAATTTAAAATATATATAGTATTTGAAAATCTTGAAATGTTTTTTAATTGATAACAAAAAAAGGGTAGATTCGAATAAGGAACTTTCTTTTCAATATTACAGATATTCATCTTTGCAGCATATTGAAATGTATTATATAATTTTACAGCTTTATTACGTATTAGCTACTGCCGTTTGGATATTACCCACACCTTCATCTCATCTATAGCCTAAGCTTTTCGCTCTGAGATCAGATCAAGAGCTGTCGGCTGCAAATAGTGCTGAATGTGAGTTTTATACGAGTGTGGCGCAAGATATAATGCATTTCGGTGACGGGTCACAGCTGGTAAATAAAACTGAAAGAAACTTTGCGCATTAGTTGGCCAGCGCCAGTCGGTCCGGCCAAGTCCGAGCTGCTCGCCTGCGCCCCTTCGCCCAGCTGCGGAACTTTTGCATTTGATTTCGGCACAAGAACTGAGCAAATGGCCTTATATGTCAATGATTTTTCTTCACCCACGTCTGATGGCGCCAACCACTGCACTGGCTAGCAGATAACATGAGCTGGGCCGTGGGCCTGGGTCTGGAAGGAGGTATATAGAGCGGGGCAGGGACAACACTTGCTTGACGCCTTGCCGCCAACAATGGTAGCCAAACAGCTGGCGCTGAATTGGTATAGGGACTCGTTGCTTTGCCAAAAAGTCCTTACCGTTTGTCTAGGGTTTTTTTTTTAATTTTCCACACACACACATACTCATGCAGGGACACACATTTAGATTATACACCCACACGAGCTGCAGCACCTCCCCTTTGCTGTTATTATTTTGGCTTCCATTTATTTGCTGTCAATGTTTCGACTGCCTGCCGCCTGTCCACCTCCAGTCCAGGCCGCCCTAGGGCTACGTCCGCAGCTCGCATTTCCTCGCTATTTTCTTGAGTTTCTTTCTATTTTGTTTTTTTTTTTGTTGCTATCATTTTCATTTTAAAATGTCGCTCAGAGCAACGTCATGGACGGCAACGCCTCCTGGAGGTCAGCGTCAGCTCCTACGCCTTGTTATTCTGGTCGTCCTTTTTTTCTCCCAAGAGCGAAGTCGTCCCAACGTCCCGTCACCGTCACCTAGTCCGCTGACTGCTGCTACTTCTTCTAGACATTTTGGGGCTGGCCACTTTATAAATGTTTCTGCAGCGGATTTTGCAAAGTAAACTTTTTCGCCTTTGTAGTTTTTTCCTCTCTCAACCACTTGGCCCGCATCTGATTGCGAGTGTGTGACACAGGAGGAAGCAGCGCACGAGGACGGGCGCAAATAATATATTAAAATGCAAACCCAACTCATATTACCGAACTGAACCGACGCGAACTGGCCCAAAGAAAAACTGTACTGGACTGGCTTGTTGGCACAGCTAGTGAGGGGGTGAGGGGACCTAGGAGGGGGCTCTAGCTCTCAAGTCCTTGCGCACACATGTGCGCAATTTCCAAGTCCGTTTCGGCCATTGCCAATGTCTTCAAATAAATCGAATGCACAAAAAAGCAATAAAATGAAATAAAATCTAAATATATGTATGCATGTGTGTGGCGTGGAGGAGTGTCGTCCTTTTTGTTGTTGTCCTTTCTTGTCTACTCTAAACGAGCTGCTGGAGCGGAGGCGGACAGCTACTGACATAGAACAACAAACAGAACAGCACAAAACGAAAAACGAACAAAACGAGAAAGGAACTTATCATTTTTATCATTGCACAAAACTTTATCCTTTTCAGCTCGGCCGTTAATATTTTCGTTTCCAAATGCGAAATGGCCAAGTCGAAAAGTCCCAATTCCAATTCCAATGCCAATACCAAGTACAGCCTAGTGCCAACACGTTACCGCTGTCCGGAATTTCAAATGACTTTTTCCTCAGCGTGTGTGATGCGAGGGCGTGCAAGTCCGAAGCTTATTGAATGTTTATGCTTTATTAAATTTGATTTCTTTGCAACTTGGAGTCGGAGCAAGCAGGGCAGGGCAGGGCAGGGCAGCTGCGACCGACCGACCGACCGACCGACCGACTGTCCGACAGACCCATCGACCCATCGACCGACCAACTGGTTTACAAGCCCATCGTCTAGTCGTCCGGCCCGGCAACTAACCAAACAGCCGGTCAACATTTGCTGCAATGATCTATGTGCGTTGAATATTAAATGGCACCGCCGGCTTAGCGGCGCTCTAGTCCCAGTTCGTATCCCTCGGCCTGCTCCCGTTGCGAAGTAGGTGGTCTATGTCTTAGGCTCGGGCTCAGGCACCATTATCATTTTAATGCGCGATAAATGCGACATTTGCGACGTTATACAAAGTGCGTGTAATGTGCTCGACTACCCAAGGGCAGACCGGGCGTTGGGGGTGCGACGAATTCTTGACTTCGGAAAACGGAACGTAACGATTCATATTTGTAAACGGGTTTTGCCGCAAGCATCCGGCTAACGCCAACGCCAACGCCAACGCCTATGCTAAGGCCTACGCATAATATCGAATGGTAATCATAATCATAATAATAGTAATAGTAATAGGAATAATAATAATAATTCGAAACATTTGCACATACGTAAATGAACATTACGGCCGTTTGGCCACCCCCGGAATATGTTTATAATCACACGCCAAATGTCCCAAGCAGCAGTTGTCCAGGCCAAAAAAGTTTACTCGTTGTTCGGCCCTCTAATGCGACACGTGGCTCGCGCATATTTCTTCACACTCTGAGCCGATTGGCCGGGATTGGTATTTAGAAGTGGAATATGGCTCTCACTGTCGTTCTTTATTGTTAGTGCTAGTTCGAAGTGGTGATGGGTCTAATGATTGCCTCGATTTGGGTAACTCGTTAGGCGTGATAAGTGTGTGTGTTTGTGTTTGTCTGCCGAAATGGCTGCGATAACTGTTATCGTTTATCGATAGGCACACTTATAGTGAGCCGTAATATTTGTGAGTTTCCCTGCATAACTTAAATAATAATTAACTAAAATTGAGCACTATTTGTAATAGTTTGTTGTAGGTTTGTATGCAATTGATAAGATAATGTTTAAGAATAAACCGATAACAATCGATATACAGCGCACTTAACTAAACTTATATGTACATCTTTATTGATTAGTTCATTAATTTTGGGTTCTCTTTGTCGTCTTTTCTTTGGCCAATTGTTTGTCGAATTGTGAATGCTCTGTCGTTTATCGGTTTATCGATGGCTATCGATAGATTAGTAACGAGCTTTTAGCAAATGCAAATCATACGCAAATCTCTCGCGGCAAACGAAATCATACACAAGAGGCAAGTACGAGTATATAGAAATATAGAAACTGTGATCTGAGCACTTACCAAAATCATTGCCGCCTAGGCCGGAAGGTCCTGGCAACAGGCCGGGTATGCCCTGCAGGCCGAGGAATGCATTGGGAAAGGAGTGCGAGCGCTGATTGTCCATGCCATCGAGAGTACCATCATGGTGGCCATCGCCGCGATCCGAGGGCTCGGTGTCGCTGCTGTTGGAGTCCTCGCCAGCACTCTGGCCGAGATCATGTTTCTAGAAAGGGTTCAGAGAAAGTTGCTGGCTGGAAGAGGAATTTTGTCGATGGGCATTAAAGCTCAACCCACCTGATTGGCCTGCTGTCCGTTGCTGTTCTCCAGTGCCTGGCCAAGCAGTGATTCGCGCAGCTCCAAGCTGCGGTCGCGATCCTTGGACGTGTCACGGCTGCGATTGCGCGTCAATGGATGCTGTCCCGCCACCGGAAAGTCACGATCGATCAACAAGCGCTCGGGACTGATGCCGTGCTGGGCCCGGAACAGATCAGCGCTTTTGATGCGCTTCTGCGGCGGCGGCGTCAAGTGACTCTTGCGACTGCCCTCCATGTCGCTCAGATCCCAATGGTTGTTGCTGCTGGCCTAAAGTGTGGGAAATGCAAATGAAAGGAATTCGAGTTTGGGACGTTAGTGACAATTGTGACTCGTCGCAATCGGAGTTCATGCAAGCGACTTTACTTTGTTGGGATTGGGATTTGAGTTTCTTACGGGCGACGCTGCGGAGGCCTTTAGTTCCTGAATGGCGGGCGTGCCGCTGCTGTTGCTGCCCTGGCCTGTGCCCGACTCCCTCTGACCTGACTGGCCCTGGCTGCTCCCGCTGCTCAAGGGCAGATTTGCGGCGGCCGCTGCCACGGCTGCCGTCAGCGATGCTGCTGCAGCGGCAGCAGCCACCGCATTTGAAGCCGGCCCTGTTGCTGGTGTCTGTGGAGTGCTGAAGGTCGAAGTCTGGCTCTGACTCTGGCTGTGGCTGTGGCTCTGGCTGTGGTTGTGGCTGTTGTTGGCGCTGGCGCTGGCGCTGCTATTGCTGCTGGTATTCAGACTGGCGTTGCCCAGTGCTGTGGGCAAATAGTTGCTAATTTTGTTGTTGTTGCTGCTGTCAGAATTGTTGTTATTGTTGTTGTTGCTGCTGCTGCTGCTGCTGGTGCTGAGTGCAGCGGACAGAGCCTTTGAGTAGGGGTAGCCGCCGTTGACATCCGCCAGGCCGCGTATCTGCAGCAGATGCGCCGTCTTCAGAAAGTCCGGCAACTGCTCATGACTCACATTCACCTCGCCATTGTACATGAAGCTGGGGAGATTTCAGTTAGGATTTGCTATAAAGACAATGTTGAAGTCTACTCACCTCAGCAGGTTCTCCACGTCGTCGCTGCGCACGTCGCGCAGTATGACAATGGGATGCTCACAGGGATTCGCCTTCAGCAGCTTGCGGAAGTAGGGACTGCAAGCGCTGAGAACCACCTTGTGTGCGGTAAAGGAGCGCTCGTCGCAGGCCAGCGTCACATCCACGAAGTCCTCCTCGTCCCGCAAGTGCCGGAACGAGCTGAGTATTGAAGTTTGAAAATCGTTCCATTTAAGCGCGTAATGCTGCTGCTGCTGCTGCTGCTGCTGTTGGGGCAGTGGCGGCGTTGCTGGCGAGAGCGCCGTGCCGGCGCCAGCGGCTGCTGTCGATGCCAGGGCGTGCGTGTGCGAGTGGGTGGAGGTCGCCAGTGGCGGTGGCTCCATTTTGACCACGCCCGCGTTGTTGTTCTCCGCCGTTTGCAGCTGAGTGGACTCGGTCATTTATAGGAACTTATGCCGTGTCCTTGACTCTTTCGTTTACTCCTCCTGCTGTGTGTGTGTGCGTGTGGGTGTGCGTGTGTGTGCCTAATGTCCTAATGGGCTCGATCCCAGCGCTCTTTGTTGCCAAATCCTATTTCCTTTCTATTGTATTGTAAACGTATGTTTGCTCTTGTGCAGCGTTGTGTGGAGATTCGCAAATATTTACAGTGCCGCTCCGCCAATCTTGATGCTTGCTACTCCTGCTCCTGCTGCTGCTCCTACTCCCTTGTGCTAATTGGGCGAAAGTTGTGGCAACCTCTTACGGCCTTTGTCCATTTTCACCGGACTCTCTCACTCGGTGTCTCGACCATGGACGGAACGTTAACTTAATCGGGCCGGCTGGGCTGGACTCTCTCGCTCTCTCTTCGCTCCCTCTCTCTCTCTCTCTCTCTCTCTCTCTCTCTCTATCTGTCTCTTTGTAATCTAAAACTAGAAGAAAGAAAGAAACACATGAGTCGTTGGCTCATTTTAGGTTCAATTGCCACCGTCCACAGCATGAAGTACGGCAGGTGGCCCCGCTCAGCAGCATTGGTAGCCCCATCATTAAATACTATTACCAATTATTCATACTTAAGCAGCGAGACGACGACGCTGGCAGCTGATGGTTGCCGATTGCCCCTCACCAATTGCCCAGTCGTTGTTCAGCGGCCCTCCGTGGTGTCTAATGGAATCATTAATTACGCGAGCGCACCGAGCGGGCCACTTGTCGGGGGCATTAGACGCAAATCAATTTAATTTAACCGTTTACAAGCAGCGAACCAGCGCACTTTCCGACTCCAATCCGTACACTTGGAGTTCGAGCCACAAGTCCCAAACAAATGTAATTGTATAAGATCATTAGCCGTTTGCGCCACGTCGCGATGATCCCTCTACAGCTGCAGGTTGAGCTGCTCGCTGGCTGAGAGAACGTGTACGTGACGCGAATCCAGCCAATAGATCAGAATCGGAGTTAGAGCAGCACAAACCTGATCGATGTGCTGCCTTCACAATATTTATAAACCCATTCATCTACCTCTGGCTCCGCGCACGATTATGATCTGCAGCACAATGCGAGCGGCACGCCCCTTTATCAAAATAACAATCACAGAAGCCTAATGCCACGAACTTTTCGATTTCGATTGCAATTGGCGCCTGCATTTTGTGGCATGCTCATTTTTCATGCCACAGTCAACGTGGAATTTCCAACTTTGAAAGTCAGTTGTGGGTTCCTGTCGGAGTTTTGTTGTTTTCGAGATTTTTTTTTGGTTTCTGCTTGTCTTTACATCTTCGTCGGGTGCTCGCTTGCCCCGGGAGTTGATTAATGATGCGCCGCTTGAAATTCGATTATGAACATCATATAGAACTAGATTTATGTACACCTGTCTTGGGACCTAACAAACTATTGAAATCTAATTGAAATTCTTGAAAAGAGATCAACTGGGCTTGCACCGCGTAATAAACAAATTTCCCACTGATTTTGCGCTGGGTTGCGAGAGCAGCTGCAACTCCAAATTTTTAGGGGGTTTTTCTGCCTCGGATCTCACCCTCTCTGTCGCTGCTTGTGCGCTAATTTATGAAGTAACCCAAAACAATTTCATCATAACACACTTGCCGACAATTATTTCGTTTATTGAACAAACATTCGCGTCGTATCGCATAAATTCGAAAGGGCGACAACAGCAACAACAATAACTAAACAAAACCGACCCCATATATACGGTGGAGAAAGGAAAAAAACAAGTACGAATGCTACCCTCAGGCATGACCGACTGGAAAATACCTGTTCTCTTTGCGAAACAATTCTCTTTGGATACAACTGGTATTCTATGGGTAATGCAGATCCTAGCTGCACAATTGACAATTCTGACTTGCAACGTCCTCAAAAGGCGTATATATATCCGTTTTGCTCTATTGATGGAAGTCAGGCACAGTAAAAAGATTTTTTTTTTCACATTTGATCATTTTTCCTATTTTAGTTCTACTCTTCATACCACATTCCGAGTGAGCGTAGTTAATTTCTATCTATCTAGCAAAGCTTATGTAAGCAAAATATATTATTTCTATATAATATATATATATTTTATTATATTTAATATATTTATATTTATATATTTAATTATACACAATTATATATTTTATTATAGATAATTATTATATATTTTTATTAAATATAATATTTAATTTTTATATATTTTATTATATATATTATATCAAGTCTCAAGTCTTCTACGCATCCATTTGCACAAACCCAATATACCCTTTCTCGCACTATGAACGACTGTACAAAAAAACAACAAAGCGCAGCCGGTTGGTAACCAGAAAATATGTAAATGTATACGAAAAAAAAATAATTTATATATATATATATATATATATATATATATATATATCTATATATATATATATTATTTATTATGTATACATATAACGAGGATGATATCTGCACCTGTGAGTGTGTGCGTGTGTGTGTGTGTGGATGTGTGGGTGCAACGCAATTGCATTTCTCACGTTAGCGCAAAATTTGACAACGCCAAAAGCAAAGAAACAAAAATGTTGCAGCTAAAATGCGAGTCAAAGCGCAATATCAATTCGCCTGTCTAAAGCAAAACATATCAAAAATTTGCGTGGAAAAACAAGTAAAGAAGCCGTCCATAATAAAAAGGCCAAGCGAACAGACACACAGACACGCACACCCACACACACACACACACACACACACACAGAGGCTATATGTATTTTGTGATATGTGAAGTTTTGCCAAATTGTAGGGGAGGTGGGAGAGGAGCTGGGGCAGTCCTATCATAATAACAAATAAATGTAAATGATAATAGTAAATAAAAAACGAATTACTAAACAACACACAATCCGCTTCATATCCAATCATGTGCGGCCACCCACACCCCAATAAATATACATATATACACATATATATTCATGTATGTGTAGCGCACACGATATGCGTGCAAAGGAGTTTGGGATTGAGACAAGTAACAACAGTTGTTGTTAGACAAGCAGGAAGCGGCACACACATAAGGATAACAACATTTATGCCAACTATTTGAGTAAATTGATACGGCGCCTTGGTAAATGAAGCAACGACCCGCCAAATATAGCCAGAGAGTAAATACGACGCGCGACCTCCTTCCCGTACACTAAGAGAATGACTTATCTAATACGATTCGAATTGCATATAATCAAAAAAGTTCGTATAACCATAAAGAAAACCTACTAAAACTCGCTTTTATTGGCTCTAACTACATTCTTCTGTGCAGTTGCTCAGTTGTTCGGTTGTTCGGTTGGGTCTATTAGGGGTTTCCCTGTGTTCCCTGTGTTCTCTGGTTTCTTGAAGTGTATTTAAACACACATTCTTGGGCCAAGCGAAGGCCATCTCCTGTAAGACAACGATGATTACACAGGCCAACAAATTTGACTGAGGGATGAGATATATTTTTGGAAGATTTTTGATGTGCTTAAGCTGAAGCTGAAACTAGTACTGATCTATACTATATCCATATACAAGATATATTCGAAATTTATACATCTTTTTATGAGGTATGGGACACTTTTAGAAAGACTTCTGGAAATAGGTCGACAGCGGTAGTTGGATTATGTATTAAATTTAATTCAATTCAATAGAATTCTATTTATTTAGCTTGTTAGGTTAATCATTTATATAAGAATACTTTGATTCTTTTCGAGTGGGTCTATCATACAATATCAAAGTCAATCATAGAGAAATCAATAATAGTCCCCACGCCAGGAAACATTGTAGACGAGTGTCAAGATTTTATTTTGATTAATTTCTAGCTGGTTTATGTCACAGTCGCCTGGGTCTGAACACACTTAAAACAAGACCTGAATTTTGTTTTCTAAATTTAGCTATGAATATCTTTAAATAATTCACTGAAGAGAGCGGAAAAAAACTTTTATTTTTTTAAATTTCATGGTCCTTAAGTACCAGACATTTGCTTCCGACTTTAAATTTGTTGTGTCTAATCTGATATATAAAATTGATTATATCTATTATATAATTTGGATTATATAAATCACAATAAAATCTATATCTATACATTATAAGATACGTTTGGCATATTTAGGCTATTTTTATCTTAAAATCACAAGCTAAACCCCTCTTCATATTGTATAGTTGTCAATCTGGGTTACCAAATCCTGTTGGCTTGTGTTATCATTATTATTACGACGCGGCGTTAACGTAATCAAAGAATTATTTTCAGAGCAATTTAATGGCTCTATTAGTATTTATGTGCATTAAATTATTTGCGGTACTTAATAAGTGAAACGAAATGAGGTTTCCTCCTATGAAGACCTCTAATTCAATCCCTTACTCGACGTACTCGAAACCTTTTCAGCCAAACTCGCACAACATATTTCCAGCTTTAAATAGATTTTAAAGCATTAAAACTGATTAGAATATTATGTCAAAATGAATTATTTACAATGTGTAAATTATAAGAAAGTATGCAAACACACACACACACACAGACACACACACGCACACACATACGTACACTCCCATAGAGGCAATTGGATTGATACTGAAAGGGGATGCAAGCAAATTAGTTAAAAACCAATTAAAATTACGCATACGCCGCATAGGCCGCATGCCCAAATTGTAAACCAGTTTAATAGTCAATATATATGTATATATATATATACATATATATTTATGTGTGTGTGTGTGTGTGTGTGTGTGTGCATAGAGATATCTAGCCACACACAGCCAATACACACAAATGCGCTGAGAAAAATTTTCTAAAAATCCAAATTAGAATGTCAATAAAATACGCTTTTAATGAAATAATTAATTAGATTTTGCACATCAACAAACCGAGGCGCATTTCGCAAAAACACAATTGTACATGGAAATAATATATATATATAGATATATAGATATATATAGATATATATATATGGGACTTATGTATAGTTATGTGCTATATGTGCTTTTGATGTCTATTTACTTGCATTAAACGGTCATCGCATCTGCTCACCTCAACCTCACCTGCACCTGCCCCGCCCCTCTGCTGCCCTGCACAGTTGTGTTTTAGATTTTCAATTCGCATGCGTTTCCATGTTTTTTTTTTGGTTCAATATTCTTCTTATTAGTTCTGGTTTCGTTGCGCGGGCGATTTATTCGATTTTCAATTATTTAAATGGTTTTCATTTCGAATTCTAATTTGCATTTGGCGAGAGGAATCGCTACTGTCTATAGCTCCGCCCCTGGACGCGCATCAAAGTGCCACTGAGTGGCACAAAAACTAAAAATGACTGAGCAGATAGATAACAGAAACAACAAGAGCCGCAGCAGCAGCAACCAGAATTGACTTTCCTAATTGCCTCAGAGAATTTAAATTGAGACATGAAATTGAATAATTCAAAATAATTAGCCAGCCAAGACGGACAGCGTCGGGCAGCGTAATTGCATTAATGATTTTGATAAATGACAATCGCCCAGAAGTCGTCTTTGACTTTGACGCACACAATCTTAGCACCTGGCATGCGGCTCCGAAGCATTTAAATATGTTAAGTACAAAGCGAAATTGAGAAAAGTCGCATTGAAGTCGAAGCAAGAGAAATTCTAATCAAAGTAAATGAAGCCTATAAGTAAAGCCCTGAGAATCTCCTCATTATGTTTATTAGAACTGGAATGGAAGCTTGAATCAGAAACTCAGATTTAGGAATCTTCAAAATAGAGAAAATTATATATATGAAGAAAAATATATCCGAAGGCAACCAAGTCTAGAAGTGAAACTAAAATAAATCTGAAAAATAAATCAAAATTATTATAAAAGTTATTGAGTGGATTTGGCAATCTCAAATACGCTCATTAACGTTATTATAATTGATTCAGCAATCTTCAAAGTAGAGAAAAATTTAATTTAGAGCAGTTAAGTCAAGTCAGGGTAGGGAATTTATAAATGAAGAACAATATCTCTGATGTAAAACAAGCCTAGAATTCTGGAATTGAACTTTGTATTCAGCAATCTGCAATGATTATGGGCTATTCGAAAGGAAAAAGAAATTTAATTTAATTTAATTAATTTAGAAAAATTGTAAAAATATTTTAAAGCTAAATCAAATCTAAACAGAATAGAAATGTGTTATGAAAACATAGATATCTAAATAAATAGAGATCAATATTAATATTTTCATTAATAAAGATGTAAATAAAGATCAATATTAATATTTTCATTGATTAATCATCATTAAATTAAGTTAATTATGGAACTGAAACTTGTATGCAACAACTAGAAAATAAACATAAATACTATTTAGAGAAATCGATTCTCAGTTCGTCAATCAAGAAAAACACATTTAAGCTAAGTCAAATGTGGCATGGAAGCTCTGATTAAATATGAATATATTCAGTCTATTTATTTATACTTTAAATGAGGCGAAAATCACTCGAGAAAATCATGATTTCTTCTATCAGGCACAGATGAGATACTTCAAATCAAGAACTAGAAAATCAAGTAATTCCTAGCTGAAGCGCTCAGCTCAGTTGAGATGATCTAAAGCACACATACCTTACACATTCGACAGCCAATGCGTAAAGAAAACTAGTCTGTCAACTTTGTGGCTAAACAATGTGTGGGGATCAGCATAATCTAGCAGCTGCGTGAGGGCTGTATTGCCGAGCTGTCTACACGATCCATTTCGCTGGTCGCATTCGTAGTCATAGCCAAATGATCGCGAATCAAGTCGAAGCGCTGAAGCTGCTAATTAAACTAATTGAGTAATTTCAAATTTCCAGAGCCCAGCAACAAAGTACAAAATTAAATGAGCAAATAGACCAGATGCGACTGAAGATACGACGCCAGAGATTCATAGACCAAGACACGAGTCAAATAAAATAAAACCTGCTGGAACTGTAAGGCGCAATCGAAACCTGAACTGAGTGTTCGGCTTGCAGCTGGATATGGATATGGACTGCTGAGCTGAACCCAAGCCTCTATATGGATATGTACAGCTCTTAAGTTAGACAGATCTCATCGCTCTGTATCTGTGGCTGTAAATCGCTGTTTGCGTCTATATAACGAGCGTCTTTGGTTTAATTGAGTATTGTACTCCTCTTTTTGGGGTTTATGAGCACCCACACAGCGCTTGCTTAACCTGTGCTAATTAAATTCCAACTTGGTCCAAAATGACGCTGCTAATGGGTGCGGGCCACTCTCTGATAGGCATCTAATGGGCCTCAATTAGAAGCGCAGCGCAGCTGAGAAAACGTTTCGCATGCTCGATAGACAAAGAGAGCGATAGAAAGAGAGTGAGAGAGAGGGAGAGAGAGAGAGATGTGGCCAAATGTATGCAAATGCCACAGCAACTAAAACAGTTTCCAACTTTCTTTTGACCAAATATACAAAATACAGATACAGATGCAGATACAGATACAGATACATTTGTACATTTACAGAAATCCAGATACGGATACATTTGTCGCTGCTGTGATTGGGGCAATGAACTGTGCGAGGCACAACAATGAACAAATTTTAAGAGAAAAAACTAACAAAATTGTTAATATTGAGAAATTGGGGAACAAAGTTGGGAAAAGATAAAAAAAAAAAAAAATAATAATGAATAAAAAGTCACTAAACTAAAATCCCCCCGACAAAATATATAATATTAATAATAATAATAATATAGAAACATATGACAACAACAACAACAGCAGCTGAATGGTATTAAAAAATTTACATAAATTGACTATAAATTCAAATAGCCCCAGAGCCGAAGCGTTCGAGGTAGAAAAAGTATCTGATAGATACGTAGCTCCATCATTATTCGAATACAATTAACGCCAAGAGAGAAAGCGTCTGTGTGTGTATGTGTGTGCGTGTGTGTGTGTGTGCCCAACTACCATCAGTGTATGTGTGGTATGTAACCATGCCCACTACAAGCTTCATTTGTTGCTTAGCTCACATATTTTTACCTTTTGGCCAAGGCAATAAAACCAAATCAAAGTGAAAGACTACACGATCTCGAAGCCAGAGCGCAAATCATAGATATACATAAATATATATATATATATATATATATAATTCATTTAGTGTTTTATAGAGCGGGACGGGCAGAGAGAGAGAGAGAGGGAGACAGAGATTGACGAAAACTGAAACAAGTAAGAACGTTTTACATGCGCACACCTGACTGCTTGATACTCGCTCAGAGTGCAATTTAGTGGACTATGGAATTAGCTGTATCTATAATTGACAGATTTATCTGAAGGGCAAGTCAAGAGCCAAAACTCATGCGTCTACAAGAATAGCTCATCCAAGCTATATTACTGTTAACTCTGGAAAAGTAATTTGTTGATTTTGCTTTTGGCCAATATATGCTCTATATATCTATAGAGTCTGCTCAGTAAATTTATTTCAAAAATTCGCTTCTTTTCTTGATATATGATATTCTCGCGAATCTGACCTCAACGGAATTTTTTACAGAACTATTTTATTATATTAATTTCCATGAATATAAACAAAATTTTATATTCATTTTTTCAAGACATTTGCTTATTGCAGGTACAAGACAGATAGCAAATAAATTATAAAATAAATATAGAGAATCGATGTTCGACTACTACTAATACTCATACTTCTAAAGATAATGCTTGGTAAAGTAATTTTTCTCTTAAGGAAATCAATTTATGGCCTCATAAAATATTTTTTAACTGCGCTTACCAAACTGAGCGATTTATTCACAATTGAACTTGGGTGTGCTGTGCTAATGATCAATTTTGAGCAAGCTTAATGCGTAAGACTCATACTTTTGTTTTCAATTTCTTAAAAATCATTTGCTGAAATGTTGCAGAACTCAATTTTATTTTAATTTATTTAAATCAAAATCGAACAAAAAAAATCAACATTAAAGAGAGCATTAAGTCTGCGCTATCCTCTATGCCTCTTAGGCCAAGCTCAATAAATGCATGGCAAAACCAATATACTCTCTCCCACTCCCTGAGCGTGTATCAAAATGGTAGATATGTAAGTGTCATTGCCTTCCATCTAAGCATCTAAGCACGCTTCTTCGCTCTCGCTCGCACACGCGCGCTGGTCGCCCGACTCTCTACAACTTATAACATTTAATACATTGTTCGGTTCGGTTTGGCTTGGTTTGGTTTTGGCTTTTTATGTGTTTTGGTCAGTTCCCTCCGCTGCCCCTCGGCTGCTCCAAGTCTCGATCATTTTCGGAGTAACTATCTGCCCTTTGTTGCTGCGCTGCGGCTGCGCTGCTGATCTCTCGCTCCCACCCGGGCATTGTGCGGTTTGTAATGTGCTCCGGCAATGGCCACGCGTATTGGCCAAGTTGTGGCCGCTCGCGTTTTTGTCATTAAATTTGCGTTTATTTCATTGGCTAACTTGTTTTTTTCTTTTCTATTTCTATTTGTTTGTCATCATACACATACACACACTACCCTCGCGTGTGTGTGTGTGTGTGTTGACTCTATTTGTGTTGTTGTTGTTGTTGTTGTTACCGTATTGTTTCGTTATTCAATGCTTCGTTTAACGATCGTGTTTACATCGCTTGATCCATCTGCATACATACTTCGCCCACGGTATTCCATCTAATTATTTCAGATAGTATCAACCATTTTGTCTTTGCCGTAGCCGGATTTATTTTGGACACAACCCATTTTTCGGGTCAGCAACTCAGTTTCACACGTTCTCATTTGATTTACACTTGTTTTCTTTCGTCTTTTTTTTTTTTTTTTTTGCTTTTAATTTTTATCTCCTTTAATGCTAGTTACTAAAACTGAGTCAGGTGTTAAATGATATTTGACCCGAAAAACGCTGTAAAATTTACGAATTGTTTTTTTTTTTAATTTGAATAAAATTGAATTCAGATTGAATCTGCAAATCATGAAGCAAAAGTGTTTGGTTTAGTTTAGTTAGCAGATAATATCTGGGCAGAGATCAACGATTTATGATTTTTAACCTTTAGATTTCGACTTTGAATACGAAAATATTGCTGCTAGTTTTGATGGCGTTTTAAGTTTTGTAGTATTTGATCCACAAATTAAATTCATAAACTATTCGGTTCTAGTCTAGTCAGTTCGATTTAATGGTTTTATGATATGAATAATCAAACTCTGATATTTTTTAGCTTAAGAACTAATTTCTATTTATTTTATATTATTCATTTTGACTTGAAGAACCACAAAATCTAGATTAAAAATTAAGAATTTTCAACATCATTTAAAACAAAAGAAAATTCAAAATAAAATATATTTATTATAATTTTAATAAATTCCATTGATCTCTAAAGAAAATATATATTTCAATATTTCATATTTTTTTCTTAACTCTTAAGTCTTAAATTCAACCAACATTTTGCCATGGATATCTAACATAAATGTTTTCCCACTCAGAGTGGAAAAATAACAAAATTAATGATAATTTCTAAGCTGCAGAAGGCGCGGGAAGTATAGAAAACTTGAAGTAAATTAGAATAAATATTAAATACAGTTTTAGTCGAATCAATTTAGGGACAACCTCGAAGACTCAGGGCAATGAACTAGCCCAAACCTCTCGCCTAGAGCTGTCCTAGCTTGCGGTGTGCTTAGACCCAATAATATTTGCTCGTCGCTCGTTTAGCTTCATGCGATCTGCATCTCAATCAATTGATTCGAGTCGCTGCTAGTCAATTGGTTTCTGTTTCTCACACTGGGCCACTGTGCCATTAAATTCGTGTTAAATGTGTTCAATCGATATTCGAGCACTTGGCTTGAATGTTTTGATGTTTTTTTTGTTTTTGCTTTATTTTTATGTGCCGATTTTGTTGCGCGCAGTAGGTTAATTATAAAATTAACATTAAGCGATTGACAACTGGTCAGCCAAGGTTCCATACGCCAAACTGCAGCCCCTGCCCGCGGCGCTTTACCGCCCCCTCTCCACTGCCAGCCCGCTCCATTTCTCTGAGCTGACAATGCCAACACATGCGCTGATTTGTGAAGCGGAAGGTGTTCGTCGCATCCAAATATACATTTACCCATACAGAGAGCGTTGTCTATATTTCCAGTTCGCCTGTCCTAC
Source organism: Drosophila fulvimacula (assembly GCA_035045555.1). Taxonomy (NCBI): domain Eukaryota; kingdom Metazoa; phylum Arthropoda; class Insecta; order Diptera; family Drosophilidae; genus Drosophila; species Drosophila fulvimacula. Next base: position 289,563 of record JAWNOX010000118.1, on the reverse strand, counting down.
CCCCCCCCCCATGCCTGCCTCGCCCTCTGCAGCGCTGCAGCCACGCCCCTGGTACTCATTTGGTGTACGATAAATTTCACATGACATTATTAGGTGACTCTTTTATTGTTGTTGTTGTTGTTGTTGCTGCTGTTGTGATTATGTCATAATTTTAGGAAAATGAAGCGCTCAACCAAAATAAATTAAAAATTGCTTTCATGCATGAATTGGTTGCGGGAGCCAACGGAACGCGCTTGGCACCCTACAACAACAACAACAACAGCAGCAGCAAGGGGCGAGTGGAGTGGAGCAGCCACCACACGCAAGTACGCTGCGAATCTTGGGGCCCAACTTCATTATTATCCGCAGTATCCAAATATAACGCCAGTTGGCTCATATATGAATCGATCGGTACACACACACACACACACACACACACACACACACACACACACACACACACACACACGACACACAGAGGCTTAAGTGTTTATGGTCGATTTGAAGTTTATAATGGATAGTTGGGAATGGCCTGAGTTTGCCCATCTTCGAAATTCCAATTGAAATTCAAATTCGAATTCAAATTCAATATTGTGCATGAGAATTGAAATGAAGTGCGCAATATTCAATTAAAGTCATTGTTATTAGTAATTTCCCTTCAAGCTGATCGATCGCATCGTTCTTCATTGATTGATGCTCGAGTGGCAGTCGTCGTTGGCGTCGTTGGCGTCGTTGGCGTCGTCTCCATACCGGATAAGTTCATCAATTTTCAATTTGTGTGTATTAAGGCGACCTCACAGAACAGCCACCCACCCACCCATGATCACTTGTCCGACCCGATCTGCCCCATCTGCCGCCATAATGAGCCATTATGCAAAACCATATTTTGCTAATGAAGTAGAACATTTCCACGCACGGACGTCTTTATTAAAAGTAATTAAGCCTCTGTAATTTTCATTTGTCGAGCAAATGACAAGCCATCGCAGTGGCAGCTACGTAAGCCTACATATCTATATCGCTATATATACAGATATATGTGAATGAACCAAGTTTCTATCTAGAGAAGGATCAACTGCGTACCCAAGTACCCTCCTCAATAGCTACTCAGCGTCATTGAAGTACGTAATAATTGTGTATCTTAATGCGCACAGAGTTCATTTGAATCTTAATCAATTTTATCGTTATGACATTTGCACGAGCAATTGGTCTGGTTCTAAAAATATGCCAGCCATTGTAGGCCAGAAGAGGAAGCTTTCAAAGCATTCTATGCCCAAAAATTATTGTTGTTCTAGTTGCTATTCGTGAATCTGTTTCTGTTTCTGTTTCTGTTGCTGACCGAATACACAAGAGTAACAAAAATTGAACTCAAGTGCAGACAATTGAAGCTGTTCAGAAAGAAATCGGCGCGCCAGTCGTCAGAGAGCGAGCCAAGGGGCGTTCTGTCCATGGACGCACCCCTTTGAAGCTGAGCAAAACAAAGATGTATGAGCAGTGAGAGTGCTCTCAAGTCGGGGGCATGCTCGAATAACTGATTAACTGGGGACCGAAATGTTCCATGTTTGTCAAATATTTGGGAAGCACATATGATATCTAGCCTTTTAGGTGTACCACAGTGCGTAAGCTTCTACTATCTGAGGAAGTGAAATATTTGCAATCTTTGTATTTCTTATGAGAAGTTATATGCCAACTTTCGTATCTCTAACTCCAATTTATATCTATTAATATATTAAAATTGAAACAGGATTGCGGGTAGGTATTTTGGTTAATGTAACTCAAATTGTTTTCGAGAAAAATTGATATATTTATTAATATAATAAAACTGGAATGAGATATTACAGAAAGATGTATAAATGATGCCATCTATAATCTATACTAATATATATATAAAATTGCATCTGTCTAGTTTTAGTAGTTCTCGAGATAGACTCATTCAGTTGTACGAATAGGCAGACAGATAAGATAGGATATTAAAACACTGAAATAAGATGGAGCAGAAAGATATATTAATTATGCTCTCTACAATCTATAAGAACATATATCTCAAATTTCAAAAGCCTAGTTTTAGTAGTTCTCGAGATAGAGTTATTCAGATGAACGAACAGACGCATAGATGAGCCTAGCCTAGATCAATTCATCTGTATATTCATATACTTTATGACATCGTTCACACCTCCTGCTGCAACTCTTGTTGTAACACAACAAAACATTTCAATAAACCCAATATACCCCATTTTCAAAAAGAAATGTCTAGGGTTTATTGCTATTGAAAATACTCTTTCTTTTGGGAACTTTAAATTTCAGTTTCAGATTTTCAGATCGACAATTTGTTTACTATTTTTGTTGTTTATTTTGGAAACAGTTCCGAATCGAGCCGTACTCGCGACATCTGGTTAATTGATTTCTGGAGGGAGGGGCGCGGTGCATACATTGTTTGCAAATACGTCTGTCTGGGGTTGAGTACAGCGAGTTGCCCTGCCGCGGAGCAGTGAAGAGCTTTCAGTTGTCCACAATTACGTTGAATTAAAACCCATATTGCGTCTGTCTTTGATTCTATTAAGATTATTAAGCGCTCGCTCGGCTCCCCGGTGTTCCGCACGCATTTAACGAATATCAGAAAGGAGCATTTCAATTGCGCGGCATTCAATTAGCGAATTGATTTGCCAATTCACTTGCCGCTGGCTGCGCAGACAGCAGTTAGGTCTACGACCATCGATGTAGATACTCACATTTAGTAGTCGTGTGCTGGCTGTACTTGTCGTCCCGTGGCGATCTGGAAATAGAAAGAAGAAGGCGAGGCATTAGAGCACGATCTTAGGACTCTTCTCAACTACCCCCAACGATAAAAGTGTCGAATGCTATAAAATTTATTGCCGCACGCTCGATCGCCCTAAATTCCGATTCGATATGATCGTGCCCACCTCCATGGACAGTGCTGGCGGCTGGCGGCTAGCGGCTGCCTTTGCACCGCTGTCTACCTGACTCCCTGACTCTCCTAATTGCAGCCACTTAGCACTCCGACTCGCTGGCTGCATTGGGCCAAACATCAAAGTGCACAACAATTGCTGTTGATTTTTCCAAGATTTTCCTTACTTGCTTGCTTGCTAACCCAAAAATAAATTTCCTGCATGACAGTGACTCTTTTTGTTATTTTCTTTCGTAAATCCGAGCAGGATCAAAGATTCGAGGAGCACCGCAGACAGCTGCACTCGCTGCAATTGTTGTGACTGCACTCGATTCTCCCTTTGTTATTGTTATGTTTTGAGGGAAAGGCCAAAGGTTGCCGTTCCAAGGATCTCAATCATGGCCCTTACAACTAGGAATTGTTCACAAAACAGGCTAAAGCTTTTAGCTCTTTAGCTATTTCCAATTTGTTTAGCGAAATATGAAGTACACTTGGGCTCGGTCACTCGCTTCGGCTGTAGACCTTCATGTAGTCAAAGAAAAGTTAAGAGCTGCACAACTTCCATCAAAAAACGTGAAAACAATAAGCAAACTAATTACAAATACGCGTGAAAATTTCAAAAATCTTACCCAAGCGAGTAGCGAGTAAAAAAGGGTTCACTTGGGGGGTTGGGCAGTGGAATCCCCGAATGGAGGCAGATGAAAATTATGCGCTGCAATTTTTATTGCTTCATTGTTCTTTATTTTGTATTCGCTGAGCCATTGGAAATGCCCAACTGGGGTCTATCAACTACGGTCAGCAGTATGTAACAGCCAGAAGAAGGCGAGTGATCGAAGTATGAACTGAAGCTGAACACTCGGGGAGTTCTAGTTCTGTCCTTAGAGATGTCTCAAGTTCTTAAGCTATTAGAGCTTAACACGTCAAATTGCAGCCATTTAGTGCCATCTTCATCTCTCTCATAAAACTTTAAAAATTCGTTGTGAAACCAATTAATGGAGCATACATTAAACCAAAATATATACTACATATATATAGAAATTAAAATTAAAAATTATATATATATAGAAAATAGATTCCCTTAAAATTTACTCAGATATTGGCCTCTATAATCTCTATCTCTCTATAGAGCTCTCAAATGAAGTCTGCTTCAAACCCAGTCAACAATTTCGATAATTTTTAAGAAATCAATCAAAAAATCGTGTATATATACATATATATATATATATATATATAATATAACTAATCAATTTCTTTTTGTGGTTTACTATTCGAGCATATCTCAGCTGTTATAAGAGCAATAATTACCAAATTTTGTATATAGACTCTCCTAAAGTATAGAAACATGTTAAACAGTTCCCTTCTTGGCTAACTCTGATCCAATTGCTCAAACTCGGCAAAGTATTAAATTGTCAACAGCATCTCACGCTCAGTCAGGGTATCTTCTAGTCATGCACTTGCCAGTGGAGCACTTTTACTTGTATTGCGGCTGGCGCTTGACTCCTGGCTGGGTTCTTTGCATTGTGTTTTTGGTACGCTTTTTGGGTTAATGTTAATTACCAAAACTGCTTTGGCACTTCGGCTGACCGACAGAAAACACAACAACCCAAAGCAATTAAAATTTTTATGACGCACTGAGTTATTACTTCAAATCCACAAACTTGAGTAATGCCAACGCCTCTACGAAAGGACGTGAGAAATTTTCAAAAAAAAAAAAAAATACTGAAAAGGAAAATGTACGCCCCCGAAACGAAGAAAACGTGAAAAGCAAATGAAACGGCAGAGATATTAAAAAGATTTATTGTTTTATGATATCCAACAAGAGCGTAAACCAAAAGAGCGAGAGAGAGAGAGAGAGAGAGGGAAAGACAGAGTGAGGGAGAAAAAGGTAGCACCGAGTGTGCAATTGCGCTGCTACCTGTGCGGCGAGAGGTCAAAGGTTGAGCGGATCGCATCGGAAAGTAGTTGAAGTCATGTGTTGCCAATCGATGGACGCTTTCCCTATCGAAATAGAAATGCTGTAATTAAAGTCTAACTGTCAAAATCCAATAAATTATTCCGATTCCAAATCCAATTCAATCTGAGATGGCCAAGTTCGTTGGCTTCTTGGCCATTTAATTGATCATGGCCAGCAAACAAAGCTGCGACGACTTCATCTCTCCGCCCCAGCCCCAGCCCCTGCCCCTGCCCCAGCCACAGCGCCTCTGCCGCTTCTTCAGCCATAATTTACATAAAACGATTCGACATTTTTACCACTGCAAGTGAAAATGTTACCAAGAGTAAAAGACTAAAGATGTGAAAGTTTATTAATTAGACAAAGCCAGAAACAAGACAAGCCTCCGCGAACTCCGAACACCGAAAGACAATACATTTCGGCTATGTAGGTCTATCGTATCGCATACTATTGATAATTCCGAGGCAATGCTTGTAATTGCAATTAATATGTATACTCTCTCCCTCTCTCCCTCTCTCCCTCTCTCTCTCTCTCTCTGTCTCTCTGTCTCTGTTTAAGGATTGCATGATAAGGAGGCATATCAATTACACTTACACGAGCCAAAAACTGTGCGATTAACATAAAAGGGCAGCAGAGCCAGCAACAACTGAAAGTAGTTAAAAAAAAACAAAAAAAAAAAAAAAGTAATAGGCGTAATAAGAATAATTGGCGCTGAGCGCCAAAACTCATGTGTGTGCGTGGGTGGCTGAGCGGGGGAGGGAAGGAGGTGGGCGGGTCGGGTGCTTGGCAGTGCGTGTCCTTCGACTGTCTAAGGGTTGATGGCGTTGAGTTGTGACCATTTCATAAATACCGTTATAAACAAATTACGACAACAATAATGACCCAACAACAATTTGCTACTAACACGGTAACTAACAACAACAACAACAACAACAAGAACAGGGAGCAAAAGGGCTGGCAGGATAACACAGTCACAGCAGTAGGCAGCAGCAGCAACCAACCAAAAAAAACTACATGAAATTCGTTTTTTATTGCTCCCATTTACACATGTACAAGTGACATCCCACCAAGCTCAGCCCCGCCTCCTCCACGGACACCCACTGACCGTTGCCCCACCCCGCCTCCTGCTGCCCCTTGACCCTACCCGAACGCATACTGTGAACCTATTTATGAATTTCTAATGAAATTAAGCGTAATGGGCGCACGGAACACATGCATATAGCTCATCTATATACACTGAGAGAAAAGAGTTGAATCGATTTATTAGAAATTAATCAATGAGGTTAGCCAAAGACAATTTTGCATTATTTGTTTAACTGTAAAATTATACAAGTTAACTACATATATTAAGAATCTATACTACATACACTGAGCGAAAAAATACATTCCATTTGGTAGAGGGTAATCATTGAGAATAAAACAAAGTAAAAATATGATATATTTATATTTGCTTAACTAGAAATGATGTAAGTTTATTAAGCATCTATACTGAATACACTGAGAGAAAATACTGGTTGTTGTAGGAATATAGCAAGTCTATTGGCAGATAAAACTAGGCTGATTCGCTTTGTTTAAGAACACGAAATTCCTATTTGACAGCTTTAAATAGAATATCATTACAGACAGAGATATATTAAATTCTATAATATATACACTGGCAGACAAAACGTGGGTATTTTTAGTACTATTAAAAAATTTCATATTATATAAAATTAATTTTGATCGAAATAAAACAGAACGAATAGAATGATTAACTAGCATGACTATATACACTGTACCGCTGGGAGAAGAGGCTGCAAGACGTGGGCCAAATAAAAAAAAAATTCAAAATTCTATATTAATTTGACTTAATTTAAATTATATTATTTAATATATTATATTATTAATTTAATTTATATATGATTGGAAGGATCTAGCTTGAAAATTAGACTTTATGTGCCTCTTGACCATAGTACACTGACAGAAAAACTTAGATATTTCATCATGCATAAAGTATTATGATTCATGTTGCATATTATATCATAATTCCATTTTTTTTCAAGTAAACGAAAATAAAAGTAAATAACTAAATATAGTATGAATGTACACTGAGTGAAACTTGAAGGCAATAATAAAATTTTTAAAATTTTGTTTTATAAAAAATAATTAGTCGATAAAAAAATCAAATTTTATAGATTATAGTATTTATATATTAAAATAGGCATACAAATTTTCTCTGAGTGTATTTTTATGTGTATAGAACTGACCTCCCCAAGCCCTTTGACAGGGGGCACCACCCGTCGACAGCTAAGCAGCGTGCGCTGTGGTGGAGTAGGGTGTTTATTTGTCGACGGGTCGCGACTATTTAACACACACACACACACACAGACGCCTACACACCTACACAGCTATGCACACTTATGCGCTGACCGAGAACAAAAGCTGCTGTTGACCCTTAAGAACTGAGCGCGAACCCGAACCGAAGTCCGCTTCGCTGGGACTGCGCCTTGAACGTGCAATTAACGTTTTACCCTTCGCCTGGCACCTTTGTTCCTTTCGGCCAGTTGCTGCAACGCACGTTGTAATTTTTGGTAATAAAAAATATGGTAACTTCATAATTTGGTAGGCTGCTCTAGTCCTGGCGGGCGTGTCGCCTGGCCCGCGCAGCAAACATAGGATAATTGCGACCATTTGAATATTCAGCAGTTGCGATGCATGTTAAGTCCCCGCGCCAGAACCAGTCCCAAACCAAAGCCAAGACCAAACCCAAGTACACTCCATGCCGATGGCAATGCCAATGCAAATGCGTGTGAATCACCTTCCAGTTAAGGCCAACAACTTTGTGGAGTCAACTGTCCAGTTAGGCTTAAGTAGGTATTAATTTCTCCCCAGCGTCTTCTCCAGAGGCGATTGCATTGCCTCAAAGGGAGAGGGAGAGAGAGAGAGAGGAGAGAACTCATCGATACGCAACTTTTTGGCTGCAAGCGAAGAGGGAGAGGGGGGTATGGGGGCGTGCTAGGGTGCTGTGTGCTGATCCGGCCATTGACCAGCGAAGAAACACCCAAAGTTGGCTAAAAGCCCGCCGCTCGATGCCCGTTGTCCGTTGTCCGTTGTCCGTTGTCCGGCCAGTTACTCACAATCGTGTAATTAATTAAGCTCGTCAGCTGGACAATGGACAAGGCGGCTCCGACCATTAGGGAGGTGACGCACAGTGGGCCTGGGAAGACGCACTCGGACAAAGGGAGAATGTGGACAACAGTTATTAACTAACATTTACACCTGTAAATCATAGAATCCGAATTATCTACTCGGGCAATTCGGAGCTCATAGGCCCAAGTGGGAGTTTGAGCGATCTGGTACCAGTGTGCAACACTTCTGGCTGTCAGTAAAGCCTCATGCTGGGCACGGGTTTATAACCTGCCCAAGGCACACCTGGGGGCGACAGCGCGATGGTGGAAGGGGGAGAGGGGCAGGGACGCAGGACACGCATTGTATTGGACACGGGCACAAACACACCTCAAATCGCGTTTTGTCCTTTATCAGGTAATTCACTTTTTAACTTGCTCTTCACATTTCATTTTGTAATTCCAGCTTTGGATGCTCGTTGGGTTCTTTTTTTATTTTATTGTATTTTTTGTTTTTTTTTTTTTTTTGCTTTCTGTAATTGTTTGCCATTAATTACAGCAACAGCGACAACAACAGCGACAACAACAGCGACAACAACAACAAGAGCAATGAGGCAGAAGGAGATGCGTAACCCGACAACAACAACAACAACACTTGAAGCGCAAATATTTCCGCTTGTGCTTGCGGTTAATTTTATTTATAAGTCGCAATGACACACCTTCCATTTCGATTTACGATCTGCCGCATTAACGGTTAATGAACAGCTTACCAAGCTCTGGCCAAGCGTGCGTTGTTGAAGGAGCAACACGAGACAGAGAGAGAGAGAGAGTGAGACAGATGGAGGAGGAGTGGTGAGGGGGGGGGGGGGCACAGAAGGTAGTTGAAGCAATTGCCTTGGTTCAATTCTCTTATTCGGTTTGCATTGCTTCTAATAGAACTCGCCCCGATATGATTTCCTTTTCCGGCGCTTTGTCTCTCGCTCGCTCGTTCGTTCGCATCTGCTGCCCTCTCTCTCGCTCTCACGCCTACATTCTTTCGGCGAATTCGAACAAGTTCGAAACGACCCGAAGTGCAAGAAAGACAGCAACGAAGCTAGCACGACGCCAGGCAGCGAGCATATCTGTGTGTGTGTGTGTGTGTGTGTGTGTGTGTGTGTGTGTGTGTGTGTGGGTGAGCGAACGTTCATTCAACGATTCGCCAAGCCGGCATAACGCCAAAGGAAAACAATAACAAACCTCAGCTGAGGAAACTAGGCGAAAACTTAAGAGTCGGACTTAGCAAAAGAGAAGAGCTGAGCGAAACAGAAAGAGTGCAACGGCAATTGCAGCAAGTGCGAGGCGAGTGCGAATGCGAGCAATGCAATGCATTCAGCGATTGCACAATTGGCCAAAAAAGACACCTACATACGTCGCATGGCAAAAGGTGTTCAAATGCCGTAACACCCTCCGCAACCAGAAATACATACATATAAACATATATTTATATATACATATGTATATTTTGCAAATATCTTGAGAAATATTTCAGTAAATTTGCTGTCTCTGCGCTTGGCGCTTGGCGCTTGGCGCTTGGCGCTCGGCCAAAAAAGCAGCAAAAGTAAATCAATAATTTCAGCTGAAGCAAAAGAAACGGCACAAAAGTAAGCAAGAAATTGCATTGCGACTTGGTCAACGCATTTCCTATTGCAGCTTATTCAAATGGGGCCTGGGGATGGGATGGTGGAGGCCAGGTGATAATCCCACGAGACGTGCGAAGGCTAAAAAAGCGAACAGCGAACAGCGAACAGCGAACAGCGAACAACATCATTATGAGCATCATCAATAGCGGCTGCAAGTTGCCAAAATCATTATGGGGTTTTCCCTGTTTTGCCCCGTCTGTGAAATGCGAAACAGCAACAGCAACAGCAACAGAAACAGAAGCAGCAGCAGCAGCAGCAGCGGAGGCAGCGTCGAGCGCAAGCATCAAAATCAAAAGGAAATTCACAAAAGCATAAAAATCAAATAAAGCTCAGCCAAAGCCGTGAAAAACAGCGAGCAAACGAGCAAAGCCAACGAATTGGCGACCATGAAAAGGGAATAACATTGAGTGGGGGAAGGGGGAGAGGAAGAGCAGCAGCAACAACAACAGCAGCCGCAGCCGCAGTCGCAGCGGCAGCAGCAGCAGCAGCAGCGAAGCGCGTGGAAAACAAAACGTCACAAAACGCAGACAGACGACTTTGACGTCGACGTCGACGCCAAACTTCGCTGGCAATGACGATGACACGTGCTTTTTTCAGCTGTTTTGTGGAAAACTGGCAAACTGTGCGAAAAAAAGGACAAAAACAAAAATCAGAAACGAGAATATGAGTGGAGATAGCAGCCAAAGAGAGAGACAGAGCCTCGGAAAGAGAGACAGAGCAAAGCGAAATCAAACAGCAAATAAAATGGAGAAGGGGGCAACCAAGCCCTGCAGGTGGCAGCAAGAATTGCACTGTGTCTGTGCGTATGTGTGTATGTGTGTGTTGAGTGTGAGTGACTGCTTATTGAAGATATATATATATATATATATATATATGTGTGTGTGTGTGTGTCGCTCGGGCTGCCGACAGACAGCGAAGCTGACGGCGTTGCTGGTCGTGCAGTCTTTTTGGCGCGTGACGTCGACAACTGTGTGTGTGTGTGTGTGTGAGTGCGAGGAGTGAACGGGTAAGCGGGTAATCGGGTGAACGGGTGCCGGGCAGCTGGCAAATTGCATTATTATGCGAGTGTCTGCAGTCTGAAATCCAGCAACAACAAGAACAACAGCGAATGGCTGGGGCAGTAGCACAACAAAAACAAATTGCAACAAAATACGCAAACAAAAACAAAATCATACGATTGCCCCTCCTTCCGCCTGCCCGCATTCCTCATCCATTTTCTCTCTTCCTTCTTCATTCAGCATTCTATGGCGATTAGGCGAACTGCACGCAGCAATAAATAGTGGAGCGGCGTGTGAGTGGAGGTGATGCCGCTGGGTCTGGGGCTGGAACTGGAACTGAAACTGGAACTGGAACGGGGTGGCAGATTATTGGGGACAGACATTACATGCAGTTTTGTTCAAAAATTAATAGAATTTCATAAGCATTCAGATATGTCTGTCCCATTCGCATGTGTTGTGCATCGCTCTCTCTTTTTATAAATTTTGCTATTCGCCCGCTCGCTCGCTCGCTCGCACGCTCATGTGCTCTCTCCCTCTCTCGCTCTTCCTCTCTCTCTTCTGCCTTAGCGGCACCCATTTGGCTTGCTCTCTTGCACGCTTGTGCCTGCTCGCTCTTTCAAATGTTAATTTGAATTTTTATTAGGTTTTAGGCTTTTATTGTTGTTGGCCAAAAACTGCTGCTGCTACTGTTGTTGCTGTTATTGTTGTTGTTGTTGTTGTTGTTGTTGTTGTTGTGTGTTTTATTTTCACTTAAAACTGCAATTGTTGCTGCCGCTGCCGCTGTCGCAGCCGCAGCTGACGTTGACGCCGTTGTCAGCGTCGAAAGTGCGGCTGCGTTAGAAAATTGCATTTGACAATAGCTGCACACACACACACAGACACACACACACACACACACACACACACACCAAGTTGGTTTTTAGGTCGTGGGTTTGGTTTTTGGCCAGCCTTAAAATAATAATAAAAAAAAAGAAATTTTCTAAAATTCACCAACTTTTTTATTTTTAGTTTTTTGATTTTGAACCGAACATTTCCTGTGTGTTCCCAGCCCATAACTGTCTAACTGTTAACGCTTTTAAGGCCTAAGCTTAAAAGAGCTGCGAACTTTTCAGCAAATTAATGTGGCAACAACGCTGTATGGTCCATAACGCCTGTTTATGATCAAAATTAAATATGAAGTTTTAGCAAAAATATTAAGGGTATTCTGTATATTGTATATCTAAAAAAGAAAAAAATCTATATATATATATATATATATATATATATATATATATATATATATATATATATATATCTAATATTATTAAGGGTATTCTGTAAATTTTACTATTAGGATAATATTAATTACAAATCATATTATTAACGGTATTCTATATATTTTACAAATGATAATTACAAATCAAACAGAATATATATATATAATATTATTAGTTAAGCCTTTAACACCTTTGCTCTGCTATGATACATTTCCCAGAGTTTTCCCTGACTGTAAATTCAAATGTCTCCATAGATAATATCGCTCAACGCCTTGAGAAGTGGCAAATCATCTTCTAGGAATAATGGCAATACAACGTCGTCAACATCTCGAGATCCATGTGAGGGAAACATTTTCCACTGCTATTTCATTTCAATTTTGAACGCGGATTTGCTATTGCCATTGCCATTGTTGGCCGATCAGAATTGTGCCGACTCATGGCCAAGGCAGGCAGGCAGGCGCCACTGAGAAAACAATTGTCCTGCCAGCCAGCGTTACCTGTGCTTTCGCCTCTGCCTTGCTGCTGCAATTACCCATTTGCACCTGTGTGTTTACTCAGCAGAGGAAAAAGTCACTGTCATTGGCGTCGTTGGTTCGCCGAAATCTTCATTTACCGACGGCAATTGGCCTCACGTTTTGGCCACTTTGAATTTTTCATGAGCATTTCAAGAGTTATTCGGGCGGGGGCAGCTCTAATGGCTAACGACAAAGGCGTCTTCGGCACCCTTTTTTCTGAGGGCAATAAAAACATTTTCCTTTCTGCCCGCAAAAATAATAATAATAATAATAATGAATAATATCAAGAAAAATACTTTTTATGCTTATGCTTCTTCTTCTTCGTCTTCTTCTTCTTCTTCTAGTTATTGTTGTTGTTGGCGAAACAGAAAACGCATTAAGTGCGCGGTTTTCCATTGTTTATAAAATTTTTTGTTATTTTTGGTGTCCAGTCAAAATGGGGATAATTAAGAATGCTTATTTATCTAGAACGGCGACGAATGTGGCCCGTCGGCCCAGTCCTTGACCACAGCGGGAGGCATGGTTAGGTATTTAAAAAAAGCTAAATAGCCAAAAAGAAAACTTTTATTTTTTAATGATAAATTGTTTGAGGCCTTGCTAAACACACTCACACACACACACACAGCCAACACTCGCAGGGTGAGGGAGGAGGCGCCAGTCAAAGGTCATATCAGTGCCCTCCCTCTCCCTCTTTCTCTACTCTTTCTACTCTTTCTCCTTGGATGCTTTATTGCAAAATCAATAAAGGAACACGTAAATGTGCGCCAGTTGGGCATGCACGACGTGCAGATACCGCGCACCATGTAACAAGCGGCTATGCAGGTTTTACCTTTACACAAATAGAGCTAAGGCAAAGGTAACAGTATAGAAGAAGTGATGCATCTATCGATATACTCTAGCAGCACCTTTGTATTAAGTTTGCTAGTTCTAGATCTTAAAATATACGAGAGCTAAAGTTTTGATATGGAATTGAATCAAGAGTTAACGATCATTTAGAGTAACCAAAAGCTTGAAAATAGTAAAATGACTTGATAATGATATTCTAGACGAATCTATATACCCTAATCAAATATGTATAAAATAATATGTGCAAGAGAAGGAAATAACTGATGTTTTAATCCAAAATCGATCATTTAGAGTAACTTAAAGCTTAATAAGATAAATAGAGAAGAGATTTAAGAAAAAGTAAAATGACTTTATAATGAAATCTATTATAGAGAAATCTATATACCCTAATACCAATAGTAGCTATACAGAAATATGTGCGAAAGAAGGAAATAACTGAAGTTTTAAAATCGATTTCTTGTAATTTGTAAGAGTTATCGATACATTTTTAATGACGGCAATTCTCGATTATGTAAGTAAGCAATTTATAGATTTAAAAACATCTGAGAGAGTTGAAAGTCTTAATCAATATCAATTTTATTCGATTTCAAATGGTTATCGATTATTTGAAGCTTGTAATAGATATCTCAAGTCTCTAGTATTTTTTTTTCATACAAATCGATAGACCGACGGACTGAGCTTGATCGCACAGTTACGCCATCTTCTGGCTGTTACGTGCACTCCCAACATCTATGTTATACCCTGTTTTTATACATTTTTAGTGGGTATCTTAAATAAAGAAACGAACTGAAGCATTACCTCGTCTTCTAGCCGAATTCTTTTACTAATTAGCAACGCAACTTGGTGAGTTGCAAATTACAAGCGGTACGCGGGATTGAAGCACTTCAAAATTGTTGTTGTTGTTGTTGTTGCTGTTGTCGTTGTTGTTGTTGTTGTTGCAAAAGTTGCCTGTGGGGCACGCAAATCACTTGTTTTTTGTGTAATTAGTTGGCTCACTTCAGGGCAATGGTTAGCGACGACTGCTGCAAACCCAAAAGCCAAACTCAACTTTGACTTTGAAGCGTAATTAACCGAAAACCGATCGCTGGCTTACAGCAACAGCAACAACAACAACAACAACAACAACAACAACGAGAACGACAACGACAACAACTACCGCAACATACTGTGGGCCGCACCGTTTTCAGTTTTTTTTTTTTTGTTTTTTTTGGTTCAGCCCTCAGCCTCCAGTTTGGTAGAGAATTCGCTTGGAAATCTTCTCGTTCAACGACCGATAAAATTAACTCCAACTCTCCCAATCTTCAGCCCGCTAAGACATCCCCTGCTCCCCATCTTTTGGCGTCTTGGCTGCTGCCTTTTAGCGGGTTATTGATTATTAATATATTTCTTTTTTTTCCGTTTTTTGGTTTCCCAAACATTTTTTCTCTAAGTTTTTTTGTTTTTTTTTGTTTTTTGTTTTAGCATTCGGTGTAATTACAGCAACGCGTTAATTGTTCAACTCCTCTGCATTCTTTTTTTTTTTTTTTGGTATTTTGAGGGCTTTAACTATATACTTCTGTTAGCCGACTCGAATGTTTTCTCTATTTGTATTTGCTTTGTTGGCCCGAAAAAACAACATTAGCCGGGGCGAGAAAACTACACTTACGCAGCATCGACAACGGCAGCAGCCGCCGCAGCAGCCGCAGCATCCGTAACTCGACATCCATTATCTACCATTACCATCATTGTCTCTGCCATTACCGTTCCCCCTCCCCTTCCACCAGTAACTACTTGGCTAAAACTGGGAAGCGCTACGAGCTGAGCTGGTTATTAAATATGAGAATCGATTCGACTTGATTGATGAAATGCAAATGCAAATGCAAATGGCAATGGAACCAAATTCTTGAAAGACCCAATAGAGTAAGGAATTCATGATCCAGATCTTATATTGAATAATTCTAAACTTTACTGGACAACAATTAAAGTTTTATGTTGAAATATTTTTGTGAATTTCTATTTCAAGAAATCTATCAAATTTCATATTTTTTGATTTATTACTTTTCAACTAAAATAAATTTGCAAATTTCTAAAATTTATGGCTGAAGATTCGCCATTTTCCATTTAAAAATAAATCGAATAAATTAGAAATTTATATAAAATAATAATGATTCGCATTAATATAGACTATGGACTATATAAATCTCAAGCATTTGTAATTTATTTTTATCTGAAATTATTTTTATCTACAATTCCATCTGTACATTTTGACAATTTTGTCATTTATTACCTAATTTTATACAACAAAATTTTGTTACGAATTTTTAAAATCTTATGAAACTTAAGATACTGAAGAGTTTTTGTAGCTCAAATATATTTCAAGTCAATAAAAATAATATTAATTCTAGATCAAATAATCTACATTTATCCAACCGATCTAACGCACCAAAAGTATTTTGTATTGTTTAATAAACCTATAACTAAATAAATTAGAACAAATAAACATAACTAATATCATATAATATAATAATATATATTAATACCACTAACTAATAATATATAATGTAATAACATAATATATGTAAAAAACCTTTAGTTTTTTCTGATTTATCTGAAGAGTAGGTCAACTCACCTACAGCTAAAAAACCAAATGTTCTAACCTGTACAACAATTGAAAATATATATTTTATCTATATGCAAAATACTCATGGGAGATGTATGTATATATCTATCAGTATAGAGTAGGGTTTCTAGTTGAAAAACTATTGGTAGTACAGTTAAAATATTTTTACAAATTTATAAAGTTTCAACTCTAGGCATCTAAAATATTCCTGACCCGAATACACTAGAATAATACAAACATATATCCCCAATTTGCAGTGTCATCATTTAATGCGTAAATTGTATATTATTATAATATATTATTATACTTATATTTATAATATATATATATATATATATATATATATATATATATATATATATATATTCTATTTACAAAGACTAAGAGCGAGCCTAACTGTGATAGATTCAATAAAATTTTTCAAAATTTGTTAACTTTGGCAACCTTGCAGTAAACACGAAAACTAGCCGTGCAAGGCCGGGTATTTTATTTAGATATATGCTGTAATATGCACTTACCAAATGCCGTTAGTTGGGTTTATGAATTTGAGTTGTGTTTAGGACAATCAAGCCCGCTGAACCGTTATTTATTTTAAATTTTGTTGTCTTTTTGCTGTCGCACAATTGGAAAATTCACAAATTTCGAAAAAATTTTTTCAATGCGATTTCGAATTTTTTTTTCTGTTTATTTGTTTTGTTTTTTTTTTTTTTTGATTTCGTTTATGTATGTTTTGGGGGAAGCTGGACGTGTAAATTTGTTGGTCGATTTAGAATTTCGAATTTCTGTGGAGGCGCCTTTTTTTTGTTTTGGTTTTTGGGGATGCACAAAACACCGCAAACTGCAAAAATTGAAACGAAGCCAATCAAAATCAATGAGGGGGGCCACAGTGCAGCACAGACAACAACAACAACAACAACAGCAACAGCAACGATGAGCACAACAACAACAAAAGCAACGAACAGCGGCTAAAGCAAAGTAACTGTAAAAGATGACGCTCAGCGCAGTGCATTTGTGCGCTCAGATTTTGTTGTGATTTTATTGTTGTTATTTGTGTTTTCGTTTTTTTTTTCGCTTTGCTTCTGGCTCTGTGTGTGATTTTCGCTTTTATTAATAAAATGCACAACTTCCGTTATTAATTTTGCAACAGCAGCAATTGTAGTCTAAGCGTGTGTGCGTGTGTGTGTCTGTGTGTGTGTGTGTGTGAAGCACGGACGACAGCCACAACGGCAACAACAAGAATTGCAAGCGTTGAGCGCGATGTGTCACCAAGGCGTTCGCTTGGGGGAATCGCATTCGAAATCGAAATTCGCGAATCGCGATTCGCAATCGAATTGCATACGGTACATAAACAATTGACAGGGCTGCAGTAATCGGGCGCCGGGCAGTGAGCCGTCTAGGCTCTGTTTAACGAGCAAGGCGCGGATTACGCTGCTGCTGCGCTCCTGTGCACGCGACGCTGTCGCCACCGCCGCCGCCGTCGCTATTGCTGCTGCTGCTGCTGCTGCATTCATTCATAAAAATCAGGTTGTAAAAAAGAAAAAACAACTCTGATTTTTATTTATTTATGCCAATTTGCCGCTGCTGTTTGTGTGTGTGCGTGTTATTATGTTTTTTTTTTTTATTTTGCTGTTGCTGTTGCTGCTGCTGTTGTCATCGTTTGATGCGATTGTAGTAGCGATTGTTGTTGATGTTTGCCTAGCCGCAGGAGGCGAATTGTCACTGATTTTAGTTGTTTATTTTGATTATTGTTTTCGCCTGCATTTGTGGCATGCATTGCAAATAAACCGTCACTTGAACTATGCACATGTGGCATGTGCACTAAATTATTATTTGTAGCTGAAATTCATTTGATTGCTTTGATTGTAATTTTGAGCACTACAGATAGATAGGTAGATCGTTCGCGTCAATTGCATGTAATTGCGAATTGTGAATGAGTTGTAATTGAAATGATTATCCAATTGCAAAGCCAGTCGGCCACTGAGCGACTCAGCCACTCGGACTTGGCCAAATTCAAACCAAAACAAATCACAAATAATAAGTGAAAATAAGCCGCACTTAAACCACGACACCTGCTGCCCGTCTGATTGCTGGAAATGTACTGAGAACACCCGCGTAATTTTTTTTTTACTTGCTCTTGCGTCGTCTGTTGGACTTGCTTCGGCTTGTTGGACCGAACGAAAACGTTCGGTAGTTCCGAACGCCGGCACACACACAAAACAAAGCGTCAAACCCAAACGTCGAGCCTCAACTGGTTGCAATCGAACGAGCCACGAACCGGACCGATGTTCGATGAGCAAATATCTAATGGACTGTAATTACATTTAACAGAGCAATGTTAATAAGTGGATCATTCTCTTGAGGTTTCAAATATTTAGCTGAAGAGTTATTAAAAATTCTGAATTTTTAAGCACTTAATATTATGTTTATAAAATTAATCAGAAAGTGTATATGTATGCAGGTAATTTAGCAATAAAAAAGACTTGTTTATCTATGGTTTCATTGGCTCACTAGCAATTCATTAACATTCTGTTAACTATCTATTTGGCCTGCAACATCAAACATGCTCGAAGCTCGCAACTGATGTACTCCAGTTGTCTAACTGGTCAAGCCAAAGCATGATGTATGTACATACATACATACAGCGTGTAATACCCTTCCGTTGACTTATTGGCAGGTGTTTCAAACTAATTTCATAACGCTAATGTTTTGAAATTTATTTTTATATTCATTTCTAGTATTTAACAAATAGTTTTATTCATAGATATTTAGGGATCTATGTATAGGCATATGTATGTATATAATTATATCATCTCACGTCATCAAAATACGCAAAAGTATTTAAATAAATTTATAATCACAGCGCTCGGTACATAACATGAACGATATAAATGTTTATAAATAAAACAAGTGAGCGAAATGCAGATACAGTGTGTGCGTGTGTATGTGTGTGTGTGTGAATTAATAAGGTGTGTGAGAAAACGCTAATCCTATTAAATAACAAAGTCATTCAAATTTCAAAAATACTTTTCATGATGAAAATGTTTTTCATCACCTTTTGATGCATAGTTAAACTAACAGTAAAATGCAAATATTAATATATATAAAAAAAGCATTCGCCGCTCACCTTTACGAAATACCTGAGGCAAACATATTCCAGTACTTTTGGAAACTTGAGCCTCCCCCGATCTGGCGATTCGGGCTCTTCGGCTGCTGCTTCTTCCTTGACAATTTGTGGCGAGCATTGAAACAGAAATGAAATAAATGTACAGAAAACAGTTTTTGTTGCCGTCGTTGTTGTGCGCTATAAAAATATAAAATTAAAGCAAGGCAGCCAAGAAGAGCAAACACACGAATATTTTAATTAGAGTATAGATAAAAAATAGCAACAACAACAACAACAACAACAACAACGGCAACAACTATATATGAAAGACAAACGCGTGAAATGAGCATCAAACAACAAAAATACAAGTAAGAGTTGCCCAAGTGGGGAGTGCTCGACTGGCAGATACCTTGACCTACTCTTTCGCCTAATCTGGGTTTCGTGCATACTCAAAGACACATGCGCCCACACACATATACAATTTTAGGCGGTTTCTGCCCAAAATTCATCCTGCATACCGAAGATGTCCTTGAATAACTTGACTTCTAGACGTGCGATCCTTGTGAACTTCTCAGGACATGCATGTGACATTGAAATGTATGTGTATACTAAATGGGAAGACTCTGCTGCTGTTAATGCTTTACTTATTATTCTGTATTCCATTTTGAGTCTTCCTAGATTTTGTTATCCCCATTTCTTCGATTGTAATCGATATAAAATAATATGCAAAGAGATTGCAGTTTCAGATCTTTGAGTTTATGGCAAGCTGACCAACAACCCCTGAAGGCCCAGCATACCCGTTTGCCCACTCGCAATGCCCACAGGGTAGCGAATGAATATGAACAATAATTATACACGAAATAACAAAGACAAGAAAAAATCAGAGACACTATAGAGGCGAGATCATATGAGCTGCCTATTTTTGATATAAATTTCGAGCTTTCCACAATGTTGATAAAAATAAAATTCCACGCCCACTCGCACACACTCAGGGAAAAGTGAGAAAAATGAATTTAAGCAAAGTACAGCAAAACAGACCCGAGTCGACCCTATCGGGGAGGCAGGCCTCCCCGTCCACGCTGATAAAAATAAAAATTCAAATGTCGCCGGCATCAATAAGATATAAATTAAACGTGTACTACAATACCGAATGTTAATTAGAAACTCACGCTGGGAATGCTTTCGATCTGCCCACTGCCAGCGCCCCATGAACTATAGAGCAGAGCCCATTCCATGCTTCTCCGACTTTATGCTCGGATGGCAGCGTTCGACATGCTGTCGTGTATCTATTAGATGCATTTAGCCGCTCTATGCGATCGGACTTCCATTGGAGGCATCGCGAGCCGGGAGTTGGGAGTTGGGGCTCAGGAGCACTCCAGCGACAATTTGATGCGTTCCCGACTTCTCGACTGTATTTGGTTTGCCTGGGCGCTGCCTGTCACAGTTTAGCTTTTACCCGATACCCATTGAGGCTGGTGTGAAGCGGGTATCATGTGTGGCCATAGCAGTTGGGTCATATATTAAAGTCATATATATAGCTGATGAGAATGTTTCCGATATTTCTTCCTTTTTTCCAGCGACCTGCATTCTAAAGCGCGCTTGAAGTGTAAAATTACTAAAGTTCTTAATTAATTTTTTTTATTTTATTTTTTTTTTATTGATTAATCCCACCTTTAAGTAGTTGGCTACATTCTTTCATAAAAAAAAATTTGTTTAATTTTGAATAATTTTAATTTATGCTTTGGCTTATTTAACCATATTTCGATCATCTTTCTTTAGATCAGAGAGTTATTTAGAATTTAGATGAGTTATATCTCCGAGTAACTTTCAGTTGTGTGCTCCCCTAGATCCATAGATCGGAAAACAAAGTCTGAATTTGTTCAATAAAAAAACAAAATAAAAAATTAGCTCAACGAGGCATTCTTTACCCTGGTATTCATATCCTCATCGAGACTTACTTCTAGTTAAGTTTTTCAAAACTTTCCTTCCGCGGTATCTTGCAGTCTGGCACTCCCCCTACTGATACACTCTTCCCTGTCTTTTCCCATTGTCGCAGTGGGAAGCAAACTTTATTTATGCCACCTCATGAGCTTAATGACTTCCTGCAGCAGCTAAAATTATATTCCGAAGTGGAACAATTATTGTCAGCAGCAAATGTCTAAGAATTTCGTGAGCAGCCTGAAAAGTGTCGTCGGCGTCTAAGAGGAAAGTGAGTCCAAAAGCCAATTGTGGAGCGAGTGCAGATGCAACTGAAAGACGATATTATTATTATATTATTTTAGGGTTAAGCCAATTGCCCTTATTCCGAACTGGACCTGCTCAGACTGGGTCAGTTTGATAACTGTGATTTTTCGATATCTGTCAAAAATAGGTTTATTAGTTCCAAATAGGGGAATACTAAGTAGATTACGAATCTATATATATCTATATATATATATATATATATATATATATATATGTATGGATTAGCCAATTGCCCTTAATCCGAACTAGATTTCCTCAGACTGGGTCAGTTTGATAACTGCCATTTCTCGAGATGTGCTAAAAATAGGTTTATTAGTTCCAAATAGGGAAATACTAAGTAGATAGATCTATATACATATATATATATATATATATATATATATATATATATATATATATATATATATATATATTTGTGTATGTATATATATGTATGGATTACCCAATTGCCCTTAGTCCGAACTAGAGCTCCTCAGACTGGGTCAGTTTGATAACTGCCATTTTTCGAGATGTGCTAAAAATAGGTTTATTAGTTCCAAATAGGGAAATACTAAGTAGATTACGCATCGATATATATCTATATATATATATATATATATATATATATATATATATATATGTGTGTATGTATGGGCATAATGATGCTGGTCGTTCGATCTGCTGTACTAAAAACACGCACGGCAAATGACATTTCATTTATCTTTCGAATGAAAGTGGAGGCGTCGTTGACACCGCTGGAGCTGGAGATGTTGGAGCTGCGTATGAGTTATTAATGCCTCCAGATTGTAAAAAAAAAGAGAAATACGAACACGAGTGCGAGAGATTTACATGGGGGCTTCAGTTGTTCGGGCTTTGCAGTTCCGGTGTGTACCGATCACTGAGGAGTTATCAGTGTGACAAATAGAGAAACATGATTATGAAATTATCGGAGAGTGTAGCCGACCGAAAACATGCTGCGCAGTGTAGTTAGCGATGCTCTAGAAAATGGGTGGCGCTTTCGTCAAAGTGAAATTACGCCTCGGCATTAGATTGGATGGAATTATGCTCGTGTAAACGAGCAATCAGCCAACGGAGGCGCAATTAAGACCAACGCAACTGTGTGCGTGTGTGTGTGTGTGTGTTTGCGTGCTGTCTACCTACCTAGCTACACCTAAGCGCATACATGCACAAGCAACAACCTGACGCGGCCTACACAAGCAGCAGCGCTCAATAAAAAGATTTGCGTGTGTGTGTGTGTCCACAATAGAAACGATCGAGACACTCACGCGCGCACACACACACACACACACAAGTAAAGCTGAAGACGACGCGTCGCTCACCTTGCGCCGACGCAAGAGCGAGCGCGCGCATTGGAGCGAACGAGTGTGAGCGAGCGCGCAAGAGAGCAGCAGAGAGAGAGCAGCGAAAGAGCGAATAAGGCAAAGGCCAGGCAGCTTTTGATTTGCGCTCACGTTGATACACGAACCATGAATTTAATTATGATTCAAAAAGAAAGAAACAAAAAAATGTTATTTTCATCAAACGCACGCAAATAGATGTGCAAGTGTGTGCGTGTGTGTGTGTGTGCATGTATGTATGTAAATACATTACATATGTAAAACAAATTTAATTTGGGAAGAGTCGAAAAAGATATTCGCCTTAAGACGAGTACTCGCCGTGGCTGAGTGCGTGTGTGTGTGCGTGTGCGTGTGCGTGTGCGTGTGCGTGCAAGTGTATTAGTGTATGGCTTTTCTATTGTAGCAACGAATTAAGTGCCGCTAGCTCAGTTTAGCTCTCAAAATGGTGCCGATCATATTGAACAAGTTCCCTACTTGGGGTACAGTTGTGCCCGTCCGCACAGCGCAATCGACGCTTGAACTTGAACATACTTTTGCGTCGAGTCGAAAACTGTTAAATTAGCATAAAGACAGAAACCATAATAATAACAACAGTTTGCTAACTGATTACCGCATATGGCGTTAGGCTCGAATTGACCAATTTCCTATATGGGGTTGGGTTAGGGTAAAAACATTAGATGAGTTCTAGTTGACTAATTGACGATGATGACGTCGAGCAGGATAAGCAGAGTAAGCGCTGATGCTGAGTAGTTGGTGTTTGGCCTTTGACCTGTATTTGAGAGTTCAATGAACTGCTTGGGCCAAGGCTAAAAAGTGTAAATTAGTTAAAGTTAACAGATTTGTGGACTTAGCTCAGTATTACCTGGCTACTAAGAGCAGTTCCTCAATGCTAATCCTTTGACCCGAATACCAGAGTTGAATGAACTGCTTGCAGGCAAGTCTAACAAGCTTAGGTAAGCTCTAGTTGGGTAAATGATTTATAATTTTTAATTCCCGTTGGATAAATAATGGACTTAGAACAGGATTACCTGGTCAGTAATAGGAGATCCTCAATGGAGTTGAATGAACTGCTTGCAGGCAAGTCTAACAAACTTAGTTAAGCTCTAGTTGGGTCACTGATGGCTTCTTTTTGGATAAATAATGGAATTATAACATAATTACCTGGCCAGTAAGAGGAGATCCCCAGGTATGCCTGGTCAGTTTGACTGATCTTGCGGTCTGGAGTCAGGAGTTAAATGCACAGCTTGAAGGTTATGGTGAAAAGTATCAATTCGTTCTAGTTTGCTTATTATTGATAACTTAGGGAATACACTCTACTGATCGTCAGTAATTAGCCTTGGAGAAGAGTTAAAAGATCTAACCTACCCGGAGGTAGGGTAAAAAGCTTAAATAGATCCTATTTGACTTGGAACAGGATTCCTTGGCCAGTCGGGCTAATCCTCAGTACGCAGTTGCCCTTTGACCTGAATTCGATAGTTGAATGAACCTTCAGCTCTTAGTCTTAGCGTATGTTAATTAGCTGGACGTAAACGGGGTTCACCTAAGCCAACTGACAATAATGATTGCCACAGACAATCAATCATTTGCATTTTGGCCACAAACCAAAGAAGATTTGCTGAGTTTGCCTTATTTAGTCATTGGCTGATTTGTAATCGTTCTGCCAGTAATCGCTGTTGCTGTTGCTGTTGCTGTTGGTGCTGCTGCTCTAATTTCTTTTTAGCCAGATTTACACGAGCCTGCAGTTGCGGCACCCCAGAGGAGCCATGCGTCACGTCCCATCGGGCGGCCCGGCGATACACAGATACAAAGATACATTTCATAAGCAGCTTGGGAACAATGCATTGCTTAGCGCCGCATTAAAATATCTGCAATCATTAAAACTGCGCACGCTGACATTGTTTCCCGACTCGTTCAGCTTTGTTGTTTCGGGGCCTTTGCTGAGAGTTCTTCTGCCGTCCAGGCTCTGCCTCTGCCTCTGCCTCTGCCCAGTGCAGCATTTGCCTTGATGTCATCGCCGTCATCGGCC
Source organism: Drosophila fulvimacula (assembly GCA_035045555.1). NCBI lineage: Eukaryota > Metazoa > Arthropoda > Insecta > Diptera > Drosophilidae > Drosophila > Drosophila fulvimacula. The sequence goes on along the minus strand of JAWNOX010000118.1, from coordinate 265,024 downwards.
TTTGTGAAGCGAATCTAAAAACATTTTTGGTTGCAGCCTGGTCGATTCGCTCGATACCATGGCCAAAAAGCGGTAAACAATAAGCTAATCCCTTGCAATGCAACAAACTGCATTGCGAATATATAATACAGCTTTAGCTAATCTATACACTCAGAGAAATTTACAAAAAAATAAAAATTCATTCCGAATTTTATATAAATAAATTTTAAAGCTAAAGTAATCCAAATTTGAAAACGAAAACTGCATTACGGGCATGTGTTAGAGGTTAAAAAATCTTTACACTCAAAGAAATTTCGAAAAAAAAAAAACAAAAAAATGAGTCAACTTCCTAGTTCCTTCACGTGCTTCTCGTCACTTCTGTCCTCTTTATTTACCTATATGTAACTGTAACTATTCCTTATACAGTGCGTTTCGTGTTCTATGTACTAAGTACAATACTTATTTTCATGTATTTAGTTCTGAACTCTCTCTTTCTTTAATAAAATCTTCTCTTTTAGCATATTTCAGAGAAATCACACACACACCACAGTTGTGAGAATGCACCTATGCAATTCTCCTTACTTGTGTAGTGATTTCTCTTATCGTATTTTACTTTTTAAGATTTTTATTTTTTCTTATATTTTTATAACCTTTTTTAACTTCTTCTATCTTGATTAGTTTCAATGATATCACTAACCATATCTGGCTGTGATTTGGGGCATAGCTCGTCGGTCCGGCAAATAAAACACCCCCATCGGGTTGTTATATATTGTTAGTATTAGGCTTTTTCTTTTTCCTGTTTCTGTTTATAATTTTAATTTTATAATTTCATAATTTGACTCACGAATGTTGTCAATTTCTTTATATAAATAAATAAATAAATAAATAAATATTATTTCACAATAATATATATTATTCTATAAACTTAATTCTATAGCTAAAATAATTAAAAATATTTTTTAATATATGTGCTTTTTTTAATATTAAAAACTGAATTGCGAATATATATTAGAGATTTTGAGATCTTTACACTCAAAGAAATTTCCACAGCAACAAAAAATTTATTTATTTCATTTTATTTATTTCAAAGCTACAATAATCAAGAATATATTTTAATATAAGTGTTTTATTGCTTTAAATTAAAGAGAAGTCAAAAATTTAATAATTTATAATTTCAATTAATTAATGAATCACAAAATTAAGCAAACGAAATATACGGTTTATTATTCTTTTTTTTTTTAAATACTTTTTAAAATATTGTATTTATACTGAACGCTTTGACAATTTTTAAGATTCAAATGCTAAACAAACCACTCTAAAAATAGTAAAACGAATTATGTATAACTCAAAATATTTTTCAATAGTTCTTATTTCTGATTAACGATAAAAATTGATATTATAATATAAAATATGATATGAACTTGGGCAAAATAAACAAGTACTAAAATCTTTAAAGTTCTCAACTGGCTAAACAATATATAAAAAACTCATTTCATATTATGCAGTTTTGGGACACAGACATATTTCGATGGCAATTGAAGACCCTGAAAATATCAATAGGATCGCACATCAAGAAGTGAACAAAATTGATCTAATGGGGGCAGACATAACGCAGCTACTGTATAATATTGGAGGCACATATGTATGTGTATACTAACGTGTATTTTTCTGTGCATTTGTAGAAAAGGAGTATGGAATGCTTGACCCAGGTATCTGGTAGTCCGGCACTCCCGACTGGAACACTCTAACTTGTTTTGTTTATTCAAATTTAATGCCAAATAATGTCAACCGCTTACAATACTCCCCAGAGTTTAGCCATAGATGGGGACTATTTTACAGATTAAGCTAAGCTTTACACTCAGAGAAAAGTAGTAAGAAAAGTATCATAAATTTAAGTATGATTTAAATTGTTTGAAATACGCAAAAATTGTCATGAAGAAAATAGAAATTAAAAAGTTTTAATAGTTTTCTCTTCTATATTTTTTATTATTAATAATATAGTGAAAACTAGCATGATTTAGCAAATAGAAATTTTAAGATTTTCTTTCTTTTTTTTATCATTCATAATATTAGTAATGATATAATTGTTTTCTCTTCTTATAAATGCGAATTTTCTATGTATAAGAAAAATATGAAAGCCTTATAACTATTGTCTTAGACTTCGACTCAGACTTGGCAAGTAATTAAATTAATATTTATAAATAATTATTTTTATACCTTCACTGAGAATCTGCTGAATTGGCTAAGATCTCATTATGAACTCAGTAAGTTATGAATAATCTAAGCTTAACATCGCCTCAGTTGAACTACGAGGAACTAAATCTATAGTCATATATATGTATTAGTATTGGAGCCATTAGCTGTAGGAGCAGTGTTGCTGATTTGGCCATTTTCCCGTCAGATCTGGCGTTTTAAAAACGCAGAAATGCAGAAAGATTTGCGATCTAGCGACTGGCGTTAATTATTATTATTATAATTATTTTGAGTAATGGGCATAATATGGAAATCTTTGAAATCTTAAAAAAAAACTCATTAATTCTAGTCCTAGTTTATTTTCTGCAATTTTCAAATCCTTTTTTTTTTTTTTTGGCTGTTTCTAGCTTTTTTCGTACATTGATCTGGCGCGTTGCAGGCTGAAGAGTTGGCAGCACTGCGTATGAGTCAAGTTGATTTATCTGTGATATCATTAGGACTATATGTATCTATATATGTATGTCATTATATATATATATATTTTTATCATATATATATATATATATTTAAATATCTCACGCCCACTTTCCAGCTAAGTTTGCCTCAGCGATTCCACCAACCATTGCATTATAAATTTGTGCATCTCCGCGTTGGGTGGGAAGCAGAGAAGAAAATTATTTGCACTTTCAGCTATTCAATGCGCAAACAAATCTGAGTCAGTGTGTGTGTGTGTGTGTGTGTGTGTGTGTGTGTGTGTTTGGCCTGACCCAGAAACCCATTTGCAGGACTAAAGTCAATAAAGGCGTTTTTTGTTGTTTTTTTTTTGTATTTTTTTGACTGCGGCTAGCACAGAGACACGCACAGGCTTCCCATGCACGGGCGAGAAATGAAGTTGTTTCAACTCATCGACTCCAAGCCAAGTGCAGCTGTACCCAGGCGTCGATTGTCTGGCATAGAAGTTGATCCATGCGCTGCTGACTCCAATTGACACACACACATACATACATATATATATCAGTGTGTGTGTGCGTGTGTGTGTGTGTGTGGTCAACAGTCAGTGATTTGAATAGTTAACAGCAGCGAGAAGCAGGTGGCAGAGGCTTGGGGGGAGGTGGGCTTTGACAGCTGAACTGTGGTGTGGCACGTGCTGCTGCCCTGCGCAGAATCAACATTGCGCAGTGGAAGACCGAAAGTCTATGTGTGTGTGTGTGTGTGTGTGTGTGTGTGTGTGTGTGTGGAAGCCAAGCGACTGCTGGCCATGTCAAAGCTTTGGGATAGGTCGTGCCCCAAGCTCGCCTGCTGCCATTTGTGGCCACTCGAAGTGGCGCAAAGCTCCTCGCGGTTCTGAACACGACTGCCTGGAATTTGGTAACTGGAAGCGGCTCTGGTGGAACCTAAGACACCCAGCAGCAGCAGCACCAGCAGCAGCAGCAGCGTCACCCAAATTAGTTGCCAGCGTTTCGCCATCGCGTTTGTGTCTCTTGTTGTGTCCACGTAAGCGTCTAGCCCAGGGTCGAGTGGCCTGGTCCGTCGATACTGACCCGTAGCTCTGCTCCAGACGAGCGCGATTCCAAAAAGAGAAAAAAAAATAAAATAATACAAGAAATAAATGAAAATAAATAAATTAATGCACGCTTCCGCCTAAGCAGTGCCCAGCGTCAAAGTCGAGCCAAAGTGCTCCGAGAGACTAAGTCGTCGTGGTCCGCCTACGCCTACGCCTACGTCTACGCCCACGCGCCTCCGACTACACCTGCGACTCCGTGTCCGTGTTTTTGTGTTGTGCACTCCAAATTGCAACATACGCAAGTGTAAGTAAGTGTGTGTGTGTGCGTGTGCCCCAAGCGTGGCTCGGTCAGGCCCCAAAAAAAAAGGGAAAAAGGAAAAAAGAAAAAAGAAGAAAGAAGAAAAGAAGAAAAGAAAAAAGCAAAAGAAAATAATAATGTGGTGATAAGTGAATGTTACCGAACCCCGGGGAAATCATTAGCGAGTGGCCAGCGCTCTGCACATTCCATGCGAAATGCGTTTCGCCTTGCAAGCCGTTGCTCGCCATTTAAAGCAGAGTTAGCGCGTGTCGTGACGTTTAATTATGTAAAAGCCACAGGAGCAACGCACACAACGGCAACAACACAAACAAACACACACACACACACACACACACATACATACAGTCAGTCAGTCAGTCAGAGGCGTCACAGATACAAAAGTATCTGCAAGTTTGTCGCTCTCGCAACTCTCAGTTAACAGCTCTCAGGTCACAGCTCGGCAGCTCGCAGCTTGGAAATGCTTAGCACAAATCGAAATTTCATTGTTAATACAAATTGATTTTTTTGCTGTTTTGTTTTTTACTTTTTGGTTTTTGTTTTCTTTTATTTTTTGATTTTTGTGTGTGTGTGTGTGTGTGTTTTTTTTTTTTTCATTTCAGTTTCAGAGTTTTCAGCTTTGCGCTTTCGCCTTCGCCAGGGATTTATGTCGCGGGCCCCACCGGGCGTATACGCAATGTGGCCAACTGGACTGTGGCATAGCCAGAGTCCTGCAATTAAAAACTGAAATTTGCTATTTGTGCCGGCTCGTTGTTGTTGTTGTTATTGTTGTTGTTGTTGTTATGAACAAACAACAAGCAGCAGAGGCACTGGCAAACCCAACTACACACACACACACACACACATGTCCCTTTGGCATGCACGTGCTTGGCAGCAAAAAGTAATTTAAGCAAAAGGCTTCCACACACAAGAAAACGGAAATGAAAGAGAAAAAGGAGAAAAATGAAAAATCAATGATGCTGTCAAGTAGCCCAACGGCAACAAACATATCGTAGCTAAGTATATATATATATATATATATATATATATATATATATCTTGATCTGTTATATATGCATATAGACGTACTTAGGCGCGTGCATTGCTTAAGGCTTTACTCAGTCACCCATATACATATGTCTGTGTATGTCATGCAAGCCAGCACCAAACAAGTTAGAAAGTTGCAGAACCCGAACCAGAACCGATATATATATATATATATATATATATATATATATATATATATATATATATATATATATATATATATATACATATATATATATGTTCAAAACTCTAGATGATACAGATTTTCGCAATTTCTCAAGTCCCCAGTAGGCGTCGATCTATATAAGATCTTATCAGCAACTCATATACTAAATTATAGGGTTCTGTCTTTAAGACTGTAGATATATCCGCCATATATTTTAGATCTCATATATATAATATTATTTATTCCTCAAATTGTTTATTTCCAACTGCAAAAGATTTTCGAAAAGTGTCACACGCTCAGTGATCTATATAATATCTTACCAAATTTCAGGGTTGCAGCTCTAAAACTATGGATTTTACAGTTGTAAAAGTTTTACCAGGTATTCGCTAAATCTTCTAGGTCTTGAATATCATTCAAAATTTCAACTATACTCAACTAACGCTATAACCACGTGTCTGACATACCGATATAGAATTTCGCAGTTTGCCATCTAGAGATTAATAGATTTTACATGAGAGTACCAACGACTATATGCTTAAAATTTCCAGTCTTCAGTTTCGCAATTGGATTGCGACCATCCTGACATACGGACGGACGGAAGGGCGTTCACCAAGGCGCACATTGCACAAAGCCAATATACCCATTTCACTTTTGGGAAGGAGTATTAAAAGGTTTTGGCTGCGCTTAAGGAGCTGTAACTTGTTAACCAGTTGCCGGGGTATCGCCCATTGAAAGAGACTTGCCGAAAGAGAGACAAAAGCTAGAGTGATACAAATGCAGAGGTCATCTAGCTCATCTATAAATTATACTGAAAACCTGATTAGATAGGGCTATTCGAATTACAGATTCAGCTTCAGCCTCAGCAGGTCAAAAACCTTTGCTAAGAAGCGTCTCCGTCTTTGCTTACCAAATTCTGCTGGGCTGTGTTGGGATTTAATTATTTAGCATTTACTGTCGCTTGACTCTAGAGTATATATATATATATATATATATATAGAGAGAGAGAGAGAGAGAGAGAGAGTATATATATGTGTACCCCATTCAGGACAGAGTACAAGGAGCAACTCGGCTTGGTCGGAAGGCCTGTGACATTTATGAGCTGGCAGCGCGTATTATAATTGTGTCACAAAGCAGACAGCGAACGTCGTGACGTCGTCTATAATGTGTTCATTATGTGGCTCGAGTGAGTTCTGCCAAGAGCTGGCAGCTAGCCTTGACCGATCTGGACTGCCTGCCAAGAGGAACAGCAGGGGGAACAGCCCAGTGCGGGATTGATTGGTAAATCATGCATTTGGCACAGAGAGCAACCGCAACGGCCGGCGCAGATAACCAGGCCAAAGTGAATATGCATTGGGTGTTATGCCCTGTCGTTGACTTGCCATGTGAACGCAATGCAGTCAACGACACCTGGTGTACCTGCGGTAGAGCGTGCTTCGCGGAGTTTCGTGTCTCCTGCCTGAAGGGGGCGCTGCCTACCCAAACTCTGGTTAGCTTTATTAACCCCATTTCCAGGCTGGCAGTGCCCGCAGTCATTGTTTCAACAAGCAGCTCCTGTGCCGTCCGGGCAGATTTGTTCTGTGGCTGGGCAAAAAGCAATTCGCTTCCTCAAGTAGCGCCACCCACCCAGCTGCCCACCTGCTCGCACACCTTACGCTTGGCTGGTCCTTTGCTTTGTGCTGTTCCCGAGACGTCGAGGCGTTTGGTTAAAAAACTTTATAATGTCAAGTGGTGCTACAGAAATCAGGTTAGCCCCGCCTTGGCACCCACCACTGTTGCTACGGCTGCCACGCCAGCCATTGCTGCCTCTGCTGCCACACTTTGTTGCCGCATAACGAATTGCTGCACTGTTGCTCAAATAGCTTCCTCATTTTCTTCGAAGTGCTTTTCCGCTTTGCCTGCAATGCAAAGTGCAACGTGTTATAAGTGTTGAGACCATCATTAATGATGCTTCTACAACGGCTTTACACTTCCAGAAAATAGTAGCTCAACCGTGCATACGAAGTGAACTCTTTGATTAACTGAGAAATTATTATTAGTAAGCAAAATCCATTTATTAAATATTAAACAGTTTTTTAATATTTAAATATTTATATTTTCTCTTTGAAGTATTACATTAATTTATTTTTACTAATTTTTATTATCATTTATTTCTTTTTAGTTTTTCAGTTTTTGTTTTATTCTGAAAATCACAAATTGCCTGTGAATCTATTCTTAGCATACTAAGACTTTCAAGATTTAATATAATTATTTAATAGGTTTTTATTAATTATTAATTCATTAATTCATAAAAATAATTTGTTTTTAGAGAAAAAGAATATGCAATTTTTATGTTTTCCTTGTAATAAAATGATTAAAACTTAAATCAAATTATTTTCTAATAATTTTAAATTTTTAAAAATTTTTACCAAATGCAAAAATAGTTTAGTAACAACAAATTTTCTAACTTTATTCTTTTTTTTTGTTATTTATTATTTTTGAATTGTTATTTTTTATTATATAAATTTTAAATTGAATATTACACATATGTAAAATTATATATTACATATTGTATACCTATATTTATTACTTTGTTATATATATTTATTTATCGGATATATTTTCAAAACTTTTATTTGTTTTAAATATATTTAAATTATTAAAATAATATTCTACAATTTAACTTAGTTAAATACAATATATATACACTGCGCATCATCGTTCTAGAGGCAAATTTCTTTTTAGTTGTTTTATTCCTCTTACAATATAATCACATTAGATTCTGTATCATTTCAGAAAGTATAAAATAATTTTTTTTTTTTAAAGCTTGCAGAAAACGGTTGCTAAAAACGTCATCAGGGTAGAGAATTCAAATTCAATTCTCGCTCAATTTTGACACCACAGTTATCAAATTTTTTGTGTAAACCAAGAAATTGATTTTCTTTAAGAAAATTAAATCTTAAGGAAAATATATGGTTTAATCTTTGGAGGAAAAATCAAATGCTGAAGCTTAGTTTGATTTTCGTCTATCGGAACCAAAAATTGCTATAAAAGTTGACAAACATGGAGAAAAAATGGTCGATTTTTGGGAAATATCTTGATTAAACTTTTATAATGTATATAGGTTTCCTATTTAAATTTTCATATTATTTTTTTTTAATATTTCATAATAAAACTCCATTATAATATTTATAAATTATTCGGTAATTATTTTTATTTTTTTTTTACTATGAAAATAATAATACAATTTTATAAAACTAGGTTAAGGTGCCACTAAAAGTATCAGTAAACTGGTTAAATAACATTTACAAATTTTTGTATAAAAAAAAATTAAGTAATAAAATTCAAATAAATTTTATAAAATTTGCAAATTAATTTAATGTATTTCATATAATTTTTCTTATTTATCTATAATTTTGTTCGGCACTTACAAAACTGATTTCTCTGATGTTCGATTAACTAAGGATAGGGATAAGCTCCGACTAAAAGCTACAACTAAACTAAACGAAAATTATTTTATCCATAAAGTTTCTTTGGCATTTGCAGAATTTGCTTGAAGGCGAAGTGAATCCATTGGTTTGCCAAAGTGTTTGAGTGGCTTAAAATCGAGATATTTCAAGTGCAAACCCAAATAAAAGAGACAAAGAGAATAAATCAAACGCAAATTGGCAAATGTAAGAACTTTGTGTAAAATTCCGTGTGATGAATGCGCGAAAATTGCAGGAAAGTTCCCTGTCCCATTTGGATGTGAATTACGTCAGTTTGCCGCATAGCAACGTCTTCGAGAACGACTTACAAGAAGAAGAAGAACTGGTACAGCAGCAGCAGCAGCAGCAACAGGTAAGCAGCTCATCTAATCATCTTAGCCTTGATAGTTTTTATCTTAATTTCTTTATATACTTATGTATATATATATGTATATGTATATATACGATGTGGTATGTAAATGGAAACTTCTCCATTGTAGCTGGGCTTAACTTTTGTTATAGTTTCGAAGCAATAGCAATAAATTCGATTAAAGTACGCATTTATAAACAAAATTCGCTTGGCTTTCGATAAATCGTGGCTCCGGCAACGAAATTTATGCATGTTGAATCTTAATGAAGATGGGCCAATAATCATTTTTAATAGCTCTCACTATACCAAAACTTGCCTCAGACTTGTGCGAACTGGAGGAGCGGACGACACCGCACCGCACCGCGCCGCACCGCACCGCACCGCAATATTCAAATTTTTATTGTTTTTATTTTGTTTGTATCACTGAAATTGGCAACTAAACCGCGTCGAAAACAGTAAACACTAAACCCAAACTACTTATTTTGTCTCTGTGTGTGCTCAAAGGCTGTGGATGCTGCTTGCTCAGAGACTGGCTACACAGTCCATGATATCATGATCTATTTTTAAGCTGCCACAACTTGGTTAATAGGCTGAATTGATTGGCCAAGCAGCGACGATTGTAATTGATATTAAACTGAAGTGGTTTCATTTCGTTTATATATATATATATATTTGCAAAGTATCAATCGCATTATTGCGCTTATGGATGAAGAGCATTAAACATATATCATGATATGATATCATTGCTATGCCATGTGATGACCTTATCTTATATGATGAGGGCATTACATGAAATTTCCCTTTTATGATGTCCCACTAATATGATTTCCCTCCTTCCTACTTTCCTCATAATATAAGAAAGGAAACGGTCTATTTACATGACCCTTATACAAGTTGCTTTATCTGATCTATTTCTTATACAATATACAATATACAATATACAATATGCAATATAATAATATATATGGTCTCTTAAAATCTTATCATATAACATGATATACATTGGTCATACTCTCATGTGATAACTTCTCCATAAAGTATGCTGTTTATATCTATCTAATAACTGTCTTAAATGTTATACTCGCACTTTTATATATTCTTCTCATATGATATACACAAAATATCCCTCATATATAAAAAAAATATCACTCTCACGAGAGATATTATAATATTATTATCATATACATAATATAATGTAATAATAGTAATCTCATAAGATATCCTATTCATTACATGATCATCCGCCCTTTTTCACACCCCTTTTAACTATACTACAATGAATATATTGTTTTTCATACGATATCTTCCACTAATGATATGATTTGTTCTATGCACTCCTGATATGATAGCTTTCTCAAACAATATTTTTAATTATCATTTGATTCGTACATGATATAGGCATCATATGTATACACACTCATATCAGATACTCATACATTCTTACTTTGTGTTAAGATATCCTCCTCATATAATATCGTGATCCATCTAATCTGATATTCTTCTCATATGATATTTTCCTCAAAAGTTGCCTTTTTCATCTCTATCTTTCTGATCTTTCTCAGATGATCCTCGTCTGATATCGTCTGATATCGCCTCCATCCGATAAGCACCTCATATGATATATCCTACTCACACGCTCTCATCGTACACAAACTTCCTCATGCTCCTCGTCTAAACATTGAAAAATTGATTAACATACCAATCACTTATACTTATGAATTCTGAGAGCAATTTTAAAAGCTCGATGACATCGTCAGGCATCAAAATCATTTAAGTTGATCCAAAATGTGGCACTAACTAATGACGTTAACAATGCCGATGTTAATGGCGTTGTCTCAAGAACTCGTTCCGATCAAGCAGTAATTGCGGGCGGGTCGAGGGCGTGCCAAGCACATAACACTTCCGTAAACTTACGCTTAAAAACCAGTACAACCAATGAAAAAAAATAAACAAAATGAAATAAAAACAAAATGAAACAATGATCGTAGCAGCAGTTAATATCAGACTTGTGCGCATGTCCGATGTCCGATGTCCGATGTCCGATCGGAGGCAAACGAGGAGGTGTATTTTTTGTCTTTTGGCTCGCCGCTAAACCAGTTTTAAGTTTCAGTTGACTGTTTGAATAATATTCAATGATAACTAAATTTAGTGCAGGATAAATTTGATTTTGGCCAAGTGACGTAAAACTCAAGCGTAGATACATCACGAGATCAAAATATGTAGAACTAAGTCGCAGCTAGAATGCTTGACGGGCAGATACCCTGACTGTCTGAAGTGAAGTGCCTATAGAAGTTTCATAAGCGAAGTTTCGATATATTGGGAAGGGATGTACAGAATGGAAAGTATTCAATATATATAGCAATATAATAGAGTCTAAGGCAATTTTGGTTATTTTAGATCTTAAAACTCCTGAGTTTTGTTCAAATAATTGAAGTTTCATACTGATTTTATGTTATATGATATATTTTATAGAAGAGGATGCAAATGTAGTCTATAAATTATATATATTAATGTTATAGCTCTTATAATTTCCGAGATCAACGGGAGAACAGAAGGAATAATGGATTCCTTCGAATCGGCCTTTCCTTGGGATTATGTCTCCTAAAACAATATACCCTCTTTAGGAATTTCGAATGACTTCAGGGTATAAGAAGATAGAGTGCTACAGTCGAAAGTGTCTGATAGATGGATCGACGAACATTTCCAGATCAGCTTCGTTTGTCATTTTGATAGAATATTTACCCAAACTTGTGAGTTGCTTCCTGTTAGCTTCTCAGGCACTTGCACATGTCCATTAAGCTCTTTATATGTATTGAAAATTAAAATTCAAGAAATGCTTAGAGAATGAGGTCAAACTTAATCGAAGACTCTGAATTGACTTTTTGTGTAGAGTTCAGAGCAGAGAACTGGAATTTCTTACAGCGCTCGAAGTCGGGCTAAAAAGCCTAAGCCATAAAATGTGGATGCCCAAACTGTTCCAGCCGCAGCAACAGCAGCTAACTAACTCTATATGAATTTGTATTTGTATTTGTATTTGTATTTGTCTCTAAATTTGTATCTGTATCTGTAAGTGATTTCAGTTATGCCGCCGGCTTCATGTTGGGTAATCAAATTAATAATGGGCTAAAAATTACATTTCAAGTCGTTTGAATAAATTAACAATTATAGTATATAGTATATAGTTTGTCTACGTATATACTTTTTTGGGATAAAACAATTTTCTATGCCAGCGACCATATGCTGTTAATTTATGCATAAACAAGTAAATGGTAAAGATATTCCGGTCGAAACTGTATCCAAAACACTGGGCACGATCATTAACGAGGGAAACGGCAGTTTACTAATGCGTTTGCTAACGTTTAATTACTTGAGTTTTGAGCGTATTTTTGGCTTTAATTCGAGACATTGTTGAATACTAGAAAATAGTCTTGCATATTTTAAGAGCGCTAATTCGAGGCGGTCGCCTGCATTTCGACTTTAACAAATATACCTAACCCTTCAAATAATAGTTTTGATTCATCTTTCATGGCGCATAACTTCACTGGAAGCCACGGCACAGACGCACAGAGGTACAGAGGCACGGAGGTACGGAGGCACTGCGGCACATAAGCCATAACAAATTGTTTGTGGTCAAAAGTATTCAAATGAATTCTACAAAATTAATTAACTCATATACCTTCATGACTTCCGTCAGCAGCTGCAGGGATAAAAAACTAAGAATAATGGCACCGACTCCAGAATTCTCGCTTTAAAAAAATAATAAAATTATGCATTTATTGATATTCTCCCATTTGCTACGCTGCTGCTAAATTTTGTGGTCTAAGCTCTTATTGTAGAGTGTGGAAAATATTAAGTTTGCATGTCCATTTATCATCCCTCTATCATCAGCGATCTACAGAGAAGATCGATAGTTAGATTGGGTGTGAGCTTAAAAAGTATTGGCAAACCAAAAATATTGTATAAATTATTTCAATAGTAACTTAATTCTCAAATGTTGGAAACTCTAGTCAAGCTGTAGAAATATGATTTAAGTGTCCGCATTAGAGATGCAAGCTCAACGATAGTGGCTCGACTCGATGGTCGATACTATCGATACCATTGGTAGTTCCAACGATCGAGTTAGAAATTCAATTCGTTTATTTCTAATCATTTTATAAATATATTATAAAACAAACAATAAAATTAAATTCATTCAAATCAAATCAAATAAAGTTGGCATTCTACTGAAATACGGAACTTCTTATTAAAATCAAAGTGATTTTACTTATCAAAGCTAATTGGGAATTCTACATATTTTATTAATCAATAATAAAAATGTACTATTAAATATTTGTTATTATTGTTATTACTAAAATTGAACCTTAAATTACCTTAAATACAATCGCTGATCAGCTAGTGTTGTTTGAGTGAGATCCCTCAATATCGAAAAATCGCAAAATTGCATAGCTATCGACCCATCGAGGGAGCCATCGTTGTTCTTAACATCTTGATCCTAGTTCATTTTAATAGTTCCAGAAATAAAAGTATTTAAAAAGCTGCATCCTTGAATAATACATAAATGCACAAAAACCAATATACTCATCTTTATCTACCTGTGTGAAACAAAATATACAATGAAAATTGCACATGAAATCTGCGACCCTGAAAAACTTGACTTTACCCGCCACACAGCGCTTTGGGTTCGCATTTTATTTATTTGTGAGTATTGTTTTTTATTTGTATTTTTTGGAAATTTGTAAGCACGTAGTGCATTGAGTGAGCCCGTTAATTATAGAGCTCGATCAATTATTCATTTGGGAGATTACCTGGGAGGAGCGCACGAGAGGAGCTCAAACTGAACTTCACTTAAAATGATTCTGCGAATTTTTGCATTCATTTGCTCGCTGCGCTCTCTGTGTGTCTGCGGCTCATTTCAATATTTTTATTGTCTGATTGAAGTGTGACGTTGGGGCAGCAGCTGCAGATGGAGCTCGAGCTGGGGCCGAAGCTGAGTACTCTAGACTCTGGTCGGCGTTTTGCCAAAGAGATTAATTGCCGGTCGGCTGCGTGCTTTTAAGCGTTGATCAGCGCGCGGGCGGCATTTGGGGGTACCTGATCGCCGGTGATGAGGCAGAAACGGGAATTGCAGCATGCCCAACAATTTTCATTTCCGAGTTAATTGTTTGGCTCCAGAACACAAAAGTTCATCAATCTTGTACCGATACTTCAGCTAGACGTAAGCCCAAAACTCGCCAGACAGCCGCACGCAGCCTCCAATTCAGCTGAATTACCAAATGGATTACCGCATTAACAGTAAATCTTCAATTTCTATGTATTTCTCCATAATATATAATTATTATCTTATATATAACATATCAGATTTCAGGAAATAGCACTGATAATAAACCATAAAATATATATTCATAAGAATTGAAAATAACTTAAAATGTATTCATTGAAAATTAGCGAAGAGTCTGAAGCAGATGAGGAGTATATATATGTATATAGGCTATATATAATAAAATGATCTGACCATATATATATATATTTATATATACATATATTATATATTATTTTAATTCAGTAGCTGTTGAAGTAAACTATTAGTATTCAATAGGATTGGAAGTAAGAGTGCTCTAATTGGTAATGCTCGACTAGAAAACACCCATTTCGACTAAGCCTGCTTCCTTAACTTCCCACTCAATTGCTAATATCCAATGAGAATTTCTTCGTGAAGTTACTTCCCTTAGTGAAAAAGTAAAAACTTACATATCTTATAATACTGAAGGCAAGGACGTAGGTTGCAAATTAAATTAGAAACCATATAAAAATACGAACTACTTCTGTTTCATGACAATTCCTTATTCTATAGCTCTTATTCGCACCAAAAAATGAATTTGATTCAATTAGTGTAATACCTATTTCTATTATATTATATAGAAAAGTATACATCAAATGATGAGTGTAATTCTACATACCATTAAGTATCAAGTATATAGAAATACATTATATCTATTATATTTTTATCTTGATCTTAGATAGGTCAGTTCCGTTGCTTGATTTAACACTTTCCCCCTAATATTTTATCTTTATATTCCAGTAACGTCTATACAATATTCATGCTATATATATTCCAGTAACTTCTATATAATATTCAAACTATATGTCGTTGCTTGGTTAAACTCTCTATCAATATTTTATCTTTATATTCCAGTAACTTCTATATAATATTCATACTTTACATATTCGTACTAAATGTCGTTGCTTGGTTAAACTCTTTCTCTCAATATTTCCTCTTTATATATTCCAGTAACTTTTATATAATATTCATAATTGATAAGCCAAATCAGCTTCTATTCACTGTTCAGTGCAATCCTACAAAGTGTGTCAAGTAGGTGTATCTAGAAATGAATAGGGCCTGGCCATGTAAATGCTTTCGAATTGAACGCTTCGTTGGCCGTGTTTGTAGCCCAACAACAGTTTGGCAGTTGGGCAGTTTGGACAGTTGACCGCGGAAATTAGACAACGCTTTCCACCTGCCTGAACTGAAACAGACAGCCAAATTCGGTGATGACGTCGGCCACCACCGGCGCAGGTGAAAATCAAGCGTTCCTGCCGCCTCTGTCACCGTTCGCGTTCCTGTTGCGTGTGAATTTTCAGATGGTCCCAATGCCTGGGTTCAATTTTTCGAATTCGATTTCGTTTTCGTGTTGGTTTTTGTTGCTCGTCCTGTGTTCTGCTGTGTCCCAGATGCAGCACACACGTGTTGACAGAGACACGCAGCTAGCTTGGCTATGGAATACAGGTAGTCCTGGGCCATAGGCCGCAAATGAAATCATCGGACTTCAACTGTGGTCACGGCCAGTTGACATAGCCACAGGTCTGGCCTCAGCGACCGCAATTGAATTGAAAATCGATTTTGAGGCCGCCCAACAACAACGGCAGCAACAACGAAAAAGGTCAAATGCATTGCACTAAGTGAAACTCGATATCGATAAGCGAGCAAATCTAAACCAAGTCCTAGCCAAGCTGCATCTAGTGCAAACATCCTGGACAGCTGCCGTTTGGCCTAGCCACAAGGACACAGCGCCAGCACCTCAGTCAAGGCAGAGCAGAGCCAACAAGTCAAACCGAACACCCCACCAATACCCAAGCACTCTTCTAGCAGATGTTAATGTGGGGCGCCTCTAGGCGCATGTATATATATGTGTGTGTGTATGTGTGTGTGCGATTGTATGTGTGTGGGAATTGTAATTAGTGGCACTTTCCCAGTTCTTTTGTTTGCGCACACTTGACACAGCAACGATTGCGGCCAGCCCGAGCTGGGACGAAGCAGCCAGCGCCTAAATTGACATGTAATATCTGCACATATATATATATGTATATATGTATGCATATATTTACTAATATATATAAATATGTATGTGCACAGCAAACACTATCTTGGTTTAAATTTGCTCAGACAGCATTTACAGGGCTCGTCAAAAGTATTCACACGGCAAACATTGATCGCAGATAGCTTTCCACTTTTCTTTATATTTTTATAAATCTTTTATAAATGGAGTTAAACACGATTTTACGTTTACGTTTTAGTCTGAAAAAATTTAAGTTTGTTTAGAATTTTCAATATGTTTTTTATTATAATTATAATGCTCAATAATTCTGCTTTTAATCTATGCTTTAATCTGCAAAACCTTTGGCAACTAATATCCATCAGTTCCTTGCCTTAATTTTGTCTAATATTCATTCAACTTATTGTCTGAGCAACTTGCCATGGAAATCCTGAAATGTTTTAGAACAAGTGTGACTGAAATGGGAGAACCAAAATCCTAAACATTCAAAGGCCGTGTATTCATCAAAGGAACAGGCTCAGTAAAAGAGAAAACCTCGAATATTTATGATATTTAAATTTGGCTTTAAACAAAAATGTAAAACGCACGATCGATTTTAATCGAAAACATGGAAATTGTATGAATAATCGATAATAAAAATAAATAATAAAAAAAATAATAATATATATATTAAAGAACATATATTTAATATATCGAATCTAAAATTAGTAGCTTACGAAATACGATTGAGTGATAGATATATGAACAAACGTCCAGGGCTACACCGAATTAGCGCGTCATCCTCATCAAGTATATATCTAAGCCATGTGAGCCTAGTCACGCCTTCCACTGTCTACTACATACATATATTTTGACTTTCTTTGGAGCACAAAAGTCCTTTCGACTAGGACTGTTTCTCTTGAGCGATAAAGTACGGATTGTATTGTAACCCTTCCCTTGATGCTTCCCACTGTATGTAAGCTATATATATGTATATATATATGTATTTTAATTTGTCTTATACATTTATATATCTAAATTTTGGACAAATTTCCATTTAAAAAGTTTTCTTTTAAGTTTTATTGCCAAGACGAACGACATTTATTTTTAAAAGGTGTCGTGCAGCCATATTAAACACTATCTCCACCCACATAGAATGAGGGCGAAAGAGAGTTTCAACGCTCTTTTCTATTGTCTAATGTCTAATGTTTGGTCGGTTTCGTAACTTCGCTTTGTTCAGGTAACATTCATCAAAATTATATATACAAATTATGCAAAGCAGTTGAACTGCACTCAACCCGAAACCCGACTGTAGGCACTTTCCAAAAGAGCCAAGATCTTACTGGAGACCCTAAATCAACTGGCGAGAGGTAGAGAAAGAGCCGGCGCGACTAAAACTTACTTTTGGGGAATTATTTGCCATTGTTTTGTCGCAATTGTTGTCATTGTTATCGGGTAGTGGGGTTTGCGTTTCCACCATAATTCTTTTAATTATAATATATGATCTATTACATTAGGCAGATACATATTTCTCGCACACTTGTAACACATTTTAGCATATTTTATTAATTTAAATAACTCAAGTCGGCCACTCGAACAGATCTGGGCGGCACGATAAAGCGTCCGAGCTAAGCTGCACGATCCAGAGTCGACTCAGGTTGGGTCAGAGGGCGGGTGGGGGAAGACGACGGAATACGCGTTTGCTCAGCGATATGTGACGAAATGCCGGACAGCCGGTTGAAAGTCGCAACCGAATTGAAAACTAAAGAAAAACCCAGCGAAGCGTCCAAGCGATCGCATCCACCTTCGCTTATTTGAGTCGAGGTCGCTAATTAAATTCAGTGGAAAACAGGCGCATTTACCGAGCGACAAACGCACAAGCCTACCACAAACATCACTTGAGAGACAAAAAACTCCCACTGCCGTTCGTAATTTGTTTATTATCATTTACCTATGCCTGTGCCAGTGCCAGTGCCTGGGCCTGTACCTGGCAGCAATTGACGTTCGCCCACCTTTGCTTCTCGTTTGCTTTTCACCGTCATTGCGTCGACATTCTTGACATCCGTGGAACATGACTAATGGGTGTCTAAGTGACGAATACGCCCCTTGGCACACGCAACTACTGGGAAATTAAACTTGGAGAGCGAGCTGGGCGTCTACATAAAGTCCAATTTGAATCGTTGCTTAAAAAGTTTGTTTTTCATAATAGATCATTTTATAATGTTATATATATTAATTATAATATAATAAAATATAATATATATAATATAATAAAATTATATTATATTAATTTATAATAGATCAATTTAGAAACTTTTTCAGCTTTGCTTCCGATGCATGTAAACAAAGTGGAATTTTGTAATTGAAACTGTCAGTTCACCCTCTATGGATATCTACCTCAATAGATGAAACACATAATTGAGGATTCTAAATCTAGGGATCACAATTCATTTCGAGCATATCAGATTGCTCTATCTCAAAAAGTTGGTACTTCCAGCTGAAAAACTATTGACATTTTTTTTGCTGAACAGTTGAGTCTATCTGTAGAGGATTTTTGGGTATCTATGTAGCATTACTTTTTACTTTCCTATGACCCAAATCTCGCAGCTATACGAAATATGAATATTGATTTCATATTGATTTGAAGACGAAAGGCTTTGTTTAGGCTTAGCCTTGTTTCTCTCACACTTTGAATCACATGTGTAGTTTCAAATCTATTATTAATATAAAGATAGTTAACGCCTTTCTATACAATTCTCAGAAAATGACAGTACATTATAGTATAATTTCCTAAATCTATTTTGTCAATGGTCCACGTCAACCTGTCAGCATGTTAATATCTCTTAACAGCACATTGAAAATATCGCCTCCCTTTGCGATTCTTGTTGAATGATCGACTTAGTCTTGTTTCTCTCTCTGAATAATATTTACAGTTTTTAACCTACAACTTAACATACAAACTAACGCCTTTCTATGCAATTCTTACACCATGACACTATACATTATAATCTCATTTCCTAGACATATTCACTCAAACCAGCCATCACATAAATATCTCTTAATGGCACATTGAAAATAGCGCCTGCCCATGCGATTCTCATACCACATATGACAATGCGTTTTTAGTACGCCTCTCGAACTTATTCTCTCCAACGTAAAAGTCAATTTGCATATGAGCTTGTCAGTACATAAATCTCTCTATCACCCAGCGGCAACGTGTCAAGTGCACACAAAGCGCCATTAGCTCATGGGAATTTTGGATGCAGCTGCTGCTCCCGCTACTGCTGCTGCAACTAGCGGGTGCCAAAAGTCAATAGGCAGCATTGTTTGCCCACTGCACACAAAAAAGGGCTGCATAATGAAGGGCTCGATTCCCGGACGGTGCGACGCGTCAGCGTTTATTAAATGCCGCCAATCCTTCAATGATGCAGCAGCTCGCACGTGTTAAATGCCTCAATGTCAAGTGGCTAATAGAGCAATCGACGATGATGCGCTTTGAATAATGATATCTGGCTACTGTTAACAAAGCCAAATGAATGGTCCAAATGGAAAACCCAAAGAAACACAAAAAGCGAAACTGAAAAACTCTAACCCCAAGACAACTAGTGTCGCTCCTGACTCTGGCTGTGATCCTCACGCGCCATCAGTCACTCAAGCGCCGTAGATGTTGAGATGTTGATGTTTTGACATCACAACATCATTATCTACTCATTGTCTAGCTCGGCCGTAGTCTGACGAACTGCGGCAGCGGCTGCCGCTGCGGCTGAGGCTGAGGCTGAGGCGGAGTATTTGCCCCAATCAGAGGCAGACGTCATTATAGACAGATGTGCCTCATCATCATCTCGCAGAAGGCGCAGCAATAGAAACAGTTGGAGCAGCAGCTCTCTGCCAACTGTTAATACCGATCCCATGTAATTAGGGGCCGAACCTACAAAGTGCCCGTTCAGCCTTCGCCTCGATTTGATTGTTTCATATGGCTACGCACACTCTGTGAACCCGTTTTGTATTTGGTTTGATTTGATTTGTGTCCAACGGCTTCAATTGAAGGAGCCCAGGTAATGTCACTGCGTTGCCAGAGCAGTAAAGATTTCAATCACTGCACACTCGCACAGCCCGCTCGGTCCGATGGTAATCTGGGCGAGAATACATCTTGTTTTACAGCCCAAAAGAAAGTGTGAATCAATTAGTCTCGAGCAGAGACTCAATTGTTTGCTTTGCCAAAAGGAAAACCAAAAGCAATTAGAGATTTTTATAGCTACTCGATTTAACTACTCAAAATACAATCTTCATCATGTTGGGCTCGCTGTGTTTCTGGCCCGTTGTCAAAGTGTCGTAAAAGTGTTTGCTCGTTGGGTGAAAGGCCTGGCTATAAAGTCGTAAGTACACAAACTCCGCTGACAACAGTGTGGCATTGGCAGCGATATTGCGATAGCCCAGCCCAAGTCAAGTGCTAATACACCCGTGCCAGTGCGGGGAATCCCCTCCTTGGCCCCCTTTTACAACGAGAATTTGTCAAAAAGAGAAAAATTGTTGCTAAATGCGAACGCTGCGTCATCGTTCCGTTCAGATCGGATCGGATCGTCATCGCCGTCGTCACGGTTCTTGGGGTAAGTGAGAACCACCTCGAACTCAAATCTTTGGCACGCGTTCGCTGCGCTGCGCTGTGCTGCGCTGATCTGCCGACTGCGACAGCGACGGCGGCGTCAACGTCGACTGCGCCACCACCAATTGAAATGATTAGTTTGAGTTGTCAGATTTTGACAAGCGGTTGTCATCTAGGCTGTCAAACATTTTGGTTTCGCTTGCCTTGGCAATGAAAAATCGACAAATTCTTTCATTTCTTCTGTTGCTCATGTAGAATTCATTTCAATTCTATTCTACTTATTCTGCCTATTTTTTCTACTCTTAAGATTGATGATTACAGATTGTTAATATAATACTAAAGATTACACATGTATTCCTGAGCTAAACTATTTCTATATATTAACTCTTTGTGATGTAGTTAGAGCAATTCCTATTGAGACTAACTCTGTTATTTTGAAGATGTTAACTATGTTAACATCTATATAACATGTTAACATCTATCTACATCATACATCTATAATGCGATTAGGGGTTTCATTGGATAATGCAAACTTTAAATTCAGATTTTATTATTTATATTTATATGTAAATTGAAGCAGCAGGTAGGACACAGCCAAGAGATGTCCTCTTGTTAACTTACCTGACGTTAATGATAAATGCGGTTATTTTTGTTTTGTTTTTAGAGTCTCTTATTATGGAGTAGCTTATCATATGGTATTATATACAGGAGGTATTCCAATTTGATAAGTAATCAGAATCATAAATTGAATCATTTTGTGTTGCAGTGCAGCTGTAGCAAGACAAGAGTATATATAGTACATGCTTACTTAGAAGAACTGAAACTAAAGCATTCTCCAGATGTTAAATAAAAGAAATTCTTTCTAATATTACAATTGTACTACTAATAATACCATATCTATTAGTGAACCAAACTCAATTTCCTCAGAAATATAATTAAGCAAATACAAAATTATACTGTAATAGTATCTGTTATTTAATCTACTCTCACATCCTTTGGTTATATTCTTACCATAGGCAATGTAATAAAACTGCCCTTCTTAGCGATTCTCATGATCAAGTTAAGGATAGGGCTAGAGATAGAGGATAGAGAGGAATTAGCACAGCTTTAAGTAGTAGATTAAATTCTCATATTTGTTCATTAAATTTATCTTTATTTGCTTAACTTTTAATTATAAAACATTGGCCGTTCTCTGCAATTCTCATGCTCAGCCTATAGATGCCATTTCATTATTAACTTGAACATTTTTTCTTTACTATCTACCCAATGCTTAGCTTCTAGTTGCATATAATCGAGGTTCCTCAAATTATATTTTGTTTGATTGATAACATTTCCCAAAAGCAAAACCGTCAACCTTTTAGCCCTTCAGAGACTAAAGAAAACGTCAAAAGCAATCAAACAATCAAGGAAAGTAAAATGCCCAAACTTATTTCGTATAGAATTTCGTAATTAAATGTGGATATGTAATTTCGAAGCTTTATACGTATCGTAAGCAACGATAACTGGACTTTGATCATAACTGGGCATAATTATAGTCCCAAGGCCTATAACCCGAAATTCAGTCAGAGCACACAGACTAGACGCACACACACACACACACACAGACGCATCTACTCACACGCTAACAGAATTTTTAGAGCTTCAAAAAGATGGTGTACTATAAAAGTGCTTTATATAATTTTCCCATAGCTGACCGATGCACGGAACGAATCTTTATTTATGGCATAATGATCGCTGGACTCCCAATAGTACCCCAGCTCCCAGCTCCCAGCTCTCCTTTGCATGCAGAGCGAGAGCTAGAGAGAGGGAGAGGCAGAGTCGCTACGGTTGCCCGTCTCATCGCTTTACGATCAATGCTCGTTTGTATCAGTGTGTGTGCGTGTGTGTATTGGGCATCATCTGGACCCGTCTCTGGCCAGGTCTTCGATAATTCTTTATTATTTCTTTAAAACTTCACCTTTAATTAAACACGAAACGAAATTATAAAATTGTACCTGCTTTAGCAGCCACCACTGTTCAAGTCCAACTCGGAGTTTCAACTTCTTCGTGCCGCTGTTGTTATTGTTGTTATTGCTGTTCCAGCCCACGGGGGAATTTTTACCTGAACCATCCAAGTGAGCGACCAGCGCACGCAGCGTGCCTCTCATCTCCTCTTCGCTCTCGCCCCGACCTCGCATATGTGTGTGTCCCCAAATTCGATCAATTTAGATACAAACACCCATTTATGCATCAGTACCTTTTATTAAACTACTAGCATGTGTCTCTCTCTCTCTCTCTCTCTCTCTCTCTCTCTGTCTCTCTGTCTCTCTACATCTGTGTCTGTTGCCGCCGTTCGCTGTGCTACGTGCTGCCTTAATAAGCCCGTTAATGGAATATTAGGCAATGGCAAAGAGTTTCAATTCGGCTCGGGGTAGACAATCAATATCAATACACTACACACATTTTGTCGATGCGACTCGCACATGGCGACACACAGCGAGTGAAAGAGACACCGGCCCAGCCAGCCAGCGCGCTGGGGACAGAGCCAACTCCAAATTGTCGGCGGCTGCTGCGACTGTGGCTGCTGCTGCTGCTGCTGCCGCCGCTGCCGACCAGCTCTGAGCATCACACGATCGAAAGATTTTAGTGCTGGAATGCAATAAAAATTTTATTTTTGTTTTGTTCGATTTGATACAAGTTTTATAGTTGGTCCGCTTATTGTGTGTAGGAGATACGTATGTACATATATGTACATACCAATATATGACAGTACACACACACACACACACACACACAATAAGAGTAACAGAAACAAGTAAGGCTAATCTAATGAAGAATGCACGACTAGAAGTTACCCTGCATTCTAAACAAAAGAAGAGAATGAGTCTTCTTTTTTTCTTATATACATATATATATATGTATATGTATATAAGAAAAAAAGAAGATATATATATATATACACATATAAACACTTGCCTGCCTAACTGTGTTTGCTTAAACCTTTTCTTGTTCCTTCAGCTCATTCACAATGACAATTAGTTAGATAATTTCAATTCTAGATATATTCCAATGAAAGCTTAAGATCAGAAATCTGAAATAATTGTTTTGTAATTTTAATTTTAGTTTAGGGAAAATTACGGAAGGTATGCCAAATCGGAAAATATTCATAGGCAGTCTATTCATTAAAAGAATCTAAATATAGATATTTTCCTTAATTAATTATGAAATATATAAATTGGAAAATAATTTGAAAGTAAAATATAAAATATACATAAATATATATATTTATTTATTAATAGTAATATATAAGAATTATATATATTCATTTAATTATTTCTTTCGAATATATAAGAATATATACATATAATATTTTAATAATAATAATAATAATATTTTAAATCTATCTTTCAATATAGTTGATAGTTAAGACGGATAAATTTACAGACTGGCATACATGTTTATATATAGTTTTATATATGTTTACTTAGAGTTAATAAAAATGCTTGTTGTGGACATACTTTTCCTATTCCTATTGTCCTCACGAGGCTTTCGAGATTAATTATACTACTACTACTGCCATGCCAAATATTGGCCAAACATAGTATACCGCATTATAAAATTGTAATGGGCATTGAAAAATCAAGTCCACAAATGGAATAAAAGTAACTTGTGTAGACTATTGTGATATGAATACACTGAAAATAATACTTAATCAAAAGTTTTATTTGTTTATGACCAACGAACTTAAGGCAGAATGTAGACATAGCTGACTCGAGGTATCTAGATTATTTATATACATATAGTCTGTACCAATATTCTCTATATGCTAGCCAGCTTTCTAAGTGTATTTCAAAGTTTCCGCTTGTATTTCAACTAATTCAAGTCCACGCCATTGCACAAGGTATTAGTGTCTCTTCTCAGCTCTCTGGGGTTTTCTTCTTGTTCGTTATGTATCGTTGTCTCTCTGTGGCTGTAATAAATATTTGATACTCGCACTAAACCCGAATTAACATAATTTGATCGAGCGGTTGGCCGCTGAGGGCCGGGGTCCACTGACAGCGGTGCATTTTTTATATGTCTGCCCGCTGCCCGCTGGACACATCGGAAAATTATTACATGGAAAACGATACCTTTCCCCCTCGCTCGCGCGCTCACTCGCTGCAATAAAGAAGATGCTTTCTTTCCATCTATCGTCTAGGAGGATCTATGTATTATGATCATGCTCTCTAATGCGGCATAGACAGACACACATACACATACACGAGCGTATACCAACTAGACTAATGTTATTACCACAAGAAAGAAAGAAAGAAAGAAAGACACACGGCATTGGGAAGATCTGTAACTAAAATTTATTCAAAAGTGATTCGAAAAGAAAGAAACGTCGCCATCTCTCTCCCCTTTCTTCGCTCAGCACACACTCGTTAAGAATAGATTTCTCGATTCGTGGACCATGGTAATGCGTGTGACTGCCATTAGAGCAAAGTACTTTGGACGTTTCTTACCCTGTCGTTGTCGCGATGCCATCCCTGTCCCTTTCCCGGTCCCGGTCCCGGTCCCAGTCCCAGTCCCTGTCCCTGTCGTTGTCCCTATCCCCAGCTTCATTTCCCACTCCAATTTCCATGCATTAGTTACCGATACAGCATCAGCATCAGCATTTCACTAGATTCACGTTTTCTTCTCTTTTGGCTTTCTTTCACCTACAAGATTTATCGCTTTGTATTTGTATTATTTTTAGTTGTTTTATGTCAGCTGCAATCCCGACCAACTGCTTGGCTTTAGCTCCTACTCCCCTACCTCCCCAGGCAAGGCATACCTCTGGATCACTTCACATGCAATCATATTATACAAAGTTAGCTTTCGAGAGTCGCTGCGACATTTTATTGATGCTGGATGAGCATTCAGTTCGAATAAGTTTTCTTTCCGCCACACAATGCCCAATGTAATATAATTAGTTTCTCTGTTTTCCTCTGATCGGATGTGTAGATGCATCTATTTAAAGCGCTTATTGCTCTTCCACATACTCAGGGGCCAGGGAGAAAACCATATTAAATATGTCAAAGAATTGTCTAAAAATATTCGACAATTATACAAATTTATGAAATTTGTAGTATGAATAGTTGGAATAGAGAAAAGTCAATAATATTTATATCTAATATCGCCAACTCATGTGAAATGAGGTCAAACTCTAAACGACTTTTGCAGCATCTCACTCAAGTGGTATTCTCTGAACCATCTGAACACTAAGCCACGCATTCCCCATTTAAACATTTGTATTGTATGTAGGAATAGAAGTGTTGGCTTTTGCATGCAAAAGGTGCCATAGAGGAAAATTAATTAGCAACGTTCCAATTGGGTGTAGCCCGCTGTAATAATGCTCGTTCACATGCTTAAGAAACCCCAAAAATAAATTTTAAATAATAAAAGAATTTTATTGAATTTTTAATATATATATTGGCTATATAAAGTGCCAAACATATATCTGAAGACTGAAAGTCAATCTATCGAAGAGAAGAATTTTCTTCGACTTACCGAGTTATCCTATCGAAAAGTTATCTTACCGGAGACAAGAATCTCCTTCGACACACCGAGTGGTAAAACTAAAGCTTATTATTCTTCCTCTTCCTTACTATATAGTTATTGTTCGCCCTATAGGAAAGACTAGCAGTAACTTAAGTTTCAAATTTTTCAGTTCTATTTAATTTTTATTTATATATATATATATATATATTTTTTTTTTTTTTTTTTTTTTTTTTAATTATAGAGAATGTCAACTATAACTGTTATTGACTTCCATGATTCAAAATATAAGTGTTTAACGATTATAAGGTTCAAGATGTAGTAATTCCCCAAAATATCCTAACAGTTTCTTTGCCACGAGCATATATAAATAACCCTGGGGCTAGTCATATAGATTACACCAAGCCAATATACTCTTTAGAATATCAGTAACAGGTCTATATTAAGTGTAGAAAACCGTTAGATCTTTGCATACACATAAATCTATACTCTGTGCACTTTGAAGTTCCATTCTTTACAAATTTCTTTAATGAACCAAAACAAAAGAAGCACGAGGTGTGCAAATCGTGTGAGGTGAGGTCAGGTGCCACGATTGACCCATCTGATGCCCATCCTGGACTAGAAGAAGAACAACACGTGGATAAATAATGTCGCCTCGCTAGTTTCAAAAGAAATTATTAATTAATGTATGACTCGGAGTTCTCTTGAGTCTTGGCTAGTTATTTGGCTCGTCTGCCTTGCCCTCCTCAACAGTTGACGACCCGAGGCCGAACACGAACCCGAACACGAACCCAGGTCCATTGCTGCGACCCGTCTCATCGGCTAATGCTTTCGGTCATTCCCATTTCGTATATTCCAGTTCATGTTATGCTAATCGCCCGGAGAGTGACCAAAATGATGGAAGAATCTATCTGGCTTTACGACATGGCCATTGGAGACATGTTCTCTGTATAAAATTAAGTATTATTTGATTGCTTTTGTCGAGAGTCGCCGCTAAGAATTTGTTTAGTTGTAGTCGTGTTACTCCTATATACACATATTTATATATATAAATATACATTTGATTCTTTCGCTTTAGTTAATAAATACTCAAATTTAAATAGAAATTTCGGTCGCCCCAAGAGTTCATTGTACTGTGCCGATCCATCCATAGGCACAGACACACATTCATTTTGATGACGGAATAAAGAGAGATATGCACACATTACAGATTACAGATGGCAATAGTTGGATATGTACGACTCGTTCCCAGAAAATCGAAAGGATTTTCATTTGCCCCGATTGTCACGATGTAAAATTGCTCTATGCAGGTGCCTGAATGGCCTTTCCCAATTATTGCACTACATTTCGAGATGCGATCGTTGCTGATACGTGATTTCACACTCAAGATACAGCCGCGTCCTTGTTAGGTTCCAGGAATGGCATTGGGATTAATTTTCCGTCGTCTTTTTACCACTTTTTGTGCGGCGCACGTTTTGCCAAAGTGTTTGACCGAAAAACTCTCTTGTGCAAGATTTTGCACGTGTGTTACTCTGTTGCAACACGCAAACGTGAGTCTATGCAGTTGCGCAGTTCCTTTACATAACTAAGATTACTCAGAATATGATGAGCATCCAGGGGAGCACAGTTTCGTTCAAATTAATATTTTTTTTTTATTCAAATAATATACATATGGAATTTATTTTTTATGAAATTAAGATATTATTATTATATATTCTTATCTGAAAATATAAATATATATATTTTAAACGGCTTAGTGGATACACCTCTGACATCTGGTAGTCCGACTGGCGGGTTCTACTAGTACTATATACTAATTAATAAAAAGTATCTATGTCTTAATGGTTCCGCGATTTCCTGTAAGACAGAGAGACTTTGTATTAATTAGTATATATATATTCTTCTGTATCACAATTCTAGTTTCAATCAAATAATTAATTATTATTATTTTGGTATATTATTCGTCCGCCTGTTCGCATAGGGGTCCAGAAAATCGCGAAATACTTAATCTGGTATTTCAGAAATACTGAAAAGTATTCGAGACTTGAAATTTGTAATAAATAATAGACCCAAAATATTTGCTGGATAAATATCTGCACTCACTATGGGCGTGGCAAAGTACATTTTCTAAAGTTTAACTAATCGAAACTTATCAACTAAGAAAGCTCTAGTTGAGACTGCTCGACTAGAAGATACCCTGAACCCTTCGAATAGCTGTTATTGCAAGCAGGCTATGGTTATTTTTTAGATATATATTGCAAGCAACACATTTTTTCACAGTTTTAAAGCCTTAGTCGCAGACAGTAGATAGATAGATATTTTAGACTCTATCTTCTATAGTTTTACAGAAAGAAACTCAAAATTTGAATTATGACTATTATTACAGATATCAATTTGTATAACTCTTACAATAAGAAACTTCAAATTATTAGTGATATATGTGACAATTAGTACTAGACTAAACTCATCCTTCTTCCATTTCCTTTGCAGGGTTCCTCGCCTACTCTGACGCTGGTCACCTCAAAAGTAAGTAGTTAGCACCCGAGTTAATCGGCGCTTGCTCCACTGCATGACTTTACCTTAGCTAGGACTTAGCTAGATGCATGACTTACATACTTAGTAATTCGCTTAGTAGGTGATGCCCGCGATGAGTTGTCGGGGCAATTAGGTTGAGTCATTGTTTGTGCTGCTGATGAATCAAAGGCGCAGACTTGGGAATTCGCGCGCTGGGCTCCTCTGGCAGTGAGCAACAATCGATGTTGCAGACATTACTTTGATCTGCAGGATTTCGGTAGGCTGAGCTCCTCGCCTGCTCTGCCGCTTGGGTGACTCAGCGCAGAGTCACGTCGTGGAAGCGGGGCAGTGCACTTCAAAAGAACTGGCAGCGCGAAATGTTGCACCGAAATGTCGCACACACACATGCATAGAGTCAACTCCAACTGCGGCTGGGTAAATACATATCTTTGGGGTTCCAATGGCCAGTTCTTAAGCTGGCTGCACTCGTAAAAATTATACTTTATATGCTGAATTGGACGCAGTGTCACCAGCGCGGCTTGTAATGGGTTTGGGGCATATAAGGTATATTTTTAAGGTAACCGACAGATTACCTGGCAGCAGATTACAATATCAGTGGATAATCGCAAGGCTGACGTCGTTAGACCCTGAGAAATGGCCGCACACTCAGCGAAATTCTGCAGAAGAAGCAGCGACAGCGGCAGCGGCAGCGGCAGAAGAGAAGCTTCAACATGCGACCTTGAAAATGCAAACTATGCCGCGAGGGCGCTACACACACGCACACACACTCGCCAAATACCACACACAAGCAAACACAGAGAGAGAAAGAGAGAGGGAGGCAGAGATACTCAGCAGAAGGCCTGAGAATGGGAGCTCCTCGCGCAGCCAGCCAAAGGGAAAATTAAGTGATGTGTGTGTGTGTGTGTGTGTGTGTGTGTGTGTGTGTGTGTGTGTGTGTGTGTGTGTGTGTGTGTGTGTGTGTGTGTGTCTGTGTCTGTGTGTTTGTTTGTCCTATGCACGTTGTAGTGGCAGAAAACGAGTTTCGCTGTCGGCACACAAGCTGCATCTGTATCCCGTATCTAACAGATACGCAGATACTTCGCATGCAAACCCGAAAGACCGCAACGCAAAAGTCGGTCTTTGTGCCAATAGAACTTAGAATGCGGTAGGACGCCAAAGTCAACTTTATGCTGTTGCTGTTGTCAGTATGTGTGTGTGTGTGTGTGTGTTTGACTTGTTATTATTGTTGTCGTTGTCGCTGCCTGTGGATCGCCGTTGTTATGACGCGCCACAGGAAACGGCAACACTGCCCCCAGCTCTGAGCTCTGGGCTTTGATCTCCAATCTCTCTTGCGTCTAAACAAATTTTGCACGCATCTGTGTGAATGTTTGTATTTGTGTATCTATGTATGCCTGCTGCTGCTGCCGTTTGTCCCAGTCACCAAGGCTGAGTTGTTGGCGGCGATATGCAAGATTTAATTCGACTTCAATCATTTTCTCTGGTTTGCGACACATTGAAAAATTTAATTAAATTCATTGTTTGGTCTCCAAATTTTGACACATTTCAAGCGGAGTTCAGTTTGTTGTTGGTTAAATCCCTTTCAAGCCCTGAAACCAGTGGAAATGTTGGCCATTCAGCGGATAAGCGTGGCGTTGGGTTACTGGGTATAGCCTAGTCGGGCACTCCCGACTAGAGCTGGCTTTCTTGTCTGAATTCACATGGAGAATCGGCAGCACTTGCGAAGCTTGTGTAAATGCTTGGAATGATTATATTTTACACTGATCCACAAAATATAATTTGTTTATATTTTTCAATTAACTCCGAGTCTGTACATAAGTATATACCGATTCAGGGTATTACTGAACCCATTGAAATGGCAAAATCATTTAGCTTTTGACATAGTTTTTTAAACATTGATATTTTAAAATCTTCATTTAATCCCAATTGGCAATTCAAATTATTTTACATTCATTGACTCCTAATATTATTTACTATCGAAGAAAGGGAAGCTTATTAATCCTCATCCTGTTGTACAATATTAAATATTCAGTTCAGAAATAAACAGAAATATGTTAAAAGTTAAGCAATTACATTTTAATAAAATCCAGACAAATCTAGGCATAAAGAAATGCCAAAAACTGAAATTTTTGACATTTTTAATTTGTTCTTTTTTTTCAAATTTTCGATGAGAAGATAAAGATAAATTCTTTAAAGAACTTTGCGCGACAAAATCACTTTTTATTATTCAGATTAAAATTATATTATAAATATATATACAATATATATATATATATAGAATAATTCTCATAGTTAGATTTTTCTCTATGGAATATTTTCCAATAATATAATATATATCTTTGTGAAACAATTATATTATATAGAACAATTAATTCTTGAATTTTCAGTTTTAAGAATATATATATATATATATAGAAGATTTATATATATATACAAATATATATATATACGTTGACACAACGATTTTGAATTTAATTTAATTTTTCTGAATCTGAATAAAGTATATATTCATATATTCTTTATCTATATATCGAATCGAAGTATATAGTCTTAAGAGAACTATTAACTTAAAACTGAAAGTTCAAGAATTAATTTTATATAATATAAATCTTGTACGAAGATACATATTATATTATTATTAAATATTATAGGGAAAAATTAAGTAATTACGTAAAACTTGCTGAAATCGAACTACAATAATAATTTCTATTCCAAATGTTCTGCCTAATAATATTCTGCTTAAAGAAAATTTTACTATTTTACAAACCAACAAAAAAAAAAAAATTTTTTTTTAATTTTTACAAAAAAGTAATTAAATATATTATATAAATCAATTTAAAGAAATTGATTAATGTTTTTGCATCTTTCTAATCTAATTGGAAAAACTTGGAAAACTGGCAAATGTTATGAGATTTCCCATCAGTGCAATCTTCTATGATGGAAACCTAAAAAGATCTGATACATTATCAGCTAATGTACACATGCGAAAACGTTGCCCTCTTCCGATAACGTCCTTGTGCTCGATCGAAGCTTCCAGGAATGCATTAAGTTAGCCCTATAGGCAGAGCTCTATGGCAGCCATATCCAATGACAATAACGCGTCGGAGTGCTATACATATAAAGATCAGCGTTTTATGCATCCTTAACTTACACTCTATTTTAATTGCCGAGAGATGCTCACAATCACAGTTGGTGCCTTCGGTGCAGCACACCGGGCGAGGGCCGAGCTTATGTGCAATTAAAGCAGAGATGCCAACGGCTGGGGCAAGTGGCAGTGGGACGAGGGTCGGGAGGTAGGGCGTAGGGGTGCGAGGCAAGGGGCACGGGCAAAAGCAAATTTACGTCCGCTGTCAAAAGGCAGCGACGTAGCGTATTTAATATTTTTCAGCGTGTTTTACCATTTCATGTTGTGTCATCATCATCGTCAGCATCAGCAACGGGCGCAGTCGCAGTCGCAGTCGCAGTCCCAGACCCAGTCTCCAGTACCCAGCTCCAGTTGGAGCTGCTGCAAAGAGAGAACACAAGATACAGATACATTCGGTGCTCGGAGTGGTCAATCCTGTTCCTGGGGCTTCTGTGCGGGCACGGCAAAGGCAGACAGAGAGTGAGAGAGGGAGAGAGGGGGGGATACAAATTTGTACGCTCAACTACAAACTAAAAAGTCTTAAAGTCTTAAAAGCATTTGCAGAAACGAAGGCAAAGAGTAAACACAATAAAGGCATAAAAATTGCGAGTGAGCAAACAAATAAAAGGAAACAAGAGGAGTGGAGGGGATAGGGGGACGGAGGGCATGGCAGACTGGGCATACGCGGGGTATGTTGTTTTGTATCTGTGCTGCTCATTTGCACTTGGAATACAAAAGATACATTTTCGTAAGACCATTTTGACATGACAAGATAACGACAAGCAATCCGACCAAGCGACCGGACGACAGCTCGAGGGAGCAGCTCCAACGGGGCAGGGGTAGCGGCAGCGGCAGCGGCAGTTGCGCCTGCTCATTGGCTCCTTGCCGACCTTTTGCCTGAGTGTTTCGTATTTTAATTTTCATTACGGCCCGGCCACACCGTCGCATTGGTAGGTTCTTGAGACGACGACGACGACGACGATGGCGACGGCGACGGCGACGGCAACCGGCAGCGCATAAAGTCAGCGCAAGGCAGCGCAAATGTGAGTATTTCTCAGAAATTGCAAATTATTTTTGAGCTGAGCGCCTGCGCCTGCGAGCTGCCTCGAGATGCCTCGAGTTGCCTCGTCACAGGTACGAGTCGCAACTGGCGTCGCAGGCAGCAGCAGCCACAGCCGCCAAAATGAGTTAGCATCCCAATCCCAATCCCAACACACACACACATGTATGTGCGTGTGTGTGTGTGTGTGTGACTTTTGCTGAGTGCCGAGCGAAACAAATGCGCAGATACTTCTGCCTGCATTGACACTCCCGCGCCTCCCTGGCTGCGGCAGTACAGCTTGGGCCGCGGCCATCAAGTGCTCCAGTCCGGCCGCCTCTGCCTCTGCCTCTGCCTCTCCCCTATAAAGTCGTGTTTATGCACTCTCATAAACATTTTTATTTTAATGATTTTTATTATTGCGCACATTCGTTACTTTTTATGCATGCGACCAGCAGAGCGGGCAGCAGAGGCAGAGGGGGCAGCTCGCAGCCATTGGCTACCCTTAAGCTCAATCGTGTCCTGATCTTGACACTGAGTGCTCTGCAGCGACATTCCGCATTTATGCAAAGATCAGATCTCACTCAACTTCTATGTACTCCCTGCAATTGCTTGCCACACATCATAAGCACATGTTGCTGCTGCCGCTGTTGCTGCTGCTGCTGGTGTTGCTGTTGTGTGGCCAGTTGGTGTTGCAGTCGTCGTCTCACCCTTTTGGCATCATAAAATGTAATTTACGTTCGATTGCCAAGTTTTCGCCGCCGTCGCGGATGACACATAAAATTCCGCATTTACGACTCCTTAAGATTCAACTCGTGTATGGCAAAAATCTGAGCGACGCTCCACGGAGTCAAAGTCGGCTTATCCATTTCGGTTTCATTAAAAAAAAAAAAGCTGAAGCCCATAAAAATGTAAATACAGTCTGAGGTAGACTCAGATAACTCGAAATACATGAAATACATTGTCTGAGCGCATAGATCCTTGCGCTCCATTTGGATTTGTTTATTAAGAGAGAACTGCTTAGACTACACCTAAGTGAGGGTCAATGTTGGCTATCTATGAGTAAATGTCGTTTACGTCTATGTGTATTTGCTACCTATGAGTAAAGTGTTCAACGTTGGAGTCACTTGGAGGCGCGCACACCACCGAGGCGTGCAACAGTGCGGCGCAGCTTCAGTATCTCGGCCTGCAGCTGGTCGACGCTTGTGTCCTGCTGCTTGCTGTTTGCTGGGGGCGCTGCTGCTGCGGGCGGAGGAGCAGTCGTGGGCGTGACTGTGGCTGTGGGTGTCAAAAACATGGCGCCCTCCACACTGGCAATGGACAAGTTGGGATGTATTTGAGGAGTAGTGACGTGGACGGGGTTGGCCGCGGCAGCTGTCGCGGCTGTGTTGGGCGCCACATTGGAAGCAACAGCTGTTACAGCTGGAGTAGCTGCAGCAACTGTATCTGGAGCAGTTGTCGTCATTGCAGCAGCTAGCTGTGCCAGCCCGCGATGCGTGGATAGTAATTTCTGTAGCTTTGCGGTGGCGCTCTCGCGCTGTGAGTCGAGCAGCATGCGCATTGCCTCCTGATCTTCGGACTTGGCCTTCTCCATGGAGTCGGAGCCCTCGTCTATGAACACGTAGTTAATAACATGCGCATGGGTGCCTTGCTTGATCCGATAAACGGGCTGGCCGTCGCCGATACCGGCTGCAGCTGCCAGCGAGGGTATGTCGCCCATTTTGGCCAGTTCGCCGCCCACTTGGAAAATCGATGTCTTGCCATTGACCACCAGTGGCTTGGGCATAATGTATGGTGCAGAAACAAACTGCGGGCACTTGCGCTTAGTCACCTCCACATATTTGCTCACCCTGCAGCCGCTGGTGCTGCAGGCACGCAAAGGGGCTGCCATGGGCTCGCTGCCGGCGGCAGCTGTAGCTGCATTTGCAGCTGTATTTGAGCCTGTCGTTTGCATCTGGAATTGGAATCTGTCATTAACATAATTTGAGCATATAACACAGCTTAGAGTTCAATATTACAATAGTTTAGCTTTGGTTAATTTTTTGTTTGGCTTCGTACGGCGCGTCTTCGATTTTTACACACAAATTCCTTTGCTTTATTCGGTCACATTTACTTGTGCGCTGAGAGAGGGAGAGAATTTTTTGCGCTCACAGAATTATTGCGAGGAGCTGAACCAGTTCAAGTTGTTCATTTCGCACACACTTTACATGCCTTATGACATTGTATCAGCACATATTACAGTAAGAAAATTATTTAAAAGTAATAGCAATTGATAAATATATATATTTTAAAGTTTATGGCATAAAAATTGAGAGTTAACATAATCAAAAGAACTTGCTCAAATCCAAAGCGAACCATTTGAGCCAGACGCAGTGCGCATGTCTGGTTATCGATTGTGGCTGCGCTCGATAACATGTTTGTCAGATGTTTTGGCGCGAAAGAAATGAAATTTAAAAATTATAAAATGAATTACTTAAACATAATGAATACAAATATACAAACAAACATAATCATAAATATATTATTAAATATATAGTAAAATATATAGTAAAATACTAATGAATACTACTGAATACTAT
The DNA here is from genome assembly GCA_035045555.1 of Drosophila fulvimacula. Taxonomy (NCBI): domain Eukaryota; kingdom Metazoa; phylum Arthropoda; class Insecta; order Diptera; family Drosophilidae; genus Drosophila; species Drosophila fulvimacula. The sequence continues at coordinate 229,341 of JAWNOX010000118.1, read as the reverse complement.
TGCATATGCATGTGTGCATTTCTATACTGCAAAATTAAAACTGTGGCCGTGGACAGTCCATTGCGAAGTGCAATGACCCAGAAGACCTCGAAATACAACATTTTGAGCAGCCGTAGCGAAGTGCAGGCGCGACAGACACCCGCTTCATTTACATTCCCGAGTACTTTACAAATGGGCAGGCAACGCCAAAGTTGAGTCGTTAAAAGCACTGAAAGCGTTTATCATGAGGCGGTTCGCAGACCAATGCCCGGTCCTGATGCCAGCTTCTTTAATTTTCACGTCCATCTCACGGCAACAGTCGCTCAAAGCGCTCGAACGGACTTGCAGCCTCATTGTTGGCTCAAATGAAATAATTACTTTAGCACACGTTGACTGACTGACTGACTGCATGTTATATACATATACCTACATATATATATATATATATATATATATATATATAAACATACAGGTATATGTATATGTATATGTGTGCATCCTTAGTCATGACCAATATATCGACTCGCATTAACAACAACAATGCGAGCCTCAGCCGCAGTTGCAATAAAAATCTTCGGACATATCCACGTCGCGCCCAGTCCTGTCCAACAATAATAAGAAATGAAATGCCATTTATTAAGCATTAATAAGTGCGAGCGGCCATGTCCATCCATCCATTTGCGCTGCACTTGGCTTGAACCGCAACCGGCCCTCGCCCTCCACCTGGTTTGGCTGCTCTGACTCAGTCTGAGGCTCAGCCGCAGTCTCTTGCCGTGACGTTGCTGCCTTGTGCTTTGTGCCCGCATGGCATGGACCCACGAACCTGCCTCGTGTTGGGTCAGCCGTCTGTCGATTTATGTTTGTACGAATTTGAGATATTCGAACAATAAAATATCTTGAAAGCTCCCTGCAATTGCTGGGCATTACTTAAATACACTTTAAACGACTTCCATTTGGCCATAAGTTGATATTTGAAGATATTAATGCATTCCCAGATGAAGAACACGTCTAATTGACCTAGGTTTTAATCTATATATATATATATATATATATAGAGTGGACTTTCATTCCATATTCATCGAGGCCACAAAGTAGGTCTAAAAACGCTTTAACTTATCTGAGTGTAAGCAGCAAATTTAATTAGTTTCATATGAACGAAGACTGATTAAAATTCACATCGAGTGTCTGGGAACAGCCCCCAAAAATTGTTGCGTTTAGTCTTTGAGCTGCTTCTGTGGCGGCAACATGAGAAAATTCCATTGCCATTGGCTCTTCACGGCAAAACTCTGCTGCAATTATGAAATATGAAGCGATTTGCTCTTAAAATGCTTAAAGCAGAAGAATCCTGAAGCCAGAATGAGACTACGAAAACGGAAATGTTTTTTTTCTTTCGAGTTGATAAAAACCTATTGAACTGATGTTGAGTTACATGAAAATCAGTAGCAAAAGTCGTAAATATACGATGTTAACAATAATTTATCTCTTTTTGTTGTTAATATATTACTCCTATCATAGGATTCCTGTCTCTGGAAAAGACAGATGTGAATTATCAAAGTCTGCCTAGTCGAGTTGTAGTCCAAACTCTATTGAACTCTGCTATATCTTCATAAAATAAAATTAAGACTTATACTATATATATATATATATATATATATATATATATATATTTATTTATTTATTTATATGTGTATATATTTGTCCCACACTTAAGGAAAAGCAACTGTAAAGCTTATAATTTTTTTTGTCACGTATATATACCAAAGCATTACTATTATACCAAAGTACTTATCGAAAATAAATCTTAACATTTTTTCGAAGGAGAGAATATCAAATAAATATACTCCAAATCCTTATTACTAGAGAAATAATAACGGACTAAATAATAGTAAAAGAGGACTAAAACTTGCTGATCAAGAATGTATACTACTTATATTCTTTTATTTTATATCCCCAAAGACCATATCCAAAATTAAACTTTACATTTTGTCAGACGAGAGAATACAAGATAAATATATTCAAAATTGTAAATTCCAGAGGTGGAACAACACTAAAATAAGAGAGAGACGAATAGGACTAAATGAGCTTGGCTAGTGATACTGATTAAGTATATACACTAGGGGTATTTTTATAGGAAGAATCAAGGAGTAGGTCCTATGGCAAAAACTTGAACTCTTATATACCAATACTGGATTATTTAATTCTTAGTCAAGGATAAATCGTATCAATTTTTGGAAATCATATAATCCTATTGAAGCTTGGCTAAACTAAATGAGATCAAAACTTGTAGTTAATAGAGCTCGGATTTCTTTATATAAGGAATACAAAGACACTAACAATGAAGTAGTCTATTGACCTATTAGCCTGTAGGAAAAGTGGCAATAGGATTTCAGCTGATACAGCCACCAAGTGAGATTGGTAGTGCATCTAGCTGCTGGCATCTAATGAGTCTACTGCCCGCTGGTTATTTGCGCCTGCGCTGCGAAACAAGTCGCGTTTAGTTGAGTTTTTCTGTGTGTTTGGGTAAGCAGGTTTCGCAGCAGAAGCAAAATGGAAAAGAAATTGGAATTCCTTGTCTGGGCAGACACCCAAACAGCCGACCTAAGCCAGCCAAAACAAGCACACAGCACACATGGCATTCAGTTCAGGCAGCAGCCAGAATAACCACAAAAAGCAGCAATAAACCCAAAGGGCCCTCGGGCGCTGTACTTGTGCTTGATCAAGTGAACAGCAGACGGCGGACAGCGGACGGCAGACTGTCGACATCCTCGTCTGGCCTCTGCAGAAACACGTTGCGCATGCTTAGCTGTTAGATACGCGCAAAAGATACAGATACAGCTACAGATACAGCTACAGATACAGCTACAGATACAGATACAGATGCAGATACAGATACATAAGCACGTGCAAACGTCGAAAAGGGAAACCGAAAAGGCAGCGCAAGAGCCAAAAAGGAAGCCAAATGTTTGACTTGACCTTGACTGTGAAATGCTCATTGCAAAAGCCCAAAAAAAAAAGATATATAAATATGTATATAAATACACATGCAGACATATATGTATATACATACATACTCACACACCATAAAGTATTTGTATCTTTTGCCTCGGAATTTCGATTTGCAGCTCTAGTAATAATATAAAGCTCAATTGTTCATGACTACGATATAGCCTATACCCATATACATACACATTTATATATACTCATTCTGTAGATCTTTGCCAGATTTTCTAGTAATCAAAACTCAACGCTTTCTTGTTACCTTTTCAGATGAGTGCAGCTCCACCCTGCACCTAGCTCAATTCTTTTCCAAAATTCAGCTGAATGCAGTTGCCAAGTCAAGCAATAATCCCATCCAATTTAACCAATATGAGCACATAGAAGAGCCCACACACACACACGCACACACACGCACACACACACATACACACACTATATATACGTATATATATTTATATGTATATATATGTGCTGTAGGCAATACGTGTACAACTGAGCACTGAGCAGCAGTTTTGTAACCCCAAGAGAATTGCGGAACCAACAGGTACGCCACACGTCTAACTATAATATTCTTTAGATATCAAATATATATGTGATCAAATACTTATTTATATCAAACACCATGATTGGGTTATACAATATCAAATCATATGCTGAATACTAGACTAAGAGAGTTAATCGAAGACCTTAAAAAACAAAAGCTGAACTTATCAGACTGTGCCATTGATAATATACAAAATTATAATAGATAAAAGATAATAGATAATATATAATAATAATTCTGATCCCGAAATCGATAAAAAAAAATCTATTCGTTCTTCATCTGGCTACAGTCCGAAAGCCACGTTTATCAAATTTTCAACTTTCTATTTTTCAAAATTCGCATGACAATCCCAATCTGTTAAAGTTCGAAAACTTGGTCATTCCAAAACTGATAATTTACAATTCTGACCTCGAAATTGATACTGTTATACCGTTAGAGTTGGGTCATTTAGCTACAGTTCGAATTTGATACTCTTTGAAAGAACGTACTTCAAACATCATTTGACTAAGGTAGAGTTACCTCAATAGAAGAAGGATTATTTCGAAATTGATTAAAAACTCTTTCAATTTCAGTTTTAGTAATCAGTTATAGTATTATAGAACAGCTTTAAATTATAGTTTTTGATTACCCGACGGTCTAGATTGAAATCTTTTTGACAACCTCCTATAACAGTCGTGATCTTTTTGAATATGAAAAGTTAACTAGTCTAATTTGAACCAGTCATTGTCATTATTTTTCGAATGTGGAAGTTTTGTTCCCCGACTCAAAGCAATTTGAAGAATGAAAATGAGTATCAGATATATCTGTATTAACAATTTCTAAATACAATTTGATCGTTGTCGTGCATGGAAGAAAATTACGAAATTGATTCATATCTGATCGTTCACTAAGTAATTTCGAATTTTTAGCGAAATTAAACACAATTTTTTTTTATTATATAAACTATTTTATGAAGTTGTTCTCCACTACCTTTTGCCATTTTTCGGACTCGTAAAATTGTGTATCCTTGCTGGAAAAAAAACTTTTCTAAGTGGGTGTTTCGTGGGGGTTTTTTTGGGGTTAGGGTTCTTCTATCCAACAAATTTTTGCAGAGAGCGAAACAAATACTAGTCCGAAGGTGCCAACTCTAGAGAATATGGTTCGCGTTCATGTTCGAAAATATATATTTTAAAGAAGAAGAAGATTTAAAGTACAGAAAGAATAAAAGTCTTGCAGAAGATTGAGAGTTCTAATACCTAACCAAAAGGACAATTGAGAAGGGGAGATGATTGTTATCACATGTGTATTTCAACCGAATAAATGGCATTTATAATTAACTGAATTCCAAGTTTCAAGAATCTAGAACAAGTCTCATAACATAAACGATATTAATTTGAGTAATATTGACCTTAGAGATTTAGAGAATGTGATTTTTAGTTGTCAGCGGTATACGACGTTTGTTTTATACCAAAAGTCAACTTGTAATGGGCCAAACATTCTGGCTCCAGTTGAATGTGAACCGTGACTCTGCTCCCCATTTCGATGCTGACTGCGGTGCAACGGAGGCGACGTAGGCGGCCGATGGAGCCTGTTGCAGCTGCCACTTGGCACACGACAAAAAGTCCTTTGGGCTTAAGTTGCTGCTGCTGTTGCCGCTGCTGTTCCTTTCGGTTGTCTGTTGCTCTGCTTGTTAGCCGGAAAGGTGTTGCCTCAGACAATAAACTAATTAAATTTAATTTAAAACAGTTCGTGGCATTTCATCAGCCCAGCCGAAAATGTTTCATATTTAATTGGCCGGCTGCCGCTGCCGCTGCTGCCGCTGCAGTTGCTGTTCCAGTTGGTGGCAGGCGACGAGTGTCCTAAATTACCACAGCGCAGAGCTGACCAAATTAGAAGCAATAAAAAATTGTTTGTCTTGCGGCAGGGGGAAAGTGTCCGTTAAGCCAATGGGCGGGGTTAGACCAAGTACCGCAGCGTGTTCTTTGCTTGTTTTTATGCTCGATCAGCAACTGTAGAGAGTATATTGGTTTCGGAATGTGTGATGTGGAAAACTTGAAATTTTAGATAGTTATGGGTGTGTTGGCTTCTCTAGTAGAGTTAAATAGAAGTGGGCGTAAGGGCGTGTCAAAGTTCGAATGATTTTGACTTTTTTTATCCAAGTGTAAAAGCTATACCCTATAAGGGACTAACATATCGGGACACAAGCCATATCTGTGTTACTATCTGGGGAAGTCTTCACCATGCAACTTCCCATCAATGTTAATCCTTCCACAGATCTAAAAATCCTTCTGGATAAGCTTTACAGTTTGATTATGGATGCGTTCCTCCGCGAGGAGATGCCACTCCTCATCAGTATTATTCGAAAATATATGATATATATATAATTAAAATTATATATTGGAATAAATTTAAATGCTTTTGTATCTCGAACGAGTATCACGCAGTCAAGTTGACCGAAAGCATATTCTAATTTGTGACTTTTGGTTGTTGCGGCTGCAGCTGTTGCAGCAACACGATTTGCCGTGCCTCTAAGCAGCAAGCAGGTGTCTGATCTGAGCAGAAGCCAATGGACGCAAAGTCTGCAACCTTTGTAAGCTAAGCTCGATTAAGGAAAACATTTAATGTGACTTTTCCTATAGATTTTCCTCTTCAAGTCTAATTTTAGCTTGAAGATAAATGCTACCACGCACACACACACACACACACACACACACGCGCACATAACTAAATCGAAGTGAGGCCAATGTAGTTTGGTTTACCGTTAGAGAGGCAATCAAAACGGCTTTGTGAACTACCTGGTCTCGTGCCTGTGCCCTACTGCCAAGGCCAACACACAGCGAACACCTAACCCATTATTATTTCTGGAAATTAAAGTCTCGTATTTGGAGCAACCTTCGAATCTGGATCTGCATGCGGATAATTATGGGCGTGGTCCAACGATCCAACCATCCATCGATATGAAATAAATTTAGAATTTACCCTCAGAATAAATATTACCTTAGTTTTACCTGTGCAGCTTGCTGCAGGCACTTTCTGAATGGACTTTCGTTTCAAATTCAAATTTACGATCAATTGCCTCTATAAAGGAAGTCGAGAGAGAGAGAGAGAGGGAGATAGAGACCAATTATAACTGCGATCTTTGCCGTCAAATTCTATTCAAATCAATTGTCAATTATAACTGACAAATGCGACTTCATTTCGGATTTATTTATATTCTGCATAAATCATTTGCATAGCCGCGATTCGAGTTGAATAAGGCTGTTATGCTGAATACAGAGCAACCTGGATAAAATAAATAATCATGTTAACTTTAAATATAATATATTTGTTATGTTTTTTTATAGTTTCAACTTTTTGTCATAGACTCTGAAGCGCATTTAACTCTCAACTAATGTATTGGAAAGTATGCCAAAATGAATATCTTAACTCTAGACTAGTTAGGTTATATGATAATATTACCAGACTTGCATTAAGTTCAGGAATTCACACAAAATATCAAGAGTCCTTTAGAATTAGAAGCCAAAAAATGACGAGTGAATCTCGTTAATATCTGTTAACTTCGATGGACCAAGGGCATAGCTAATCGTATATGTTAAGATTACTTATGTGATTATCACTGGATATCAGCAGCTACATATAATAATTATAGGACTCAGTCATCGAAGCAGAAATTAAACCGTTTTTTCGTCGCCAGCAGTCCCGATGTTCAGTTATCATTTGCTACTTAGAGTTAGCAAGATGTATAAATGTGTTACTTGACGGAAGAGTCCAATTTCTCATATATTTTTAGCCTTAGAGTATGCTACACTCAATAGTTGAAATATTCAAAAGTATGCAACAAAAATTTAAATTGAAACATCAATTTGATTTATTATAGCTATAGGAACAAAATATGTGAATAAAATTGTAAATTATTTATTAAATAAATAAAAATTGTAAATATAAAAAAAAAATTATTTAGAGGAAAATATAAAAAAAGTAATATTTTATATATTATATATATATTATTATATATTATATATATATATATATATATATATATATATATATATATATATATATATATATATATATATTATATATATAAGTGAGTTTTCTATTTACAATATTTACAATTTTATTTACATATTTTGTTCATATAGCTTGCTGTTACTATTCATAGCAACTTTTACTATAGTGCCGAATAAAGTTCAAAGTTTAATAAGTCCTGTGGGACAGGTCATTCTGACTCCGCGGTTACGCCGCCTTCTTAGAAGTCGCGCGCCAACTGATTAGGCTGATGTGCAATCCTGTTCAGGTATGCAGCAGTTTGGCGATTGATCACATCTCCGATCCTCGGTTCCTTGTCGATGTCACTGTTGCGTATGTACCATGCATATACGCATATACATATATTATATCTAGACTTATTGATTCCTTATTTTATTTACTTCTACACCATCTTAGGTCCATAAGATTCCCCTACGGCCCGGAGATATTAATCTCTTCACCCTTCACATGTTATTGATAGCTAGATTAAATGTGAGTCAGACGTCCACCTTCGTACCGCTTTTTTTTTTTGCAAAATAAAAATTTTTAGCTTATATAGATAATCCATAAAGGAGTTTGAATAAAACTTTAACGTCGACTGTTAGATACCCTTACACGAAACTTAATTTTTTTTCGTAAATTGAATATAGTCTCTACAGCGCATTTAGCTCTATACCTTATAAGAAAAACAATTAAAAAGAAAATTGAAGATAATTTTATTATATGATGTAGTACTTAAAGATATAGAAATTGATAATCATGTATAATTGTTAGATAGATTTTCATATATTTTCTCTATGATATAATGAAAATACATGGAGTATTTTTGACCTTGAAAGTTTTCATAAGAGAGCTCATTTCTTAACCAATAATACGTATATTTATTGACCTTCTAGGAATTTATCTGATGTATATTTTAAGATCTGTTCCGCTCAGCTCAATGTCTCAAAAATACTCTCTTTATTTTATACTCTCAATTAGCTATAAATTTACATGACTTTTTTGTCCGGTTGTTGAAAATTGCTTACACCTCGTCAGACAACTTGACAACAGCTACACCTCCACCTACACCTGAGCAGACTTACGTATACATATTACTATATATTTTTATATATTTATATTTTACGTTCGCTCAGCAAAACATTTCGAAATTGCTTACTCTGCGATTCGATTAACTGTGGCACCTATAAAAAGTCTAGACCACATATGGTCAATTGTCAGTTGTCGAAGCTCCAATAAGAATCAATCACTGACCATGAAGCTATTTGGCGTATTATTACTCTTGACACTCGCAGCGTTTGCGAACTCATCCTGTCCGGGTATAGCATCGCCGGCCTGCCCGCAGAACTATCTGTTTAGCTGCCAGCCGAATCTGGTCACAGTGCCATGCAGTTCATGTAGTCCTCCCGCAGCCGTGGCAAGCTATGGCTCTGCAGGTGCCTATACGGAAGAAGTGCCCGCTTACGCCTACCTTCGCAATGATCTGTATGGGCAGGATTATCAATTTTGAGAGTGGAAGAATGACGACGCATACCAACTTTATATTTAGTTTATATTTCATTTTTCATTCTCATTGACTTATTATACACATGGAAATAAATTCATAAATTCATTTAGAAAGCCTTTTGTGGTAATTTCTTCTTATAGTAAAAGAGCTTAGGCTCATATAAGTAAGAGATGTTCAATCGACTGGTCTCATAGAGTTAAAATAATATTGAGAACGACAATTAAAACTGGTTTCATATACTGAGACCTTATCTATATAGACTGAGCTATTAGTAACCAACTGTCAACACGCCAGATCAGGCATGGAAAAAGCCAAAAATAGCTAGATGGGAACATTTTTTCGTAAATCACCTCCAAATCAACAATGAAAGCAATTTGATGTTGTCGATTTTTTTATACCCTAAACCCATTGAAAATAGGAATTCAGGGTATAATGTTTTTGTGAAAATCTATGTCGTCTATGTGAGTCGATATAGCCCTGTCCGTCTGTCCGTCTGTCCGTCCGTCCGTCCGTATGAACGCGCTGATCTCGTAAACCACAAAAAGCTAGAAATCTGAAATTTGACATGTATACTCGTGAATACCATACGCAGTACAAGTTTGTTTTTTTTTCGACAACTCATCCCGTTTCCGAATTATCGATAAATTTCGATAAATTTTTTTTCATTCATGAGACCCATTAAAGCTAGAGACTTCAAATTTTTTGTGCGGAATGGGGACATTTTGTAGTTTTTGGATTTTGGATGCCACGCCCCCTTCGCCCACAATTTGCAAAACTCGTATTTCAAATACTAGTGACTTTTGCCTTTGCAATACACACATATGAATGCCATAATCACACTGTGAAAATTTGACTAAGAAAGTCCATCTACAAAAAAGTTATTAAACATTTAATTTCCCATATCATAGGCAGTCGAGCGCAGTCGCTGCTCAGTTAGCAGAGGGCGTGCTCATATTACGTGTGTGTGTGTTACTTGCAATATACATATATGTAAAGTAATCATAACATGCTTCCAATATCGGCTATTCGAAGGGTTCAGGGAATCTCTTAGTCGAGCAGTCTCGACTAGAGGTTCCTTACTTTTTTTTTTATTTCAATTTTTTCCCGCCAGACTCAAATTTTTCTATGCATTTTACATGCAAATCATTCCCATTGAACATTTTTCCCACTGTGTGAATAAATCCAGAATTCGCGCAAGTCGCCAGATCCCAAATCTTCCCGCATCTTGGCGGGAACCTAGTCAAATTGGCGACAAATACTATTAGTATTATTATTAATATTAATATTATTATTATAATTATTATTATTATTATTATTATTATTATTATTATTATTATTATTATTATTATAATTAATATTATTATTATATTGAAAGGAAAATATAGGAATATATAGGAATTGAATCCCCTACGATTTCTACCCTTCGATTCCTCAAATATTTCGATTTATTTAATTCCATTAAATTTTAATTAAATTTATAAAATTCCAAGTATTCTTCGCCAAAGAGCCCAATTTGATTAACTGAACTATCAGCACTTATACTAGATACAGTGTGCTATGTCTCTGGCGAGCGCATGGGAATTTCCCATTTTCCAAACATGCCGAGGCAAGAATACTTTGGATAAGTATAACAGATCATTTGACTGTCCTTCGACTGAATAATGCCTGCAGATTCCAGCAATTCGCATCGTCAGATGTCTGTTCGTTGAGTTATTAAGATGATTTGTGGTTAATGATTTGCTGATCATCTGCCCAACATCAGCAGCTGCGGCTCATCTGCCCCTGCGCGGCACTCCCGGGTGCCCCTCAAGAGAGGCGTCGGCTGCCAAAAATAATGTCGCCGTGTGCCTCCAATTCGGCATTTAGACATACATCGTTGTCCACATACATACATATGCATACATATGTCTATCTGTGAATTCGGTTCCACTTAGCCACAGTCGGAATTGTTGTCTTTGCGTTTGTGGTCGGTCGCAGATCGTTTGTCGCCCATCTATAAAAAAAATCGGAATCCAAATCGAAATCCAAAAAACCAAGTGATGCTACAATTTACATAAATATACACAAATCGTGATGTTTTCATTTGAAATTTCACTTCAAAAATGTTTCGTTCCGCCGTACGGTCTTAACTAGAAGATACTCGGATGAGTTTAAACCACGTTGGGGATCCTAAATAGTCTTGGAAGTGTTTTTTCAATATGTTTGTTTATGTTTGATTTGACTTATTTGTGTTTTACTTGTGACTTGTGACTTGCGATTGCATAATTTATACGGGGACAGCGGCGACGTCGAGTGCTCCTCTGTGTTGTGATTAGCTGGCTCTATTTGTCCATTAACGCCTAAGCACCCATCGATAATCGCACGCTCCACGATGAAGAAACTGCATTTGGGCGCCAAGCACAAGGCGAAGTCATATAAGCCCTTTAAGAATAAAAATCGTCGGGTAAGTGTAAGCACGGACGGCCCAGATCCGACAGTATACCCATTGGCCCACCCCTTCACTGGCCCGGTTCGGTTATTTTTAAACACTTGCTCTCAACGTGGATCTTGCAGCGCTCTTAAGATTCCGCTCACTTGACCATGCTGAATATCACTCTTTCGCCTCGGCTCTTTCTATTTATTTCTGCTCTGAAATGTGGCATAGTAATGTTAAACGCATACGGAATTGGGCCAAAGACTGAGCGAAGTCACGAATCAATACCTGAAATGCTGTCGATTGCAGTTTTAAAGAGGTGTAAAGAAGTGGGGAAAGGTCTTGCAAGTTCATTAGTCGCTGCCGTGCCTTTGGGTCACATTTGGAATTAGCGGAAAAGGTAAACAATAATTCGCCACACACTTACCTTCAGTCGGAGTAGCGCGAAAGGGGGCAAATGACATTCGCATTTCTCTCTGGCATTGGTTTACACACAACAAAACAATGGGACAAAGCGCAAGAAGAAGCACGAGGGAAAAAAGAGAGCAACTTCGACGCGTGCGCTGTTCGCAAGTGTAGAGTTTTGCTTTACTGAACACCCACCTTCTCTCTCCCACTCATTCTGTTGATTACTCTCTGGCTCTCTGTGTGTAGCTATGCGCTCATCTGGAAATGTTTCCTTTCTGTCTCTCTCGCACGCACGCACTGGATGATGGACAACATAATGTTTACGTTGTATTGCACATTGTGTTGGCATTTTAGAATCAGATGGAATCAAGTTCACGATATAAATGTTGATACAGAATGAGTCCAGGTCATAGGTTAACGGATTCCTAATTAGTGACTTTTTATTGAATAATTGAATTCTGTGGAATATTTGTTGTTATATTTTAAAATGCAGCAATTTGTAATTACATATATATATATATATGTATATTTATATTTATATTTTAAATGACCCTTGTCTTGGTGCTATAATATTAAATTTGGTTACTATTTCATACTTTATTAAATATTATAAAAGTTAGCTATGAACTTAATAAATGAATCCTTTAACCAGCATAAGCATATTACTCACTCTAATTTTATTCCTCCCACTGTGCTCCCTTATGTACATATTTCCATGCATGTTTGTATGTATATGCATATGTGCATGTGCATATGTACGTGTGCTTAGGTGTGATAAGCGTGGCTTGCCAACAGGTGGACGACCCTATGCTTAATTTAGACAAATATCGATTTTCCACACAGCTATTTTATTTTTTGCAAAAGCAATCGAACCAGATAAAATTGCTTAGTTAGAAAGTTTAAACAATATTCTATACATTAACATTAAATTTGCATATGTATGCACATATATACACATGTGTACATACATATGCATAATCATGCATGTGTGTATGTATGTACATTACGAGACGCTGGTAGCAAAAGTGTTGCCATTGCACTTGGATTTCCAGTGAACTTAAATGAAAAGAGAATTTTGTTTACATTTCATATTGGCAAGCCAAAGTAAAAGTGTGTGCATTTGCATTGGTATTCGAATTGAAAGCACGTACGTAGTAGTACGTAGTACTCGCAGTCGCCATCGCAATAGCAAAAGCAATCGCACTCGCACTCGCACTCATTGAATCGTCCCTGCGTAGCTAGAGTAGAGGGACAGTGCAGTGGGGCGCTGGTGCGGTGCACACTCCCAACAACATTTACGCACTGGAAGTGAGGGAAACTCTACACGAGTGCTTTTTTTTTCTCCCCAAAAACGAAGCATTCATGAACACATTTTTCGCTTTCCAAATACAGAAACGATTTAGTTTGCGTGCGGAATTGAGTTCGAGTGAATGTTGAATGCGAATGCGAATGCGAATGCGAATGCGAAAGTGAATGTGTTAGCAAAGAGCGCGGGGAATGGTATTTGAAGGGAAATATGAATCGAATGAATCCTAGTTGGCACATAACTGCAATGAAATCACATCAAATCCATCTCTAACAGGAGCAAACGCACAACAAAATGCCACAGTAAAAGTGATAAAGCAACAAAGAAAATAGCAACAAAAATATAAACGAATTTTCTCTCAGCGGGAGAGTTCCCAAAGGCATTTACAGCTTGGGGTTTTCCAGTAAATTTCTGTGTGTGTGTGCATATACAAAAAAAAATTGAAACAAGCAGATTATCGGCTTGCCGCGGGTCCAACTAAAATGCCAAATACCTATTTTTAACTCACAATAAGCAATCTTCGGGAGGCGCCAATAGGCCAATACGTTAATACGGCCCAGAAAACGCGTTGCGAAAAAGAAAATAATATTTTGAAGATTTTCGTACCGGGGGGAGGTGGCCAACTAGTAGTAGTAGAAGAAGCGGCGCGAAGTCAGCGTGTGTGCCTTTCCAGTTACATTTACCATTTACCATTTGCCATTTGCCATTTGCCATTTACCATTCACCGTTTACATTTACTGTGTGTGCCTGTCTGCCAGTGGCTTCCAGAGTTCGTTATCTCGCTCGCTCGCTCACTCGTTCGCTCGCCCGCCCTCGCCGTCACTCTCGCTCGCTCTTCCTCTCCCCCTTCTCGCACTGCCAATTGCCTAATGTGGATTGCAGATTGTCGCCTGGCGTCCAAGTTCTGAGCAACCAGTGGGAGAGTGGACACGACGGCCATCGCTATTCTCGCTTCCTTAACGTTCCTCGGACATTGCGTGTTGTGGCGCGTCACTTAGTGCTTCTCTACTACCGTCATCGTCATTGACATCGTCATCGTCATCGTCGTCGTCGTCGTCGTCGTCGTCATCGTCGTCATTGACATCGTCACCGATTGCGTCCGTTACTGTGGCATTGGCAGCTCCAATTGCTGTTGTTGTTGGGCCATTGTGTCGGTAACATCATCAAAATATCTTCATTCGAAGAAGATTATCGGGCTGACAGGCCCATGGTGCAGCGTGCATCATCCTCAGATGCTCCCTCAATTCAGGGCGGCCAACATCGAGAATCTCGATTTGGCCTTGGATATACATCATACCAAAGCGGATACAATAAGCTATTCACACAGGTGCAAAACATTCAAGTAATACAACTAACCAAATTAACCCGTTATACCATCGCGATGCGATACAGACTCCCTTTGATCTCATAGAAAAAACATATTGCTTTATAAGCGTATATTCTGATCTATGATCTCACTGAATTCTCTACAGCCCTGGCAAGCAGCCAATATAATTACTTATGGAGAGAACATTGAATTGTTATTGTACCTGATAGACTTATTGATGTACATAGATATAGATACGATTCTTGTGCACATTGCCCTATTCCACAATCGCTTGATGTGTTTTGTTTTGGTTTTGACAGGGTTCTGCCGACTCGAACTACTCACAACCGTCATCCGATCTGTCGCTAGACGAGGAAAAGGAATCGCTTCGGCGAGAAAAGGAACGTCAGGCCTTAAGCCAGTTGGATAAAGCGAGGGTAAGTATGATCATTGATGAACTAAGGCGAATTCCCATTATAATAAATGCCTTTTTCTCATAGAGTAAACCTGTAGCGTTCGCAGTGCGAACCAACGTAGCATATGATGGCACAATCGACGACGATTCGCCCGTGCAGGGCGGTGCAGTTTCATTTGAGATCCGGGAGTTCTTGCACATCAAGGAGAAGTATGACAATAACTGGTGGATCGGCAGACTGGTTAAGGAAGGCTGTGATGTGGGCTTCATACCCAGCCCCGCTAAGCTAGACAACATTCGTATGCAGGTGCTCACCTGAACTCCTCTTTCTTAAAGAAATTCGCAACTAATTGAATTTGTGTGTTGCAGAATCAAACTAGACCCTCAAGACTGTACGGCACAAAGGGCTCGTCGAGTGGCAATTTAGGTGCGGGACAAGCAGGTGCGGAGCCATCACGAGGTAGCACACCCCCCACACCTGGTATGACACACATTTCATTCTCCTGATTTCTTTTCGGCGAGGTTTTATTTCGTATTTCGTAATATCAATTTGATTTCTAATCAAAATCTTTTCTGTTGTACGAGTGTTTCAATGTAATATTTACTTTTCGTATTTATGTCGTACAAACTATTTTTGTCGTCGTCGTCGTCGTCGTCGTCGTTAATATCGAATATCTAACGACCATCTCGTACACAAAACGAGTGACCATTTAACATAACTTGAATTATTCCACATAAGAGCCACAATTTATATATCTACATATATATAAACTCGAGAGTGAATGGGTCAGTACAACAACCAAGGTACTCCAAACCCCGATTGGCATCAATCCAGGAAGACACAATTATCAATTCTGAGAGCTGAATCCGTCAGCAAACCAGCTAAGATCGTCCGATATGATTTGCTCAAACATCAAATGTAGATTTTCGCGTACCGTTTTTGAATTTTCATTTAGAGAATCCTAAAATCCGGCAAACACTGGGCTACAAAATTGCTGTAATTTCGTACATTTTGTGTTATATATATTTATATCATGCGACATCCATTATAAAACTGCAATAAGGAATTATATAAGTCATCAGCATTTGTCAAATGGTCCAGTCTAATAATACTGATGTAGATATCTAACAACACTTTTTTCTGCATGATAACCACTCAACGAATTGGTCCAGAACGCATCTCTCTCTCTCTCTCTAACTCTCTCTCTCTTTATCTGAATCTGTCTGTCTCTCCTTCCAACACCACACACCACACTGTCCTAAACTCTAAGCTTTCTCATAGAGAACAACTAACAGCACGCTCCTAATCATTTGCTCGTACTTTCCTTATACTACAAACTATATGAAAGTCTAGCAAAATCAAATCCTATTAACTGCACTTAACTCTCTTTTACCTCACACAACAACAACAACAACTATCACTAACAACAACCACCACCACCACAACAACAACAACAACAACAACAACAACAACAACAATTATAATATCACCTTTGTGTGTGATAAAAAACGTGTTCCAAAGACCCCTATAGTACAACACCACGCAAGAAACAAGGTTTGTCGAACGTCTCTCATCTGGTAATCAGAAATTTCATTTTTGAAATCTTAAGTTCGCCATGCTAGAAAATAATATTAAAATATTTGTAGCTTGAGTCGCAATCAAAAATTCGAATTCCCATCTAGAGTCGGCCGATATATAACTATAACTATAATTAAAATCATTATCAAATTGATGCTCTGATGAGATGCAATTCGCTTCAATACTTAGTCGATATTGATAGTGTTTCCTGCACTTTCACCCGAACTCCTGTTTTCCAACTGTAGAGCTCTTCTCTAGATGGGCCAATATTCTAGCCACTCACTTCATATATCCTTAGACTTAAGATATGCTTAGACTGAATCTCATCCTCGAGTCGGCATTTCAACAGCATTTTGATATCGCGTGGTACAGTTGCAAATTACAAATCAAACGAGACTCCCCCAATTGGACACCACACTCAACAACATACGGACACAACAGACACACGAACACCCACACACAGTGAAAATTTCTGATCTTTCCAATTGAAATTAATTGTATATAAATTGTATATAATGCAAATATTTGGTAAAGAAAAAAACGAACTTTAGTTGTAAATTGGCTTGGCAACTCGTAGCGCTCGATCGTCGTATGTAGAAATCATAAAATCGCTCATCCGTTGCCATTATCTCTTCTCTCTGGCTATTCGAATATGATACTAACAATCAGGTGACGAATCAGATTCCATGGGACCAGGACGTCATGGCAAGACACCATTAGCAACGCCGCCCAACAAGGAGAAGCGCAAGCCATTTTTCAAGAAGCAGGAAACAGCCAGCCCATATGATGTGGTGCCATCGATGCGTCCTGTTGTTTTAGTGGGTCCAAGCCTTAAGGGTTACGAAGTAACCGACATGATGCAAAAGGCGCTGTTCGATTTCCTCAAGCATCGCTTCGAAGGACGCATCATCATAACGCGCGTTATGGCCGATATATCCCTAGCGAAGCGATCGATCATGAACAACCCTTCGAAACGTGCCATCATGGAGCGTTCCAGCAGTCGCTCGGATTGTCTGGGCAAGGTCCAAGAGGAGATCGAGCGCATCTTTGAGCTGGCCCGTTCCCTGCAGCTGGTCGTACTCGATTGTGATACAATCAATCATCCGTCACAATTAGCAAAAACTTCATTAGCGCCAACAATAGTTTACTTAAAGATTAGTAGTAGTAAGGTAAGTAAATACCCAGCCACAAGAGGATAAAGAAACTTAAATAACTCAAATATGTCCACAGGTTTTACAGCGTTTAATCAAATCACGTGGCAAATCGCAAGCTAAAAACTTATCCGTACAAATGGTTGCCGCTGAAAAATTAGCCCAATGTCCACCCGAAATGTTCGATGTAATTTTAGACGAGAACCAATTGGAAGATGCCTGCGAGCATATAGCTGAATACTTGGAGGTAAGTGATGGAACATATATCAGCTAAAAATCAGTTTTATTAACCCACCTGACTTCTACAGACATATTGGAAAGCCACGCATCCAGATATACGCGCTGGGTCCACTGTACCGGCCATTGCCAGGCCGATACCGTCCCAAGAGGTGTCGGCGTCTCCCTCCGCCGATCAAACGCGCATGGGTCCAACACCACCAGGTAAAGTTGGACCTGTTGTAAGATGTGTTCATTTAGTGAGCGCATTGTCATCTTCATATGTGTATCGTATTCCCTTTTCGGAAAAAAAAAAAAAAAAAAAAAAAAACAAAACAAAAAAAAGTCGTGAACTATATTCAAGAAATCAATTCCGATTGCCCACTCTATATATCCACTGTCTCATTCACAAATCAGTTTTGGCAATTGAAAACTCATCGAAAAAGAAGTCACAAATCTAAATCAGATCTGATCTGTTCAACTAGTTATGCATTTATGATTTGAATTAATTTATTTTGATTTTTGATTTCGACATAATACAAAAAACAGTTTTCAACTTCTATAAAATCTAAGAATAACATAAAAAATACTCATATTCACAACTGCAAAACACGAATATTCACAATTTTAATCAAATCACATACCGTTTATGCTCGTACAAAAATACAATTCTAAAATTTGTCTTTCTCAAATTCAAATTCCCATGACTGTACCGAAAAAACAAAAAAAAAAAAAACAAACAAACCAATCGATGCTTCTTCTTGCTCTCTCTCCACATTCGCGTGTCTGTGCAAATAGTCGATGACGAGGAGTTTGACGAGCACGAGCCTCGAATGGCGAGTGTCGAACGCGAGGGTAGTCGGGATCGGGAGAGGGATCGGGAAAGGGAAAGGGAACGGGAACGGGAGCGAGAACGTGGAAGTAGGGAAAGAGAACGGGAGAATGAACGCGACTACTGGGACAGGGAGTTCAACAGAGATCGCAGTTCGAAGGACAGAGAGAGAGACATGGAGTGGGAGCGCGAGAGAGCACGCGAATGGGAAAGAGAGCGAGAAAGGGATTGGGATAGAGAGTTCGATTGGGACCAAGGTAAATTCTATTGTTATTTTTCATTTGGTTATACTATAATCGCATAATTTTGAACAGCAAATCTATACGTAATACTTTCTCAAATAGCGTTAAACGTCATATACATACATAATACCAGTATTCTTATTGGAGATTTAGTTGAACCTGTTGTTTATTACAAAACTATATTTGCCATAGAGTTTCAATGTGTCACCTATAGATATATCGTATACCTAGCTCAGCTTTTCTAACAGTATATACTTAACACTTTGATATTTTGATATTTTGCTATTTTGCTATTTGCAGCAATTTTATTTCATTCAGACTAACTCTTTTATATTCAAGTGAATTATCTGTTGTGTTACAAGATTAGATTATCTCAATCCCAACGTTTATTTTTTATAATTTGAAGCTTTTTAGACCGTGGGGCATCGAAGTGTTCATAATATACCATTAGCTAGTCTGTTCTCTCGATATTTTCATTTACATGATCAACACGTTTACTGTCTTCTTCTATCTGTTTGTCCTCAACTAGAGTTTAAGATTCTTGACACTTGAGTTTTCATTGGTTTCTTATTTATACATATTCTTTTATGCCCAACACTTCACAGCATTCACAGCACGAGACATACCCGGTTCCTTTACAACAATGCTATAATTTAAATCCAATTACCAAGATCGACACAAAATCAGAAAGCAAGCGACATCAACAAAAAGTACATAAATAATTATCCAAATGCCAGAGTCTGTTCCAGTTTGCCCCTCATCCACGACGATCAAAACGACTCGAACTAGAATACGAGTTTCAATAAGGTGCAGAACTCCGTAGGAAGCGTTCTTTCTATCCCATAAACATATATATAGGGCGCATTCCGTAGCCCCATTGATCACTAAAACCCTATTAACCATAATATTTATGATTGGTTCTTTACTCTTTCTATAGTTGCTGCTCGTGTTCCGCTAACAAGTACTAACCCCTGACTCATTCGAATATCCGTGCTTCCTCCAATGCATTAACCATTATTCATAGAGTCCACCGATGCGACTCGGTATCAACTTATGTTTTGTAATTCTCTAAATGTGCATTTGCCATGTTTTGTACTCGTTTCTAGTTACTCCTGGCGTCGTGCGCCTCTAGTGTCCTCTCGTCCTCGTCCTTCTACTTGATTCCTACATTGCTCGGGTCCAGTCTATCAGGCTCAGCAAATCAACTCAGTTTACTATCTTGTGTTTGTTTAAGTTCAATACTTTTATTGCCGTTCGTCATTTCGAGTTAGAAAAAATTTAAAAAAATAAAAAAGTAAAATCTATTCGTTATTTTAGACACACATAAGGTTGGCTTTGTGAGTATTTCCTTACCCAAAAAGGCTTTATTTATTCAGTTTAATATAACCCTATCCAGATATTATATTATTGGTTAATTACCTCCTCCATTTTGACAACCCCCGAATGCTTCCGTTTTACATGATCCTATTAGTTGCATCATTAGTTCTTAGAAAAGAAGAGGAAATCAGCTAAAAATACAACTTATAATCTAGTGCTTTTCCAGTATTTTTAGTATTTTTTATATATTTTATTTCTAATCTACAGAGAGTAACAATATGACTTGTAAGCCTTTAAACCCATTTTATACAAGATTATATTATGAATAATAAGAAACTTATTTTTCGGCTAGCTTTGCTTTACGAAAATTCTAATCCCCACCCAAGAAAGAAAACAAAAGAAATTCCTAGCGAATCAATAATAATACTAACTTAAGGGAGATGACGATTGAATTGCAATACGACTATATCTATATATAGTTAGAGTACCACGATTATATGCACTCTCCCGTGTTACTAAAACGTCAAGTGACCTGTGAAGAACTTTACCTTTGCCAATTGATGCGTTCGAATGCTTTGCTCTTCCGTTTTGTTTTTAGTTTGAGTTTGGTTTTTATGTGTTGAATTTCAATTTGTTTTTGCCTGATGGAAAGCCTGGTTCTAACTAATCTGTGTGTTAACCGTTTTGCAGGAGGTGCCTCTTATCATCACAGTCGTCGTCAGGTCTCTGGACGGCATCAGGAGCGAGGCAGCGGGGGAGGCGGTGTGGGCCATGCCGCTGGCTACGAGCGGGAGAGAGAGCGATACGAGCGACAGGAAAGGGAACGACTTCACGCAAGGGATCGTGACCTGATGCATTACGATATGAACAGCGACGAAATGCTGGACGAGCGTAACTTTGAGTATCCGGCAATGCGCAGCGGGCCAAGCGGCGCCTCCCACCATGGCCACCTGTCGCGCGGCGGTCGACTGCTGGACGATACGGACTTTGAGCGCGATGATCGATTGTTAGGCAGCTCGAGGACACGTTATGGACCTGGACCATCCACTCGCATCGACGATCCCCGGGACATGCCCCGAGCAGCCACTGTGGTCGATCGCGATCGCGATGAATACAGTCCGCACAGAGGTGGTGGAAGTAGTAGGAGAATGCTGAATGCCATGTAGGAATCGTGGATATAGGGGTGGGATCAGATCGATTCGAAAGCGCCAGGTTTGATGGAAGCACGTGACAATAGTTTTGATCTTGACATGATACACAAACCGACACCCAAACCCAAACCGCTGCTCAGACAGCACTCACTATCCCACTATCAGCCTCAAAGTCAAACTCAACCCAAACTTCAAACTCAGCCTCAGACTCAGCCTCAACCTCAGCATCAATCTCAATCTCAATCTCTAACTCAGGCGCATCAAGCACATCCTTCGCAACATTCATATCTGGCCAGGCAACGCAGCGGCGGCCAGTGGCTGTCCTCCCCGTCGTTCTCCCTGTCGCAGGCCTCGATCAGCCAGCCAAGGTCAAGCGAACACTTTCCGTTACGACACCAGCCACTGTCCTACCCGCAGGCACGACCGCACAGCCAAAGCCACAGCCAGCACCATGCGCCACACTCGTACACTTCCAGTCGCACGCACCCACATTCCTCCTCAGGCACATCCCTTTCGACGCGCTCCCAACTCTATCCCAGCGATCCGTTCCAAAGCACCTCATTTAGTCATCCGCCGTGCAGCGACAGCGACGTCCATCGAAACAGAAGTCGAAACAGACCAAAAAGTTCAGCCGCGGAGTATGATTGGAGAACGTCATCCTTTTCGCAAATCGATGCAGTCACACACGCAATACGTAATAAGATTATTGTCGAGGAGGACGAAGAGGACATACTGACCCCAGATAGGTTTTATTGAAGAGATTTCAGCAAGACAGACACCAGGCACAAAACAACCGATATTTTGAAAGGAAGGGGCATTGCACAATATGTTTACGTAGTAGGTTTTCCCTTAAAATTTAGAAACAAAGAAATATTTCACCTAAGCAAAATGTTGAAAAGAACAGTATATATATATATATATATATATATATATATATATATATATATATATATATATATATATATATATATTTATATATTGATCGATATCCATTCACACGTAGAGCATACTTATTACAGTGCCAAAACACATTTGTACATTTCCATCGGAGGAGTTGAGCGGGCCATTCGAATTTCTATGGAGAAATTGTCTGGGTGGAAATACTTATATAGTTTATGATGAATAGCACAATGCTAAGTACAGCCTTATGTGTCTTAAATACTATATGTAGCTAAGTGTAATGAGATTTTATTTAACAAATCGTATATATATATGTATATGTATATGTATATGTATATGGATATGTATATATATATATATATATATATATATATATATACATACATATATATATAATGAAAAGTAAGCATAAGATTTACACCTAAACAACATTTGTTGATGCATTTCGCCACATCAATTTATGGGGAAGGTAGGGAATGTATAGTGGGAGGGAATCATTGTAGTTATATATATATATGCATATATACACAAACATATATATGTATATATATTTTTATGAAAAAAAAGAAGATAAACTAAGTGGCAGCTTTAATAATTTAGTGAACATACTACTATATATTAATCTCTAAGTAAATGCAGAAGATAGAGAGAGGGAAGCAACACACACCCACACACACACACACACACAGACCACAAAAATCGAATGAAATCTCTTTGATATAACAAATCTGAATTTGCTGAAATGTCTGCGAAAACTTGAAATACTAAACTACGCTATTCGTAATCTATATCGAAGTCCACTTCCTATAATTCAAGTTGATTTTCTCTCAATTAGCTCTTAACTTAGTTCTTGGTAATGTAATTTCCTCTCGCTTCTTTTTCCTAAAATCTTTCCAGCTTATAGCTAGTTGCTTGAGTACAGCAATTACTAACTACCAGTGCCTTAACGAAAAGAAAATCATGAAAAAACAAACCATTTGACACACTAATAGATCCACTAGATGATATATTGCACTTGAGCATTAGTTATCATTGATTTGTTGGATTTGTTATGACTTGTAGTGCCCATTGCCCTCGCTGCTTATTACGTGTTTCGCGTGCTTGGCGATTCGTTGCGGTTCAATCATTAGCCATCATTTTATGGAGAAACTATTGTAAGTATGTTTTTTGATCTGTCCCATTCCAAACGAGCACTCTTTATACAATTCCAACCACCTGTACGAATTGATCAAAGGTTTTCAACAATTTCAACACTGAATTCAAATCGATCGCAGACTTTGATGGGAGTTCCAAACTTCCCAGAACTTCCAGTGTTAACTTGTTTAGCGCCAAGTAGCCGTAACTTCCACACCTGTAATTAAGACCATTTGCCAAGCTACCTTTACGAAAGCCTCGCAATAGATTGTGCTTAAAGGACGGGGGCGGGGGTAGGGAAAACCTGACGACAAGCGAATTACTGATTGATCACTGCACTCCCTATAAAATTAAGTGAGGATATGGCATAAGGGCGACTTCTTATACTAAAAACAAAAACTACATCTATTGTCCCAAGTATTTATCATCTCTACATTCAAGACCTTTAACTCTTCAAGTTGTGATATATTTCCACTTCAAATTCTATTTGAATTGGTTTCAACTTTTCAAGTCGCCCTTAGCCAATCGATGAGGAGACCTACAATGGAGCATTTTGAGCTAAAGGAACTGGCTTTAAGAATACCAAAAACAAAAACTAAAACAAAAACTAAAAGATGAAATATTGTAAAATCGGTGAATATAAGTTATATACAATACATGAGGGCTAATAGCAATATGAACCTCTCGCAAACTGACATTTTGATAAGAACTGTATTAAACAAAACAAAAAGGAGCAAACATAAAAGTGAAAGCAACTATTGGGCAAAAATTTGTTAAGTGTTCAACCCATACAAAAAGTAAGACGAAGAACTTGTAGGCAAGTGTGCATATGTATAAAAAGCGATAATAATAATATGAATGAACGTGTTTAGATTTTAATATTGGTTTTTTAATTGATCCATATAGTACCGAAACAAATCATACTACATAAGTATCCTAATGAAAGAGCCTGGTATAAAACGTAGAACTTCAGGACTATGCTCAGCTTATAAATAAAGAGAAAGCCCAAAAATATGAACAATATTGCATATACCCATATACATAGTACTCGCCTATGCGAACATACTTAATAGACCTGCACTACGAAGCATTTGTCTCACTTGAATATAGAATGAGGCAAATTAAAAGCATTGCAGTCGGGTGCCATCGACTGCCCAATACTCGTTCAAGCGATATTTTCCGATGTGACTGATAAATAATTTGTCTGCTAATCCCAACTCTTAAACTGCTGAAGTTAACTGTTATTCTCTGAAACCGTTATTTTTAATGGCATTAGTCATACAAATATAGTTCTGATTCAATCTATAGAGAAAGTTAACTTCAGGAAGTATAAAAGAAATAGTTTACAATTTTGTCTATATCAAAAGGCGGAAATAAACAGCCAACAAATATACTCTTTTTGACATCGTGAACGAGCATTAAACAAAATGTTAAGAGACCAGTTCAGCTCGCAATAAAATGCTTACGATTTTGCACCCTGCATGGAACGGGACGACCGTGGGGGTTGGGGGAAATGATAAAGCCATTTGCATATACATATATATAATAATATATAAAAGAAAATAATGAAATAAATGAATGAAAATTATAACAGTTCTTGTACAAAGCGGCAGCAAATTTATTTATTTAGCAATAATTAAATATATTGAAAAATTACTTTTTAATATTAGCTTGACGTTCAAGAAACAAACACGAACGGAGGAGAAATACCTAAAAAAGTAAATGATAAAATTAAAGAAAGCAAACACCCAAGCAAAATGAAAAACAAAATATGATATACAAAACAATAAAATATACTTACATATACTGAGTATGGGATATACATACAGACATATGTAAATTATACAAAAGGAAAATTTATTCATATGAATAATTCACAGAACTGGTAATTCACAATAAAATTAAAAGATATAAATATATATAACATATATATATATAATATATAATGTAAATGTATTCTGCTATAAATAACAAAATTTAAATAAACCACTTTACCAACAGTACTATAATTCAAATACTTTTGCATAATATATAATGAAATAAAATTTTCAAAAATGTTGAAAGGAATTATTTTGGATATTGCAAATTTGTTTCAATCTAATCCAAAAACAAAAGTAAACAAAAATAAATTATTAACAACAATACAAATATTATAATTCGTTGATTTATTCACGCACACACACACACACACATACACACACAAACACAAGCAATTTTTATAGCGATAATGCCTGAGGTATTTAAAAACATATTTCAGAAGCGCAAGTACGAAGTTCATATTTCATCATTGAAACACAATTTTGCTAAAGAGAAAACTCCATTTCATTTAAGCCAATCTAATAAATGCAAGCATTATTTTTTTAACAACAATAAATATATGCAAAACAAATTTATATTACTAAATAAAATTAAAAATAAAGGTAAAGTAACGTAAAGCACGCCTGAGGTTCCGTATTCGAAAAAATTCTATTTCCAATTATGATTAAAAACCAAAATGGGTGAAAATAAAAAACAGAAACAAAAAAAAAACAGAATTTGAAAATTATCAATCCAAATTTATATAGAATATTTTTTACGTATACATATATATATTGTAAAAACCGATAAATTTACCATAATCGTTTGTAAATAGTTAACGATATCTGAATTTCCTTATATGTATATGGTATGCTCTGAGTTCCAAATGGGAATGGAAAGAAAATTGCAATCTACCCTAGGTTCGTATGGTTTCCGTTGTTTTGTTTGAAAAAACTATAAAAATACTAAAAGTATGATTTAAAAGAAAAACGAAAAGATACGAGTATGTAGTTAAATGAATGCTAAATTGCAAATAAAACCAATTAAAATAAAATCAAACTTGACTTTTATTTATAAACATTATTTTTCCACAGCTAAATATAATTCGAAATATAAAAAGGTTTGCTCTAATCTAATCAAAAGTTCACCAGACAACATCTGATATTGATACGAGTGTCTACTTCCTTCATAAATGTGGACTATATCAGCAAATGAACTTTCCATCGGCTGACAACATCCATGACGTAGCTTCATACACATATATGTAAGTATGTATCTAGAGACACTGTGACGTTTTTTACCCCATGTTGCATACAATGGGTTAAACTTGTTTTCGCGCAGTCAAGAATATTCGCAAAAATACACAAATACATATGCATATACCTATGCAATGTGTACGTATGTTGGAGTATGTGTGCAAGCTTGTTTACTTCATTAACTACACTGAGCTGATTTGCAAATATGTGGGAGCGCGAAGAGAGCAACCTGCGCTGCGGCGGCTGCCTGTCGACACTGATCAGAGCCTACACGAACGTAGTCGTTCGACGCTGACTGCGCAGTCAGTGCGGCAATTGCTCTCCAGCCGTTTCGCCGCCTGCTCACTCTCTTTCGCCGAATCAGTTGACTTATTAAGCTCACTGCGACAAGTGCAGCGCACGTGAAGAGCTCCGAAAAGTGCTTTTGTATTAGTTTATTTTCAAACCGAGAAGAGCAGTTGCGTGTAAGCTCTCGATAGTGCTTCGGTATTAGTTGTTTTTCAAGCCGTTTATATACAATTTGCAAGACTTTTATTAGATTTCCTGCAAATATGCCGCTGAATATTAAAAATGTTCTCGTCTGTGATGCAGTGGACAAGTCGTGTGTTGAGCTCCTGGAAGAGCATGGTATCAATGTAAGTCCATAAATATGATACATCCACACACACACATATTTATATGTATATACATACACATATGTATATACGTATTTATATAAAGTGATTATGTATGTATTGTGCTTGTGGTTTGTGCTTTATTTGTCAGGTTACATACAAGCTGAAGCTGCCGGTGGATGAGCTCTGCAAGGAAGTAAAGGTGATTATACTTTCAATCATATATGTATATGTCAATATACATATATACTCACATATTTTGTAGCTGTATATCAAATGCCTTAACAAGCACTAACAAACACGTATGCATGTGCATGCGTGTGTTTGCCAGAGGTGCTCCTCTGTCGGGAACACGTGTGGTTAACCGTATTAATTATACATACAAACATTTCATAGCTGTTGTCAAGTCTTCTGCACTGCACTGTGCAAACATTTTCATTGATAATGTTTATTTAATTATTTTGCTTTTTATTCAACTCGATTTCAATTTCTCGTTACTTAAATATTACTGTTACACTGTTATTGTTACCGTTATTTTATTCTAATTTATTAATAATAATGACTGTAGTGAAAGAGAATATGAGTGCATTTGTGTAATAAATATATATATATATATATATATATATATATATATATATAAATATATATTTATGTCTGAATGTGAGCTTTAATATTTAAAGTAACATGAAAAATACTATATATATATATAAATAAATATATTCAGTATTCTTTATACTACATATATATATATATATATATATATATATATATATATATATATATATATATATATATATATGTAGTACATATCTATAAGCTTAAAGTTTTTAAGTAGACAAAAATACTGAAAATATAGCTTGATATTCTTCTATTGCAGTAGTTCGGTTCAGTCGTAAAATTAATATTTAAATTTTAATTATATATATATATATATATATATATATATATATATATATATATATATATATATATATATATATGAATGTATATAAATTATATAAATATATATATTTTTCTTTACCATCTTTCGTTTCATCAAATCCGGATTATCTTAGTGTTCTTATCACTTTCTGTGTTCTGTGCTAATCAGTCTGCAAAGGTTATACGTATTTATGTTCATTGGGGTTCAGTGAACTTGTGTATGGGAAAGTGCCGTTAGCTAGTGGAGCTCTAGCGATCGAGCTGGCGAGTCTGTCGCTTGATCCAGTCTTTGGGGGTCCACTGCAAACAAGTCGAATCGATGCGTATTTTGGACTTTTTCATTGCAATGCGATGTTGATTGATGGCCTCTTGATTGATGCAAACTATGTGCTGACCCCTGCAGTAGGTCAAGAGATTAAGCCTTTTCAATGTGTAGATTACATCATCTTTCTTAATGGCCGTCTGCTCGCAAATGTCGTTGATTGTCGTCGAGGGACGAGCGCCCTCGGCTGCTGATTTCCTCTGATTGATGAGGTACTCGAGAATAGCCTGAGCCCAAAAGGATCGATAGGACAGCAGCCCCAAGTCGGAGAGCGGCTTCTCTGGCGTTCCAGTTTTCCCCTCAAACTTGGACAGTTCGTAACTAAACTCAATGAGCAGCTTGCCGTATCCTTTGCGCTGGAACGGCGGCAAGGTCAACACGCACGCAAGGTTGTAGTCCTCGACGCTGATCTTCTCCTTGGAAAAGTAGCCGAGGGTGTGAAAGCCACGCGAGTCAACTTCCGTCATCACGTAGAATAGAAACGGATCCGTGTCAAAGTCGACCATCTTATGGTCCAGGAACAACTTAGCCAATAGGCACAAGTTCTGGGCGTACATCTTGTTCTGGCGCCCATCGATCTCGAAGAACGAGATCGAACCCTTCCGGTAGATCTCGTTGCCAGGCGGATGCTTCAAGGTGCACTTGGTTAAGTGGCGCCCCAGGCTCGCATGGCCGTTGCAATACTTCAAGCAGAATGCG
Organism: Drosophila fulvimacula; assembly: GCA_035045555.1. Taxonomy (NCBI): domain Eukaryota; kingdom Metazoa; phylum Arthropoda; class Insecta; order Diptera; family Drosophilidae; genus Drosophila; species Drosophila fulvimacula. Next base: position 200,327 of record JAWNOX010000118.1, on the reverse strand, counting down.
CACAGGTAGATGCAGTCCAATTGGCAGAGCTGCTCGGGATAGGGCGAAAAGTACCAGGGTGTGATCCGATAGCGACCCAACTCAATCATCTTCACATTCTTGATGCGAGCCACAGTGCTACTGGGCTGCTTCAGTTGGCGCAACTTTGGCTTCTTACTAGTCTCAGCATGGTTCGCAGTCTCGGTGGTGGAAGCCGCAGTGCTTACAACTTTCTCCTCAGCTTTCAGCTGCTTGCGACCCTTGAACGGTCCTTTGGATAGAATTTTTCCTTGCTCCGGTAGTTTCTCCGGCACCTTAACCTCTTCCTTATTGCCGTTCAGCGAAGATTGACGCTTAGAAAGTGCGCTGTTAGTAGATGCGGCGCTGGTGAATTGCACTTTGCTCAGGTCCAGATCAGCTTCCTCGACCCAGTCGTCAAGGCGCTTATTGCACTCTTCGAAGTGCACATAGAACTGACGCCGCATGTCGCCCAACTCCTTGATGCCGACAATCTCAGCCATACGCCAGTTCCCCGTAGTCCGCATGCGCGCATTCATGCGACAGCCCACCACCAAGAGAGAGGCAGTGGATTCACAGTTGATAGTGGAACTCATCCTAGGCTTATTTAAGATTCGGTTGTAAAACAATTAGCAACGATCTGCTGATCCAAACACGAGATAATGAAAGCTGCCCACGCTGGAACTAGTTCGCTCAAGACAAAAGTGAGCGATTGCCATTCGAGCCGGAAGCGTTTATCAGTAAATGCGTTGCGCTAGGTGCGAATGTCAATAGGCTACGATTACGATAAAGCTCGTATAGTGAAGTGCCACCAATAAGTAGGTCATCTGGTTTATAGGGCGATAACAACTCAACTGGAAATTCCATCATCAATATTATTAGTGTAAGTCGGGATATGACCTTTAAAAAGGAATCATAATAAATAAAAACATGTTTTAGGGCATGATTAAACCTCTATATAATATTTATGTATAGTTCTTATCAGAAAAACAGACTGTCGATCAAATTTAGTACGTTTATCAGTCTGTAAGAGCTGAAACACCTGAAATTTGATATACTATAGCTCGCACAGTTTAAATTTTCTTTTACGAATTACCTGTAATCGATTTGCAGTGATATCAAGTTTAATTTGAACTAAAGTTATCGGAGATATCGACTTATCGAACACACAACTCAAAGCCCACATTCTGGATGCCGCCCCATTCCGTTATACATAAAGAGTTTTGTGTATATAACATCATATAGACTGAAATTGATATGAATAATATAGACATCAGTGCTACCCCAACAAAGTAGTTCACTAACGCTTTATCCGCGTTTATCCGTGCTTATCCGTGTTTATCCGTACACTTGAAAGAAGAAGCAAACGTCATATGTTCATTAATTCATAAGTTCTTAAGCAGAAACGAGAAAGAGTTTATACTCTTGTGTTGATATCAGTAAAAGTATAATTAAACAACTGCTCCGGGTCTCTGCTAGTCGAACACTCCCGACTAGACCACAACGACTTGCCTAAATACCAACTGCTTAAGATAACACGGTATATATAGGAAGTCTGGAACACTGCGCCACCTTAGCAATTGCTCTTTCGATGACTCAACTTAATAATGAGCTATACAGAGAGCATCGCAGATGGACTCTTAAGTATATGTGTTTGTCAGTTGGGCATGTTGCACATGCATTTTTTATACCCGCTAACCACCTATTTAACATAATCTTTCAAACAGAACTTCGACGCGGCCATCGTGCGTTCGGATACAAAAATAACGGCGGAAGTGCTTGCGGCTGGAGCTGGGAGCCTGAAGGTCGTGGGTCGAGCGGGCGCTGGAGTGGACAACATCGATGTGGCTGCAGCGACTACGCACAATGTCGTTGTCCTTAAGTAAGTAAATGCTGCCCGTGGAAGAAAGCCCAGCACGAAAGCAAGAACAAGAGCATTAGCAAAGACAAATATGCACGAATGTCGCATCGAATGCTTTCGCTGTTGGGGTGGTGTTATATTGAACGATGTGACGGGTCATATTAGGCTGCTTGCCACGCATAATTAGACGGCGCGCACGTGCGGGGTGGGTTAGATGCGGAGTGCTTTATTGCCATTGAGCCGCCTGGATTGCCAGGGATACAGCGCGAATGCGCGATATTTCAGACATTTGCATAACGCTGTCTAGTCACAACAAGTACCTCCCCGCACCATGCCTTGCAAGACCTAAAGTTTAGTGTGCTTTACTCGCAGCACACCAGGCGGCAATTCTATTTCGGCTTGTGAGTTGACGTGCATCCTAATTGGCGCTCTGGCGCGTCCCGTCGTGCCAGCCGGCCAGAGCATGAAGGAAGGACGTTGGGACAGGAAGCTCTATAGCGGCAGCGAGCTCTATGGGAAAACCCTCGCAGTACTAGGTCTGGGCCGCATAGGACGCGAGGTCGCCATACGCATGAAGACCTGGGGCATGAGGGTAAGACATACTATCCATTCAATCAAGTCGTTCAGTTTTAGTTAATATGTATTCATACGCTTAAACATTAGGTAATTGGCTATGATCCCATCACCACGGAGGCCGAGGCCAAGGCGGCTGGCATTGAAAAGCTCACTTTGGAGCAGATCTGGCCCATAGCCGACTACATAACTGTGCACACCCCATTGATACCGGCCACCAGAAGTCAGTTGATGAATCTATCCTATAATAAGACAACAAATAACTAACGCTTTACCTCAACAGATCTCATATCCACGGAGTCCTTGGCCAAGTGCAAGCAAGGTGTGAAAGTAATCAATGTGGCACGTGGCGGCATCATTGATGAGCAGGCTGTGCTCGATGCACTGCAGAGTGGCAAATGCGCTGGCGCCGCCTTCGACGTCTACCCGGAGGAACCACCCAAGTCGGAGGTCACCAAGGCGCTTATCAATCATCCGAAAGTCGTCGCCACGCCCCACTTGGGGGCCAGCACTGCGGAGGCGCAAGTTCGTGTGGCCGTTGAGGTAGCCGAGCAATTTATTGCACTGAACGGCTCCTCGCCGAAGTACACCAGCTACGCAGGAGTCATCAACAAGGATGCACTGGCTCACTACCAGTAATGCCTTCGAATTTATTTGTCTTAGTTAATAACTGATTCAATTACACTCACATTCAAATTAATATCGTGTTTTTCTCTCGCAATTGCGGCACATGTTGGCTCAGTGAATCAGGTTACGTCTCAGTGAGCCCAGCACATGTGAAGGTAATATAACGTACTTAAAAGTCCTTGTAGACAGACGTTTGTGCCGACATTAATTTGCTGATATACTTGACGTTAAGTCAATTAAACTCGAAGAAATGCCGACGGAAATTGAGTCAACTCAACTCGCTGCGTAGAATATAGGAGAACCTGACCCGAAACCCAGGCAGAAAATGTATAAAAATAAATTCAAATAAGATATAGAAATGATGCCTCCAGATATTTCTCATATAAAATTATCTGAAGCCCAACGAGCATTCGAAACAGCGTAATTTCTCGCGGCGGTACAGTCTCGAGGCCCCTCAAATAGTCGGTTCCCACCAACTGACCCTGAACTAGAGTAAATGAGATGCAAGCAAATGGACTCGCGTCCGAGCTGAAGCACGTGTGGATCAGGCCCACGGCAATGACCAAAAGCTACCAGAGGATTACAGAGAAGCTGACAAGGGTGGATAAATAGATTTAGGGGAGGGGAGGAGGGAAACATGAATCTGGTGTTGGGCATCTGTCGGGCTATGGCTGCACGCCGCATAAATTAAATTCAGTCAAGTTCAATTTAACTCTTTAACGCATTGAGCAAAACAAAAATGATTTACTATTAGGTCACTCTTAATTAAAATTTCGACTAGGCTATACTTGTTTTTATTTTGTTTTGGAGTGACCCAGGTCCTCCGACACCCACGCAATCACGACTCTCGCCGCAGCAGCCGCTGTCAGTCATACGACGTTTAATTTTGGCGCGCAGAGCGACAGGCACAGCCATAGCCACAGCCACAGCCCCCTTGCGATTGTTGCCGGAACCGAAAGGAAGCTGCGCCCCCACGAAGCAAACGGCATAAAAGGACCCAGCAGCCAACAGCCGAACAGCAGTCTCATTGGATACACGGTCGAACAACAACGCACAACGCACAGCGCACCACGGAACAAGCCGAGCAACAAGTGAACAAGTGAAAAGCGGACTTTTGAAACTGAATGCCCGACTGGCAGGTTGAAGGAAATGCAGCGCCCGTGTTCAGTGTCCAGTGCAGTGTTCTCGACTCGTAAAACCCTTTAGAGTATCCGCGTAAGTGTCCCGAGCAGCTTACAAAAAACTTTACTGCCATTAACTCTGTGCTTTCGCCACTATAATGAGTCCGGTTAACATGACACACAAACGCAATTTTTGCAATATCCGTCTCATCCTTGTGGCCATCGTCGCGCTGTCCGCCACGCCGCGCAACTGCATATCAGCCTCAAAAGACATAATAAATATTGGATTCCTGGCTGAATACTCTCAGATGCGGGTGAGTCGTGTGTCCGCAATAAAATGTAACTCAATTTTGAAATAAAAATTGGAAAAATTGGAGTCAATTCAACAAAACTAAAACAGAGCCCTTTTTAATGCTAAAAAAAATTAATTAATTAATATATATAAAAAAAAAGTAATATATTTTAAAAAAAATAACTATTATTATTTCTAGAAAAATAAGTAAAAAATATTTTTCACTCAATAAACTTTGGAAATCGTTGTAAAATAACTTTTTACATCGAAAGCAAACGGTAAAGCTCAAACTACAAAAAAAACTACATAAAAATATTAATGTTTTCCTAATAAAATAAAACTAAAAAATAATTCTGTTAAAAATAAATAAAAAGTAAATTATAAATATTATTTTAATATGTAATTAGTATTAATAATAATTATATGTTTATATAAAATCAAACTAAACAAGTAAGGAAGCTCTAGTCGAGACTGCTCGACTAAGAGATACCCTGAACCCTTCGAATAGCCCATATTGGAAGCATGTTATGATTACTTTACATATATATTGCAAGCAACACATACACACGTAATATGAGCACGCCCTCTGCTAACTGAGCAGCGACTGCGCTCGACTGCCTATGATATGGGAAATTAAATGTTTAATAACTTTTTTGTAGATGGACTTTCTTAGTCAAATTTTCACAGTGTGTTTATGGCATTCATATGTGTGTATTTGCCAAAGCACAAGTCTCTAGTATTTGAAACGGGTTTTGCAAATTGTGGGCGAAGGGGGCGTGGCATCCAAAATCCAAAAACTACAAAATGTCCCCATTCACTACACCTACATATCTGCACAACAAATTTGAAGTCTCTAGCTTTAATGGGTCACATGAATGAAAGCGAATTTATCGAAATTTATCGATAATTCGGAAACGGGATGAGTTATCGAAAAAAACAAACTCGTCGTACTGCGTATGGTATTCACGAGTATACATGTCAAATTTCAGATTTCTAGCTTTTGTGGTTTCTTAAGCACATCACATTACCCATCGATTCTATAGCAAAAAGGAAATATAGTTTGATTCCATTTGATTTGCAATATTTTATATTTTATTAAGCATATAGACATAAGTATAGTACAGACAGGCATATGTAGAATTCAATTTAAACTGAATATTTAATATTATTATATATTATATACTTATGTTTATTGCAATTAACAACAATCATCAGTTCTCTACCTACTTAAGCCATTACGTAAAGAGCTGCATAGTAAGTGCAGAGTAAAGCTCGTTATGCAAGTCTTGTCTTATCTTTAAGTTGGCTTTGATATATGTAAATCGGAAATAGAAATGGAATTTCGTGGTTTTCAGTGAATAGGTGAAGAGGGACAAGTCAATGACCGGCAAATAGGCCAAGTTTGCATTTTTCCTTTCTGGATTTTGTCAGTCAAATTAAATGAGCACAATCGAGACGCCACTTACACATGCACACAATATGAAAGATGAGAAATTAATAGAAGCGACTAAAAGTGAAATTTGCATGACGAACTACACTTTATGGATAAATTGCCATGACGACGGTGCGCTGTGAAAGCGCCAAAGGACGACAGAACGAATGAAAGACGTGCTTAGTGTTGGTCGCCTAATGGGTTCACTCGACTGCATACATATGTACATGTTCTCGTTCAAATCCATTGAACATTTTCAACATTTTCGGAATTGCCACACTCTGTGACTTCATTTATAATCCATGGCTTTCAGCTGTTGTGAGTTTCAATAGTATTTCGATTTGTTTATCAGAAACCAGCAGAGATTGGACATCGAATATACTAATATAATAATTTAAAATAATTAATGGTAATAAAATAATTATATTATATATATTATATTAAAAATAGAAGAATAGTATTGTTATTATTAAGTTATGCTAAAGAAATTCAATTAAGTGCAACATATTTTAAGATATTTTTTAGTTTATTTCGATAAATAGATATCTAAATCACTACAGATATGAATCAAGTATGAAATCTGAGCCTGGTTCGAGATAAGAAAATATTGTGATTTTTATCCTAATCAAACTTACCCAAACAAAAAAAAACCATCCAGGCATAATTATTTATTTGTTATTTTTTTTTGAATGAACGAATGAGCATCATGCAGTCGGAAACGCCCAACTAAAATCTTTTCATCTGCAAAAACCACAAAATTTCCACTGCGAATACCAATTTCTATGCAATTGGATGAAATTTGGATCTGCCTCTTACCGAAGCTTACCGAGAGTTGATTTACCGTTGTTAGGCCCACGTTGACATTGGTTTTTGGCTTTATTTTCTGCAGCTGTGCCGAATTATGCCCACTTTAAAATTATTTATTAGTTTATCTTACATATTCCGAAGAATATTATATGTTTTCCTAAGGCCTTCAGTTATTTCCCTTTTTAGTGAAAATTGTAGCTCAATATTTGCTTCAATATTTTTCGTTTTCGCCAAAGACAAAGTGACGCCGATCATCTGTCGCGGATATCATAAATGAGCATTCCAGAATTAGAATTAGAAATTCGAAAATCAAATGAGTCAAAGAAAAGGTTATTTTTATCATACTCAGTGGACCAGTACAAGGGCCGAATAGGCCCCCTTTTCCATCGTTGAGCGAGCATAAGAACTATTACACTGAGTCTAACCCACATTGCAGCGAAACTTTTTAAATATTAATGTGAAAGCACACGGGCATTTTGTAATGCTGTTCAGCAAGCGACAATGCCAAAGCCAAAGCCAGAGCCAAAGGCAAAGCCAAAGCCAGAGCCGAAGCGAACTCCTCATGCATTGTGCAATAAAAGCGTGTTAACTATCATATTTTCCGTATATATATAACTCTTTCCTTGAAGAGAAACTAACTCAAATTGGCATTCAGCCAGCCACTCCATGTAACGAGAAGTTTGTTCGTTGCTCCACTGCCAAAAAAGGTGGCAATCAATCAAAATTCAAACATTCATTAATTAATTAATCTGTTTGTCGATCTTACACTTCCAACCAACTTCAGTAGTAATCGATTAAGCCTTCAAAATTCAGTTGTGACAGTTGTGAAACCTTTTCAAGACACTATGAACATGCTGAGCAGATTTAGGAATATAGTACATTCGCTGCGTGCAAATCGCATTCTCTTGATATTTGTGCTGTTGGAGACAAGTCAGCTTCCGGGCGTGATTCAGCTCGACTATCAGGATATGCCGTACGAACTAGGCTGCAGTCTGGCCTACACAGCCTTTTCACTAAGCAGCTGCTTCTATGGCTACGGCATTGTCGGCCTGCGCAAGCTGGGCCCACTAGGCAAATTTCTGTGTGCGCTGTGTGGCTCGAGCCTGAAACTCTGGCAGCGCTTCAGCTGGCTGATGCTGCTGCCTTGGAGCTGGAAGGTGCTGCAGCAGATCGAGCGAACTGCAGGCAATCGTCTTGGACAAGACCAACTGTCGGACATGGAACGGCTCGCTGGCGTGACGATCTTGACTTTCCAGCTCATCCTATTTGTGGCAACGGAATTACTAACCATAAGGCAGCACAGAAAGCTAAAAAATGCTTTAAAATTGACTCAATATAGCGAAAACCACGAGATTCGAAACTACGCTCAAGCGATAAACAACTCATTTGGGTTCGATATGTTCGAAATTCCAGATATTCAAAATTGAAGTCCTTTTACGCTTTTACACTCAATAAAATTTGGGAGTTCGACACAAATTTGCTCTGATTTCCCTTTACCCACAGGTAACGCTGGGCGGCCTGCCGCTCGCCGTGGAAGATGTCAATAAAAATGTTAATTTGCTGCCAGGGAAAACACTTACCTTTACACCATTTGACTTGGGACACACAAGCAGCGCATATCGAGTAAAGCCATTGAGGTATATTTTAATTAATTTTTAAGGTTTTCCGCCATAAACCACTTTTCTCATTACACCCCAGACTCATGACAGAGCTGAGGGAGCAGAAGGTGAATGCTTTCATTGGACCCGATGAGAGCTGCACGACTGAAGCCTTGCTGGCCTCTGCCTGGAATACGCCGATGCTATCGTTCGTAAGAGGAGCTGAACAGAATTCATATTAAATTGCGATCATTTGAAGTAAATTTAATTTCTTTTAGAAATGCTCCGACTCAATAGTTTCCAATAAGACCACCTTTCCCACCTTTGCACGGACTCTCGCACCAGCTTCAAAGGTAAAGGGTATCCACAAAAGCTCCAAGCCTAGCGCAAACAAAAATTCAGATCAAATTTAATATATATTAATCATTTTTATTTCTTAACAGTCAACTTACTCCCTATGATCCATCAGCGCTTTATTGCAGTTTCTTTTTCTTTATTGTTGGCAAACCAAACACATTATTACTCGTTCACATTACGAAAGAGAGTATATTGGTTTTATGATGAATGACTAATTAGCTAACTTTTTGTCTGTCTGCTTGACTTAAAGCTAGAGATTCCCAATGAAAAGTGGGATAGATCGAGTTAAAGGGTTTATTTTACAGTTTACTAGCTAAAATTAAAACTAGAAAATAGGAAATCTCATAAAAAGCTCAGATTCAGGTGGCACTCAAGTGCTGCACAGTTCTATTATTTCCAATTTTTATATCGACCATTTAAAATAACTAAATTTCAGTGAACTATTTGCACTATTTTTCTTTAATTATGATGAAGAAGAAGCAGAAGAAGTCAGCTCATTTAGGTCCCACTGCTATGATCATATTAGCATTTCGGAGTAAGATCTGTAAAATAATTAGTCAGAAGGCAACAATGTTATTCGATGATTCACAAGTTCATATATTGGACAATAGTCAAAGCTACAAAAGAAAATTCACATAAAGTCAGATCTGCTACTTTTAAGGCAATTTTATACATTATATGTATATACAACATGTTATACATTATCGAAAAATATATATATTATTTTCGATAATATTATAATATGTTCAAACCCCCTCCCGCAGGTTTCCAAGAGTGTGATTAGTCTGTTGAATGCCTATGATTGGAAAAAATTTGCTATAGTGGTTAGCTCTAAGCCAATTTGGGGCTCAGATGTAGCCAGCGCTATACAGGTAACGAAACATTCATATTCAATATTCATAACTTTCCCTTTAACACACTTAAAACAAAACGTAGGAACTGGCTGAGTCGCGCAACTTTACCATAACGCACTTCAAATATATATCCGACTATATACCCATTAAGAAAACACTGTCCCAAATAGAGAACATCATTGAGGAGACACACACGACGACGCGCAGTAAGTCTCGACACTATTGAGTTAAGATCAATTATAATCTAATCTGGATATCATTTAGTCTACGTATTTATTGGGGAACATATTGCGATGGTCGACTTTGTGCGCTGTTTGCAGAACCGTGGACTCCTTGAGAGTGGGGACTATATTGTCGTGTCGGTGGATGACGAGATCTATAATGCGAATCGTCGTGTCAACATCATGGAACGCAGTAAGCTGAACCCGTTTAGGCCAAGTCAAATGATTTCCCTGTTGGGTCTTAATGCATGCAACATCTTATTGCAGATTACTTAGATCCTTATATTAGAAAAGAAAAGAGCAAATCACTGGACAAAATCTCATTTCGTTCAGTTATCAAAATAAGCATGACATATCCACAAAACCCTCATATTCGGTAATTTTATTAACTAACTCCAGCTATAAAACTTTTGTATATATTTTCTTTTTTTATTAGTATACCCTGCATGTATACTATGTACAGGGTATCAGTGAAGTCTATAATTCAAATTATATTATATCTACATATATAGTTATTCCTTTTTTACTAAACTCAACTGATAGATATATATCATTTATTGTTTATTCAATTTAACCGAATTCATATATTTATAGGGACATTTGTAGCAAAATTAAGGAATATGCTCGTAAGGCTCCCTTTCGTGTGCCCTATCATCAGAGAGTATTCGAGAATATTTCGGTGTGTTTTGAAGATGTTCTTAATCTTGATTTCCTAATTATTACTATATATACATTATCTTATATAGGTGCCCATATATGGCTTACATTTGTATGACAGCGTTATGATCTATGCACGCGCCATTACGGAAATACTTCAGCAAGGCGGCGATATAAACGATGGATACCTAGTAATGAGTCGCATTTTCAACAGATCCTATCACTCCATTCAAGGCTTCGATGTAAGAAAGAGAATATGGTTGACAATAATTGGTGTAATTGGTTTAATCTGCTCCTAAAGACAATGGGGTAAATAAAGGGGTATTAGGTCTAATGAAAAAATGAGAAGTAGAAGAACTCAGAAGTACATATTAATATTATAAATCAGGTAAACGCGCTGAGTCAATCTCTCTTCCCGTCGTCCATCCCTATGAATAACCAAATAAGCTAGAGACTATATATAGAGTATATATATATATATATATATATATATATATATATATATATATATATATATATATATATATATATATATTCTAAATACCTGCAAATCTCAAATTGACTTCCACAAAAGCTATATGCCGTGACCTGTTTGAACATAGAAATTCATTCTCTATGCAAACCTACAGATGAGACACGTCATATGAATGAGACAGACAGACACAGATGAGGCATGGCAGATTCCATTAACTATACACATATTTACATGCATAGCTCTTGCTGAATTGATCCATATCTGGCCGCCCGTCTATCTGTATGAGTATTAAGACTAGAGACTTCAAAATTTCTGTATACCATTCACATTCGTTTCGATAACTTATCCGAGTTCCTTGTTATCGATAACATTATTTAGCTTTTGAGCCATAACTAACAAACCTAAAAAGTTGTTATATCTGATGCAGACACAGATCATAAATGTATCTGTATCAACTAGGGTATCTTATAGTGGTATAAGCTCTTGTTTTTTTTTCAGGTATTTATCGATTCGAATGGCGATGCCGAGGGCAACTACACAGTGATTTCGCTACAGAGCGATGCAAATGCAGGATCTGGAAATTCGCTAGCTCAGATGTCGATGCAGCCAGTTGGGTTCTTCGTCTACAACAAGGATTCGATGATACCAGTAAGCAGTTCTGCTTTCCCATGAATTATGGACTATAAATTGTACGCACTATTTAAGGAATTTCGTTATATCAAAAGTGGACGACATATACAATGGCTGAACGGTCGACCTCCTCTGGCAGAGCCAATGTGTGGCTTTCACGGCGAGTTGTGTCCACGGAAAAAGCTGGACTGGCGCTATCTTGTGACTGCAGCACTATTTGCCTTTGTGCTAATAGCTGCAATTGCACTATTGCTCAAGTAATATCCAGATCTCTATAGAAGTTATCCCTTACATATGTCTATCATTGATTCATCCTGTAGGCATTATCGCTATGAACAAACTTTGGCTGGCTTGTTGTGGAAGGTGGACATGAAAGATGTCACCGTGATAAATTTGGGCGAATACAACAATCCAAGTCATAAGAATATTGTGCGTAGAACCCATTAAGAATTATTCTTAATCTCATTTGATCATATTTGATCTCTTCTCAGGTGCAAATTTGTCGTCAGAGTATTCTGGTTGTCGGCGAGCCCAATAAGAGGTCCTTTACAAATATTGGTAAGACTGATATTATATAGTTATATATTATATAGATATATATTTCTGTCTATAGCTCTTTTTCGAGGCAATATTGTGGCCATGAAGAAGATTCATAAGAAGAATGTGGACATAACACGTTCGATTCGCAAGGAACTGAAATTGATGCGGGAGGTGAGCGAACTTATCCGAATATCCTATGGCATTACTATAATATTAAATCCAATTCAGGTGCGACATGAGAATATTATCAATTTTATTGGTGCATCAATTGATCATGGATCCGTCATAATCTTTACAACGTATTGTGCGCGTGGAAGTCTGGAAGATGTGCTGGCCAATGAGGACTTGCACTTGGATCACATGTTCATATCCTCATTGGTGTCGGATATACTTAAGGGACTCATTTACCTGCACGACTCAGAAATAATATCCCATGGCAATTTGCGATCCAGCAACTGTCTCATTGACTCAAGATGGGTTTGTCAGATATCAGACTTCGGACTGCACGAGCTAAAGGCGGGGCAGGACGAGCCGAACAAGTAGGGAGAGGGACTGCCATATATCAATTATCCAATATCATCTATATATATTCTATTATCTTCTTGCCAGGACGGAGCTGCATCTCAAGCGCGCTCTCTGCATGGCTCCCGAACTTCTGCGTGATTCGTTTCGGCCAGCACGTGGGTCTCAGAAGGGAGATATATACTCATTTGGCATTCTACTGTACGAGATGATCGGTCGAAAGGGACCCTGGGGCGAGACAGCATATACTCAAGAAGGTATTCGAATAGTTTGACTCTATTCAACTGCTAATCCCAATTTTCAATTCCTGCTCATTAGAGATAATAGAATTCGTCAAAGACCCAGATCTGCTGCAGCACGGTGTCTTCCGGCCAGCCCTTAACTTTTTGGATATACCCAATTATATAAAGAATTGCCTGCGACTTTGCTGGGATGAAGATCCCGAAGTACGTCCCGACATTCGTCTTGTGCGCATGCATTTGAAGGAACTGCAAGCTGGATTGTAAGGAGCAGAAGGAATTGTATCGAAATGTGCCTCAATTCGTATGTTTTTCAGAAAGCCAAATATATTCGACAACATGCTGGCCATAATGGAGAAGTATGCCTATAATCTGGAAGGCTTGGTTCAGGAGCGAACAAACTTGCTCTACGAGGAGAAGAAGAAAACCGACATGCTCTTGTACCAAATGCTGCCAAAGTAAGTTCTTTGCGAACTGGAAATATTATATATGCAATATATCTGGAATTCCGTAGAACTGTAGCAGAATTGCTTAAGAGCGGAGAGCCTGTCAAGGCCGAATGCTTCGATTGTGTGACGATTCTGTTCAGCGATATTGTCGGCTTCACTGAGCTCTGCACCAGGAGCACTCCGTTTGAGGTTGTCGAAATGCTAAATGATTTGTATACATGCTGCGATTCCATAATATCCAATTACGACGTTTATAAGGTAGTTTATAGATTTCCCCTACCCAGTAAGGTAATATATAAGGTAATAAGGTAATAATCATCCTTTCGATGTGAAGGTAGAGACCATTGGGGATGCCTACATGGTTGTGTCGGGCCTGCCTTTGAAGAATGGGAATCGTCATGCGGGCGAGATAGCCTCACTAGCACTTCACCTGCTCGAAACTGTTGGAAATCTCAAGATTCGGCATAAGCCAACGGAGACGGTGCAATTCCGCATTGGCTTGCACTCAGGTCCCTGTGCAGCGGGCGTCGTTGGACAGAAGGTAAATTGGTTGCGCTCCTACTAGCTTATGTTTCTAAGAACTCCCTTCAACAGATGCCACGGTATTGCCTCTTTGGGGATACTGTCAACACGGCCTCGCGCATGGAAAGCACTGGCGAAGCCATGAAGATCCACATATCGGAGGAGACCTACCAGCTGCTGCAAGAGGTCGGCGGTTACATATGCGTCGAGCGTGGCCTGACCAGCATCAAAGTGAAGCACTTCTAACCCAAGCAGAATACTTTAATGAAATCCTTTCACTTCCAGGGAAAAGGCGACATGCGCACCTACTGGCTGACCAAGCGATTGCAGCCTGAAATGCGCGCTTTAATGGCCAATGACTGGGCACCAGATCTCATCAGCACTGTGGACGCATCGAATGGCTGTTGTTCCCAGGCCAGAGCTGACGATTTACCCTTGCTGAAGTTTCAAAACCTGCCCATGAACATCCGGGCGGGCTCATGCAATTGTGCCACCAAATGCATATATAGCCGCCGATCTGATGATAATGTCACCACTGGTGCTGCAGCCACGGCCCTGGCGAAGGGAACCGAAACAGTGCAGATCAACTGCAATCAATTGTGCGTTTGCCGCCTGAATGGCAGCCAAGCGCTGACCAATCGGAGTCCGCGCTCCGCTCCCAGCATCTCATTCAGGCTCTAGACCTGAGTGGATCAAAGCCTGCGCTTTCTATGGTTGTCTGCTCTTCATTTATTCTTGCACACTCAATTAAATAAATGTTAGCTTAGCACCTAGGCCGTCGATGTATAGAAGTGTTCGTACTCTTCAATTGTCCAATTTAAAGTTGTTCTTGAGCGTCTGCCAGCATTCGAAGTACTTTGCATCAAGCCTCTGGCATGTCTCGGCGCCCCACTTGGTAACAGCTAGGCTAAGCGACGACTCGAACATGAATGCCTGAAGGAAGGGAAGGGAGGAATTAATTCCCATAAGTGTTAAGAAAATTGAGGGGAGGGGGAAATTAGCATACCTGGGTTCCATCGGCAATGCGTTCTGGCTTAAGTTCAGCCGTAGAAGCGGTCTCAAAGCATTTGCCATCTGGGCCGTGGGGCGTCATTATAGAGTGTAGAGTAGCCCCGCCAGCGGCAAAGCCCTCCTCCTTGGCTTCATAGCGGCCAAGTATGAGACCCATGAACTCGCTCATGCAGTTTCCTTAAAGATATATGATTTATGTATGTGAATACATCGGTTATCGGATCGAACTCACTGTGATAATAGGGCGGACGGAATGTGTGCTCCTGCACAGACCAACGTGGCGGGAATATGACAAAGTCAGCAATGGCCGTGCCTGGCCTTAGGCTTGGGCAGGTGAGCACCGTGAAAATGCTGGGATCACAATGATCGAAGCTCACCGAATTGATTACCATAAATTTGGATAGATCATATTTGTAGGGCACGTAGTTGCCGTGCCAGGCCACTACATCGAACACGCTGTGCTTCTGCTCGGTAACAAATAAACTGCCTTGGTACTTGGAAATGACCTGAAACCCTAAATGAAATGAAAACGCAATTCGGTTTAGTTAAAGGAATCTAAGGGAGACAGGTCGACACCAACCTGTATACGACTTAGTGTCAAACCAAGCAACTGGGGTCTCAAAGTCTCTGGGATTGGCCAGGCCATTAGCGCCAATCGGGCCCAGATCGGGCAGATAGAAATGTCCATCGAAAACTTCAAGGATGTAGCCCCTAGGGTATGGGACTCCTGATTAAACTACTTTTAATTGAGGTTAAATTCAATGGAGGCTTGCCTGCAAGGTGTCTTCAGCTTCACGGCAAAGCGAATGCCTTGTGGAATGACACAAATCTCGTTTGGAGCCACCGTCATGCGACCCAGCTCCGTTACGACATCCAGAGTTCCTTCCTGTGGCACTGAGCAGGGATTTAGTTAGTCTCAATAGTCTCACTCTGGATAACCGTCGGGCCGCCACTTACCTATGAGAAAATCGCCGTCGCTATTGTAGAGCGCCGAGTTGTCCATGGAAGCGTTGCAGAGATAGACGTGCACGGCCAAGCCATGCCGAGCTCTTGCATCGCCAGCACCACAAACCGTGTGGAGTCCCTCGATAAAGGTAACGCTCTTTCCATTTGCTCCAGGTATATCGAATGGTTTCCAACGCAACTGCAAATGAGACAAAGGTTAATTGATTAAAAGAAGAATATTTTAGGGTTCGACTGACCTGATTCGGATTGGGCGGCTGCTCATCCCAGTTGTGGGTCAAATGCTTGGCCCCTGAATAGGGTAAAAAAGGCGTGTGGACGGCGCTGGGCAGTTTCCTATAGAGCCAAGTGCGTACGTTCTCGGAACGAGGAGCTGTAAACGCGGAACCAGACAACTGTTCAGCGTACAGGCCGTAGGGGCATTGCTGGGGCGAGTTCTGTCCCAGTGGCAGAGCATTGGGGCAGCGCTCATCCTCGGACGAGAAATGACCTCCAAAACCTGTTAGATACTAAAGCAGGCAATTCCGTTAGCTATTTTAATTCCACCCGATTTAAACACGAAATATATTTATAGGATTAATTTATTCCAGCTGCTTTCCTTATAGTGACTTTACCTTATATTCCGACATGTGTTTGAGCGAAGCGAGATAGTAAGAGACTTAGGTTTATCGAGCAGCGTTCGCTGGTATTTATATGAGCTGTTTCGATACTAACTCCTATACCCCGTAAGAGCAGCATAGCGAGAGTATACTCTGCCTCGGCTATGACTAGAAGATGTCAAGTTATACCGACCTCTTAACCAATTTCATTTGGGCAGGGTAGAATTCAGTTGAGCAGGCTCTCATTGGAGTATCTTGTTTTTCTGTTTAAGACATCTTGTTGTTTTGATTATTTGCTGGGGAAACTAGTCGCCGCGATAAGCCGGTCCCCCACAAACAGCTAAACGGCACGTAAACACCTGCTCCTAGTTGCCTATGCATCATTATCAGTGCCACACTTCTAAATCTAGTTTTGTTTTTGTTATGATCTGTCAACAACAACAAAACAAGTCGGGAGCAACCGACTGTAAGATACTCACACCAGCTGTAAAACATTCCAGTATATAGTTTCTTATTTGCCATGCCTCCATTTGGTATATATGTGTATCATGTTTGGGAAACCTATAGAGGAGGCCAAACAACAGTAACAAAGTCATACAATTTTTCATTTCTACCTCTAAAACAAAAGAAACTACAGTTTTTCCTGATCTATCACACCCATTCATATCATTATCGAAGGGATCTAGCCCAACTCAAAATCCAATTTTGAAGCTTCTAGCACTAAAACTGTAGGAGGTATGAACTCCTACCGATGGCCCCAGATATATAATATATAACTTTTCGATTTCGATTTTCGATCCATCCCCTAGCAAGTGTATCAGGAAAATCTTCACATTGGATCAGACTAGGGTACCCACGAGTATATATTCTCACTTTCAGCCTGTAGCTGCAATCGCGGCGAATTGCCTTGCGTGCATAGAGACAGACGGACAGCAACAAATATACTCCATTCACTTTTGTGAACGAGTATAACAACATGCTAATCATATCATACTTTGCATAGCAGTTCTGCGGGTTCTGGGTTCATTCAAATGGATCAAAACAAAAATTCGAACCGGTATTCGACCGGTAATGCTAAAGGTATAGGTAATGATAAAAGTAGATCGTAAACCCCGCCATATGATTTAGCCAGTATTTATTGTTTAATATTGTAAACTAAATACCTAGTTTATATACTTTATTGCGGCAAAAGTCAATTTCAAATGATTCAGTATTACAGTTAATAATGTATGTTTGTTGGTTGTTTCTCTGTTTGTTTGTTGCATATATATGTATATGTATTTGTATGTATGTATGTATGTACTATTTTAAAATACTTAAAGTACCTTTGTGCAGTAATTAAACCTAAAATAGTTTATAAATAATATGTTTTAAGACATCAAGCGCTCAAGAGACTCCTACACATTCCAATTGCAGCGCAGCCGAACAATCAACAATATGTATGGACTGACTTTATCTACATTTCTATTAGGGTTTCCTTTAAAAAACAAGTTTTGTATATAAAAATTTGTTACGATGATCAGCATTGCAGTTTGTGAATGTCATTAAGTGTTTATATCATTTTAATATCAAATTATATATATATAGTATACACATATATATAAATATATATATCTGTATATTTAGTTGCCATAAAATTAAGTTCACTAATGCAGATGCAGAAGCTGTTGCAGTTCTCTTTCCTTCCGAACTCAACTCTCGATATACTCTCCTCTTCCTATATCCTGCTCTAACCTATTCACGGTACATACAATCTCCCGTGGTCCACAATTCCGATCGGCACAGGACTGTGGCTCAATTCTTGGGAATTATATATCTTATGACTTTTACTTGGAGCTTGGGAGATTCTATGGGTTTACATATATATATAGTCATATATATATATATATATTTATAATTGAATGCTCTGCTGCATTAGGGGTAGATACTGATAAGGAAATACTGCATTAACTGGGACATGCGCTCGATAGGGGGTAGAGGTCCGCAGGCAGTGCCCAAGTCTCCTTTCCTAATCGTGTGATAAGTTTAAGACATCGTCGCCCACGTTATTTTTCGGTATCTTCGCTGGCGGCGGTGCAGCCAGGTCGGCCACCGAGGCGAACTCCATGCGCTTTTTGGGCATAGCGTTGCCGAGCAGTGCGCCCGGTGGTGCCAGTTCGCTGTAGAGGCGACTCAGGTCGGGCGAGGGACGTCGATGTGAAGAGCCGCTGCTGCCGTCGGACGGCGCTGGAGATGGCGTATTCGAGGGCACGCTTGATATAGCCAAGTCCACGGCACTGAAATTGTATTTGCTGCCGGAATTGGAATTGCCACCGCCTGCGCCTCCGCCGCCGCCGCCACTGATGGACTTGGTAGGCGTGAGGCGCTCCAGAGCCGGTGAGGCGGACGACTCTCTTGTACGCGCCGATGACGGCGTCGTCGATTTCGGCGGCTTCATCATCATGGCTGACAGCGATTCCTGCTGAATCTTAAACAAAGCCGACGGCGACATGAACATGTTGTTTGCCGCTAGCGTAGACTTTGACAGTGGATCCGGTATGCCGTACTTTCCGTGCTGCTGCTGGAAGAATGCCGCATAATCCTGCATTTTCTCCTGCGCCAATGCATTGTAGTAGGCGGCCGAGTTGGTCAGCGTAGATGAAGATGGAACACCCGTTGACATTGCAGCCGCTGCGGCTGCCGCTGCTGCTGCTGACGCTGCACTGCTGCCGCTGCTGCCAGATTTGCTAGAGTTGCCCGCAGCAGCTGCCACAGCCGCAGCAGCGCCCGTCGGCGTGGCAAATAGCGCGTCCAGGTCGGCAGCTGCCTTATTCTGACGATACAGCAGCGCCTTTATCTCCGAATCTTGCTTTTCAAATTGCAGCAGCTGATTGAGCATGTCCGACTGCATGTCCTTCTGCTTCTGCTTTAAGCTGACTGCGCTGCCGCCGCTAGTTGGCGCCAGACCCCCAGCGCCAGCAGCTAGTAGAGCTGACAACTCGTTGTGTGCTCCACTCATGTGCTTGCCGCCCGTTGAGGCCATGGCGGCAGCAAACTGATTATTCGGATCAAACAGCTTTGTATAGGTCTGCAACAGAGCAGTGTAGTCCGCCTGTGCTGATTGCTGTTGAAGCTGCTGCTGCTGTTGCTGCTGTTGCTGCTGCTGCTGTTGCTGCTGCTGCTGCTTCTTCGAACTGCTGCTGCTGGCAACAGGCGGCGGCGGAATCGATGCAGCCGCCACTGCAGCCATCTGCTGCTGTAGGAACACATTAAGATCATTGCTTTGCTTGCTTTGCTGCTGCATGTAGGAGTCATAGCCCAGCAGCTTGGACGCTTGTATTAGATTGTTGTAGTCGGCATTTAGCGCAGCAGCAGCCGCTGCTGCCGAAGCGGACGATGATGTTGCTGATGCGGATTTCGAGGATTTGCTGCTGGTTGGATTCGCAACTGGCTGATTGCCTGTCAGATAATTCAAATCTGAGCCAAAGCCCAAAGTGCCCAGTGTAGTGGCGCCCAGAGCCTCAGCCTGCTGCAAGAGCAGCGCCGCGTACTCAGGCGACCGTATGAGCTCGCTCATCTTCAATGGATCGTTCTTGAGCTCGTCCAGCTCCTTCATGAGCTTAGTCTTGTACGAATTCGAAGATGAACTCGAATTGGACGAAGATGAGGACGCCGAAGACTTGGAGCGATCCATCTTCGATTTGCTGCCGCCATTGTTATTGCTGTTGTTATTATTGTTGCTGCTACCGCCGCTGTTGTTGCTGCCAGATGGCATGGGCATGTTGAAGCTGTTCGAATAGGCAGCCACTGCTGCCGCCACATTAGGATCATTAAGACTGCCCAGTCCTGCGGCCACATTGCTGCTCTGTTTGGAACCACCAACTTTGGCTGCCGCAGCGGCCAGCTGATTAAGCGAGGAGCTGCCATAATCTTTGCGCTGTTGTTGAAACAGCGAGGCCAAGTCGGCTTGCAGAAAGTTGGGCGGCAACTGGCCGGCAAGCTGTGCCAAGCTGGCTGCCATTAGGTCATTGGCCGTGGGCAAGCAGGCTGCCGACGGTGGCACCAGCGGCGTAGTCAGATCATATTTGTTGGGTGTTATGCTCGGGCTATTCCTTGCAATGTCACTGACACTGAACTTGCCCGGACTCGGCGCAGGCGAGTTGCGAGTGCGCGACGTATGCGACGAAGCATCCGATTTTGCTGGCGAGGGCGAAGCTCTCACCGGCAGCTCGAACTTGGCGGGACTGGCAGCATTCGACTGTAGCTGAATGCTGGTTGGGCTGTCTCGCGGTGATGCCGATTGCACAGCAGCACCAATGGGTCCACTGCTCGCGTTCGTTGATGGCGTCTGCGGCGGTAGCAGTTGACTGGCGACAGCCGCATTCAGTGGCATGGTTGGCACCACAGGAACCGTTGGTGCAGCTGTTGGCGTCGTATTTGTGGGGTTCGGAGTGGCCAAGGGTGACAACATGCGCACTGGATTCATGTTGAGGCCTGAGGGCATGCAAAGCTGCTCCTGCAGCGACATTACCTTCAATTCACTGGCTTTCTGTTCAGCCTGAAGCGAGGTTTCCTCCTCCGCTTTGCGTGCCATATCAACAGCAGCCAGTTGGAGGCTGTCGCCCATGTGCTCCTCTTTCGGCTGCTGCTCCAGCTTAATTTCGTTTGCCAATTCAGCTTGCGGCTGGGTCTCTGTTTTCACTATGACCTCATTGTCTTTTTCATTGTCAATAATTTTAATGGTTTTCGGTGGTATAAAATCATCCTCCTGCTCGCAATCCAAGACGGCGCAGAGCCAATTCCATAACGCCTTATCACTTTGCTTCGAAGGAAACTTCGGATAGAGCGTGTTCTTTAACTTCTCGTTGTAGGTCACGTCATTGTTGAAGATGTTGCGAAATTTAACAACTTCGCCGCGAAACTGAGTATAGTAGTCGACGCAGGACTGTATTTCCGTGCGCACCTCTTCGGGTATCTCTTTATCTGGCAGCACAGAGTATTGCATTAGCATCGGTCTTCCATATTCCGTTGATTGTTTATTCTCATTTGGTGGCACGATCCAAATACACTTGACCACCGATTCCAAAGTGGGATTCTCTTCATAATACGGAGCTACAAAAGCAATTGGAGCAATTAGACTATATATCCTATTATGTACACAGCAAACTTACAAATGATTAATGAAACACATGGAGTGTAGGTTAGATCGCTAACGCCTCGCATTCGTATTTGATAGTCGAGCTGAGCATCGCAATCGCGTAGAGTGGGTTCCGCTTGAAATTTGGGATGTGAATGATACCAGCCGACGAGCAGCACTTGATCTTGTATCATCATTTTCTGTATATCACGCTCCACTTCGGCGGCACGTTGTCGATCGAAGCGCGTACTGCGACATGGATATGTTTTCGTAATTGTCAATGCTGCAAAACCAAACAGTTTAGTTTAACGTGACAAGAAAAGGAACAAGTTCAAATCTCAAGGCCGGACTCACTGTGCGTGTTCATATCCCAGGTGCCGCCCAGGTATCCGCACACCTCGCGCACCGTCAAATGGCAGTGAAAGTCAGCCAACAGCAGTGCGGAGGAGGTGATGGTCAACAAAAACGGCTGCAACTTGCCAACCGAAGTGAATGGAATGGCCTCAATCATCATATTGGCATCACTGCAAGGAATACATTAATTAAATCATAACTAAAACAAGATAATCCTTTTGGCCACTTACTGAATTATATTGCGATTGGCAACCGTATTATGTGGAAAGACTGTTCGCTTGACAACCAGATCTGGGGAATCGCTCTTGCGTTCTGTATCTAATTATAAAATATATGAAATAAGATTTTTTAAGCTTTGTTTGGAAATAGTCGGATTAAGGCAAGTGCCATTTATCAATATTATTATAAGTTTAGGATTCAGCTAAGATCGATCTCCTTGTCCAACACCAACAGACAACTCATCAAATGATGATTCATTTTTAATCATTACCTGGATCACCGTCTTCGGGCGTCGACTCCTTTTGTAAAGCACACTTTCTCAAATAGGTATTTTTATATGCATCCAGTTTCTTGCCCTTATACTTCACGGATGCCCAGCCACAGCCACTTTTCTTTTCCGGGTTAATAATGCGTTTGCAGTGCATGGCCCAGGCGCTGGGCGTTAAGAATATGGTTTCAGTCTCTTGTGATTTAATTTTGCCGTCTGACAGCAAATCGCCCACAAATTTTTGTCCGAGATAGTCAATAGTCATCAGCGATTTTCCTGGTTGCAGAACATTCGCCGCCATCAGGGTCTGCAATGTGACTGTGCGGCCAGTCCCATTGAATCCTTCATAGTTTTCTTTCGCCTGTGGCAAACAAAAAACAAAACGTTATTCCAATATGTATTCGGATTGTGCGAGTTGTCTCAAATGACGCTCACTTCATCATCATTCTCATCGTCGGGCCCATCGCTATCCACATCCTTTTCGCACAGACTGTCCTCCAAGATGGATATCCGGCAGGGTGCAATATTTTCAGCTGGAGTTGCTTCTGCTTCCGCTGTTTCTGCTTCGGCTTCTGCCTCACCTGCATCCGACACAGACAAATCGCGCTCCCCATCCACATCGCCGTCACTTACATCGTCATTTGTTGTTTGTGGCGGCTGAGGCGTCGAGTCGCCCTCGCCTTCACCCTCGCCGTCTGTGCTGCTGCCCATTTGATTTTCACGTACTCCTAGTGGCTCACCGTCGGGCAGTAAACCATTTTCCACTCCGTTTTCCATACGCTGTTTGTCTAGCCTTTAAAAAAAAACCTATTAAAAAAATCACGATAAGCCGCAGCAGCCGCAGAATTTATGTATGTATTCCACGACTTTGCTTCTTCTTCTACGTGCCTCAAACGAAGATTGTTGGACTTCTGTTAACTTAACATTTGCCAAAAGTGTTATCGATAGCCACAAACGAAATAATTTTTAAATGTGAAAAAGTTAATGAAAAACTCTTCAAATAGTGCATAGCATTACTTATAGTAACTTCAACCAACTGGCTGAATAGGGTCAAATAAGTATTTTTTAACGAATTTCAAATTAACATCCACTAGCTGCTTAACAATCGTTGTTGCAACAAATTAATAACATAAATTTTAATGATACAGCTGATTTAAACATTTATCGATAATTATTTTTAATCTCAAAGCAATTTACACCACCAAAGAAAGCGTATAAAAATTGAGTAAAAGAGCGCTGCTGACCACTTAATTTGTATATAAAAATAACAAGCTCAGTTCGTTTTTATTATAAATTGTAAATCTACGAATATATAATTAATGATGCTTCCAATAACCCGTGCAACAATAAACAACTTCTGCAGAGCTTGTTTACAAGATTTGGACCATTCGAAAACCACACAACTGCAACATAATTTGAAAGAGAATCTGCAACTCTTACGCGTTGTAGAAATTTTGACAAATGGAATACAACCGATGACAAGAATAAGTTTGGACATGCCAACTCGTTTCTGCCATAACTGTTATACAAAAATTTGCATTTTTTGCAAATTTGCAGAGATGTCCATCTGTTCGAAAATTGCTCTAAATGAAATAACGGCCGAACATCTCGATATACCGGAAAATACCAAATTTAAAATGATATGTGCAACATGCTTTAAAATTAAATCGGACAATGTTGCTTTCACACCTGAGCTACAGAATTTGCTGCGACTCATATTTACAGGAATTAGTGAAAAGCAGTCGACAGCGAAAATGATGTGCGCACATTGCACTCAGAAATGTAAAACTTTTCTAGAATTTCAAAAAACACTGCAAGAAAGTCAACAATATCTTAAATCCATTATAATGCCAAAGACAATAGATATTATAGGACTAGACGTAACTTTAAACAATAATAATCGTTCTAGCATCAATAATGGAATCGAGAGAACTGAAGACCAGGTAAATAGATCTTACAGGGTATTTTTTAATGTTCAATATATGATATTTAACCAACAATTTTAGTTGACCAACACAAGAGAACTGGATATGTCCGATATTGAAAGCTCAACCAAAGCATTAAATCAATGTCTTTATTGTCAACGGGAGTTCAAGCGTAAGGCCCATTTAAATGACCATGTGAGATTGGTTCACGAAGGCCTTCGTCCACATAAATGTGATTTTTGCGAACGCTCATTTGGATTGCCCAGAACCTTACGCATCCACACAATGGTTCACACGAAAGAGCGTCCATTCACATGCAACATTTGCCAGAAGTCGTTTCGGCAAAAGACTGAATTGAATCTTCACATGAATAATCACTTATCGAACTCCCAATTTCGATGTCCAATTTGCTCACATGACCGAGCCAGCCAAGAAGACCTCGAGTCTCATATATCTCGACACAACAATAAGGAGGGATATCAGTGTAGCACGTGTGGGCGAAAATTTAAGAAGCTTTGTCATCTGAAAGACCACGATGATGCAGTGCATCTAAAACTGCGTCCCTTTATATGCACCCATAATAACTGTGGAAAGGCATTTGGAGCACGAAAAACACTCCATTCACATCAAAGGACTCACACAGGAGAACGTCTATTCAATTGCAATACTTGTAATAAAAGCTTTTCCAGTAAAGCAAGTCTTTCGCGACATTTACGTTCCCACAATGAAATGTACATGAAAGAAGAATTTATTTAGTAAATCTAATAGTTAAAAAATTATATTGACCATAAATGATACCCATATTTGTTTGAATTATTTTATTTTCAAATTCCCGCCATTATACAATATCTACAGAAATATCAATACGACAAAAACTATCGAGCTATCGATAGTTGTGATTAAGCAATGTACCGATGGAGCTATCGTTTGATTATCGTTAAAAAAAAGCGCGCAGACACAAGGAAAGCCGGAATAAATTTTGACTGACTGCAAAGTGTTAAAGGGTTTAGAAAAGTAAGCGTCAATGGCACTCTGGGTGGACAAATACCGACCTCGTGAATTATCCAAATTGGATTATCATAAGGTAAACATTCATTTCGCCTGACGTACATTGCTATGACTGATATTTGTGATATTTCAGGACCAGGCTGAGAATCTACGCAATCTATGCAAACAAAGTGATTTTCCACATCTGATGTTCTATGGACCACCCGGAGCTGGCAAAAAGACTCGAATAATGTGTCTTCTGCGTGAAATGTATGGCGCCGGAGTAGAGAGACTGCGCAATGAAACAATGAACTTCACCACGCCTTCAAATCGGAAGATTGATATAATGACAGTTGGAAGCAACTACCACCTGGAGGTGAATCCCTCAGATGCTGGCATGTACGATCGGACTGTTGTCATAGACTTGATCAAACAAGTTGCACAGACGCATCAAATAGACATCAACGGCCAGCGCGAATTTAAAGTAATTGTTATATCTGAAGGAGACGAGCTTACCAAAGACGCCCAGCATGCGCTGCGTCGCACTATGGAGAAATACGTGGCTACGTGCCGCATTATACTCTCGGTCAACTCCACATCTCGCATCATTCCGGCCATCCGTTCGCGTTGCCTGGGCATTCGAGTGCCAGCGCCCAACGAAACGGAAATGACAGCCATCCTACAAAGCACATGCAAGCGCGAGGGCCTCGTGTTGCCGCCGGAGTTGGCGAGGCGCGTGGTGGAAAAATCCGAAAGGAATATGAGAAGAGCTCTGCTGATGCTGGAAGCCTCCAAAGTACAGCAATACCCATTTACGGCGCAGCAGCAGATTGCCGAGCTGGACTGGCAAGTATATCTGCGGGAGACAGCTTCCCAAATTGTGAGCGAGCAAACTCCAGCTAAACTAGAAAAGATACGAGATCGCTTGTACGAATTGCTTTCCCAAGGCGTGCCACCGAATCTCATTTTCCGAGGCCTCGTCGAGCAGCTGGTCAACAACTGTGATATGTCCATCAAGGCAAAGACCTTGGAGTACGCCACACAATACGAGCATCGCATGCAGAACGGTGCAAAGCATATTTTTCATTTGGAGGCATTCGTGGCTCAGTTTATGAACATCTACAAAAAGTTCCTCTCCGAACTGGTGATGGCTGATGATTTTTAACATAATTATAATATATATAAGTTTTCTATGAAACCCACACAATACAAAAGGAATTCTTAACCAAAATTTTGCTGCTGTCTCTTTTGTCTATCAGTTAATATAGCTAGCTTAATTTTATCCTCCGTGGTGCGCTTCACAGTCTCAATGTATCGGACTACTTCTGCCTCCAGCCTGGCATGTGCCTGCAAATAATAAAAACATAATCTTACATGTGAGGAACACAAAATGAATTAGGATCAATTACCACTTCGTATTCAATATTTTGAGTGCCATTGACTTGCAAGCCATGCAGCAGTAGATCAATTGTGTTAATGGGAAACGAGAGCTGTGGACTAGTCACGTTCACTGAATGCTTAAAGTCGAAATATTCACTGCCTGCGCCCAGCATGGCGCCAATCATTTCGCACGCCAGATCAGCTGCCTCGAGCAAACGATTATGCTTCACTAGCAGTTGGAGCAGCTCCCTCGAGTTGGCCAGCTTGTATGAGTCATACAGCCATTGTGGCAGAAATGCATTCAAATTTAGTATTCGATTAGCGACACATTTGCGTATGGAAGTCGACTCATTGAGCTCGTTGTCGACCACTAGTTTTTGCAGCAAAGACCAAGCCATGTCCGCTGCACTGCTGCGATGCGCCAGATCTGCAGAATAGTTGAAATTTCTGTACTTTCCATCCTTACATAAGATCAACTCCATCATTTATACCTGCTAAGTCATTATTCTGTAGCCAAACCCAAGCATCCTTGGTCTTATCCTCGCCGGTGCTAACGCAAGCAGCTGCCAGACTCTCAAATATGGGCAGCACAGAGAACGTGTGGCCCCTTGACAGCTTCAGTGCTGCTGTGTATAGGCCACAAGTGGCCAAAAGATAAGAGAGCTCCTCAGCGCCGGTCATTTCATAGGCGCCGACATCTTTACGATGTTGCGAAAGCTCCCTCAGAGCCTCTGTGTGCAGAAGCTCTCGGCGAATATCGTTTAATTCAAGTACGACGACTTCGTGGTTTCTTTCAATTTCCTGCAGGTCTTCCTCGTCGTTGGACATGTCCATGGCCACCTTATCGTCGCCAATAGTAGGTTTAGCAATCCACCTATATCGATCATCAACCAAATACAAGCAATTTATGCAAACCAATAACGCCGAGCATCGCTTCTGGAGCGCATCGGGTGCATCGCTGTCCACCTGTAGACGCATGGCCTGCTCATACATGACAGTCGCAGCTGGGTGAGAGAACATTAATATAACTAACTATATATATACATATATATGTATACTTACCCTTTCGCATGTTTCCTTTGTTCACATGATAGGCGTATAGAAAATTGTAGACTTCGTTCTGGTCGATGCTCAGAGATCGTGCTCGAGATTCAACAATGTTCTCGAATTCCTCATGCAAGCCATTGTAAGGCAATTGCATGAGCAGATCAAAGCGTTTGCATTGGAACAGCATTATGACCAATTGACGTAGGCAATCCTTTCGCCGCGACGTATCGGCATTATAGACCAAAGCATGATATGCCTCCTCGTAGTGACCCAGTTGCAAATGGTTATTAAATACTATCGACTGGAACATTGGCAATTGATGGTCATCCACATTCAGCATATTCATAGCTACATGGGCCAGTTGAATGATATAATCATGTGCCGAATGCTGTTCAAATAGCTGTATGACCTTTAGATAATAATGTACGACAGCCTCTTTGACTTCCTCATTGGTGGGCACAATTTTTTGTCGTCTAAGAACGTTTGAAAGCTTGGAATAGAGTGGAGTGTTTTTCAGCACTTGCTCAAACAAAAATGGCTCCTTAAGCACACTCTCTTGTACGCGCTCGAACAAATTAATTGCTTTTTGCGGTTCGCCACAATCTAAAAGGGAAACTGCCAGCATGAAGCTTCCTGAAAGAAAATAATTGTTTACAACCAAATATCATATCATATCAAATGTATATAGATATATGTATTTACGGGAATCAGCTTTCTCGGCACACCAGCCCGACAACAGTCGCTCATAGTCCTGAATGATAATATGATGGCATGTACCAAAAAGCCATTCGGGAAATACAGTATTCCATGCCTCTGGCCAACTGTAATATTATGTTACATATTATAATGCCTAGATCAAAGTCTCTTTCCTACTTACAGCATCTGATTGATGCATCCGACCAGTTGTAGCAGAATTTGACGCATTGAGAGCTGATGCACTAATGCATTGGGCTCCTTTAACAACCTGGATAGAGCGCTAAACAGGCCCTTTGACTGCAAAAACAGGCACAACAGCGTTGTTTGATTGTTCAAATATATTTTGCTCGAATAAGGTCTGGTATATCCGCTGAAAAGCTGTGCTCGCGTCAGGCGCTGAATGGAAACCTCACTGCAAATGCCATAAAAAAGAACAAATTAAAGAAAACTTGAATCTAAAATAATTAGCTGTGCCTTACAAGTTAACTGGCGTATTAAGGGAAATTGGTGTCTCAGAGATCCACACGAGTGTGTAGTAGGAGTTCAAGAAATTGACATTAGTCCTAACAGTGGGCGCGCTCTTAGAAGCGGTGCCATATAGAATGTACTGCAAAATCAAAAGATTTCGGCAAACGGCAAAGCTGAAAATAAAATAAAATAAAATATATTATTGTAATTTCAGCAAACTTCAATGAATTTTGTCAATCCGATTCCTACCGTATCATTGCCATTTGCTTGACAGTCTCAGCGAGAATGGAAATTCCATATTCACTGCCAAACAATGCGCCTGTCGATTGAAGAAAACGTGTTGACTTCGAATGACCTTAAAATTAAATTTAGTCAATAGCAGTCAATAAATGCATTCCATATGATTCGCAATATACCTGCAGAGTCCGGATACGCATCTTCGTCAACGATAGCAAGTGAATCAATCAGCATACTAATGGCAGCATCCACGATCGTGATCGAGTGTAGTTTTTTTCTGATTTCATCGATACAGTCAACTGGCAGTGAAATGCCATCGTTCTCATTAATGTTATCATCGCCCTTGGTAATTTGAACTAACAATTTGGTAAGGACTTCGTCGTCGCGTTGGTAGATTTTCTTTTCCATCTCCATTTTGATATCTTCGCTTAGAAACTTTTCCAAATGATTGACAACCTCCATCAGCTCAATGAACCCATGGGCTGCTACAATATCGTTTTGACAATAAGGTGCCACAAAGGATGCCACATCCTGATTATGTTCTCCGACAAGCATTAGATGTTCGAGCATTTCACACGGGCGCAGTAACGCAAACGATTGCCTTCGAATGACGCAAACAGCATCCATGGCACCTAATACAGATAAGCCAGTTGGCTCAGAGAACTTGATGTGGTATTGTTCACAACAGGAGTAGAACCGATCCCAGAGTCTTGTCGCAATCTCCAAGTATTCCTCGTCGGTGACGACAAAGTCTTTCAGTTCATTTTGTATCTCGTCTTCGACCGTCTGACAGACCTGCTCCTTCAGCATGCCCATTGTTAGTTGCTTAATATCGAATTGCATGTTAACGCGTCTGAACATCTGTAAAGACGATCAACATAATTAATCGCATCATTAAATAAATTGAATTGGTTTCTTACATAAAGTGCCTTTGCAATTACGTTGCGGTCAAATCGACCCGGATGAAATATATAGGAACAATATGCTTCGCGTGGATCGACGCCCTGTTCTATGGTAAGACAATACCGATCCGGTGGGGGCTCCAATGCAGCCGATACCCATTTGATTGAGCTGTCAGAATCTAAGAAAATAGCCGACACATTGAATTCACCCTCAGCATTGCTCCAGAGTGTCCAAATATGCGAGCAAGTAGCATCGAAGTCAGCCAAATCCATTTGAGGAGCTGGCACCTTGTGGCGCACAACTAACCCCACAGATTTGGTATTTGTGTCGCTCATTTGATTGTAAACAATACTCAAGCAAATAAATTCAGATTCCTTTTCATGCGACAAAAATACACAGAAATTATAGTCATCTATTCTACGCAGCAAACTATTTTGTGCTAAAAAGAAAATAATATTAGATTAATATAGACTTACAGATAAGAACTGGCAAAACTTACGGCCCTGAGCACCTTGAGCCTCGGCGCAGACAAAAGTTGCCACACTTTGTAAAGTGGATACCGACCACAATCGTAGCTCATTATTTCTATAGAGGACCAAAAGAAACATTCCGCTGTCAATACAACTAAATGCCATTGAGATAGCTCCTTCCAGATTCTCGCCTCGTCCACTGAAATTCAATTTAATCACTATTTATATTTAAGATAGCTACTTCAAGACTTACATTAGAGCGCCTTTTAGATTGGAAAGAAAACGCGGCATTATATGTGACTCTTTCACTTCGTGGGAAACTGTGCTGCCCGTTCGACAATTCATAATGTAAAGCATAAGTTTTGAATGATAATCGACGGCAAAAATTGCCTCTTCGCTATTACTCGACATGTGAGAGGCAGCAAGATGTGGCACACTGATAGCCATGGTTCCATCTAGCACATAGAACAAGCTGCGATCCTTCATGAATGTAGTGGAATCATAAAATATAGAATTCCTATGCAAATCTACGGCAGCAGCAGATGATGATGATGATGATGATGATGAATTATCCCTCTGCAATGGAAACACAATCCTATGAATGCTGCTGACGGTCACCGCCAGGAGGGTGACGGCGTCTTCCTGCTCGGAGAGCGAGACATTTAGAACTGCGGAGTCCGTAAAGCGCAACCGTAAATGGTTCCTTAGAAGCGATACATCTAAACTAACTTCCGATAATTCCACGATATCTTGATATGTGCGCCTGGTAATATCAATGTATTAGTCAGAAATATGTAGATAGATGCTGCAGATGCTTACCAATAAATAAAGCGATTGCTATTTTGGCTATTTGTAAAATAATTGTAGCAATAGCTACCCGACTTGCTAAAAGTCTTGATATCCTGCAGAGTACTTTGTGTGCCTATTTTATTGAGAAAGGAACATACATACAGCAATATTAAAGAGAAATTTTCAGAGACTAACAAATGAAATTGGGAGATAGTACCCACAACCCACCTGTGTTTATTTCGACATCTATCCACTCCTCAGGATTTATATTTCTAGGTATAACCTCTCGATAGCTCATATTACACTTCTTGTTCATCTTCAAAAAACAAATTTAATCACAAATATTGTAAATAACTCGCAAATTAGCGACAGCCGGCAAAAAACACGCGCGTCTTATCGTTTGTTAACGCTATCGATTACGCTAGTTATGAGAAATTACCATCGATGACAACATTTAAATCGATCGAGTGGAACCATATATAATTTTAAGCTGCAGTAATTCCATTACCTTTCCGGAAACGTATGCTGTGCAAATTTAAAATACATAATAAAAGACAATATAATAAAAAACACTATGTTAAAATACATTTACTCAAATTCCATATATTGTTCATTATGGAACTAGTAACCGTTAATATTAAAGCAACTCTGTGCTCACTGTAAACAACAGCGATGGAACATTATACGCCAAAACATGTGCAGAGTTGTTAGTTAGCTGCAAGAGATTAAAATTTTTGTTTGATGAAAATATGACAGAAATGGATATGGACACCGATACTTCATTTCAAAATGACGATGACATGATCATCTGTCTGCCTGGAGACCGTCTATGTCGTGTGGAAGATAACATCGTCGTGGGTCAAGGTACCTACGAGCAAGGCGGCTACATTTATGCAAGTAAATCGGGAATTGTCAATATTGACGAATCAAATGAAAAGGTAAATATATTTCTATATTTATAAATGTGGAGTGAATAACAACCAGTTTAATTTCATTACAGTGCCAAATTGTAAGTGTTCACAAGCCTGGCTTCCATTTGACCATACCGGCAACAGGAGACGTCGTCACAGCCCGTGTTCTAGTGACGACACCAAAGTTCGCAAAGTGTGCGATATTTTGCGTGAGGAACGTGCTACTCGAGAGCAGTTACCGCGGTCTACTGCGCAAGGAGGATGTTCGCGAAACAGATAAAGACCGTGTGGATATTTATAAGTCATTCAAACCCGGCGATGTCATTTTGGCTCGAGTTATCAATCAAATGGAGCAATCCTTTACGTTAAGCACAGCGGAAACCGAGCTCGGCGTTGTAATTGCCTATGCCAGCGATTTTCGAAAAAATCGAGTTCCTATGGTCCCCATTGGTTGGAGTGAAATGCAATGTCCGCAAACAACGATTAAGGAACCAAGAAAGGTGGCAAAAGTGTTGCCCGAAAGTTCAATTATGTCTGAAAAATAAAACAAATGTTTACGGACTAAAAATATCTGTAGATCTAAGGAAAAACGTCGTTGTCTTCATTCTAAAATAAGATCTTGCTTTAGTCGAAAATTGGAATTTTTAATATTAAGTTATTGAAATTATTTGAATATCTGAAAGAGTTTTGTATGCTTCTCTTCTTGGATTTTCACTTTAAGCAATTATTTTTGCAGTCCTCTTCGGATTCAAACAAATTTGCGGTTCCCTGGCAACCACCATAAGTGAAAGATTCGCAGAGTTTCTTTTCCTTTATAAAGCGCCACTTGGACATCATCGCTCTACAAGGACCTGTTTGACTGGGCTCCTCATCGCATAGTTCTGAGGGATATATTGATATATTCGGCTGTTAGCTACATTGAGGAGGTTACCTACTCGCATTGTAAGAGAAGCAGATATGAATAAGAAGTAGAAGAATCCCGATGGTTGGCCAAATACAGCACTTCATTTTAAAAATCAGAAAATTTTAATTTTGGTTAGTTGACAAAACTTAATTGCCTCCTGAGAAACAATTGATACAAGCTGATATTTTCTGTATTCATATGCCGAAGCTTTCCTAATATGTCTTAAAATTGAAGCTTTATATAAATATATATAATTTTCAATCTATCTTATACTAAGAATAACCAATTGTCTTAAATACTTAATATATCTTTTTTTCAAAATCAATATTTTCTGCCTTTTCTATTCTTAAAATATTAGCTTACAGTGGATTAACGTTAAGCATAATAATGTTATCAGCTATCTGTTAACTATACAACTACACAGCTAATAAATTGTTGCTAACCATTCTGTTAATTTCGTTGTGTTAACACTCTGTTATCTAAATTTTCCACTATACTGTAACGGTTTTACGCTCTGTTGGTTCAAAATTAAATGCTAAATTTTTGTTGCAATGACTGACATTTATTTAAAGTTATTTTGTTGACTGCTCTTAATTTACATTACTTAACTTGCCTTACAGACTGTTTCATGGTCTCTGCTTACTGACATATATTTTGGAATATTGCATTGAAATGCTGTTGAGATATTTTCTACATATTAATTGATATTATTATACATTACAATTTCTTAACTGGCAATGTACAATACATTTATATATATTATGTAAATTTAACTTAATATTTTCACCATGTTTGTAGTAGTTGGAATTGATTAGCCCGTCCTTTAAGAGGTCTAGCCTGGCTCTTGTTATATTGCCAACCATAATCAATTAATTACTCATTTTAATGGTCTTTTGATTCGTGTGCCGTGATTGCTTTCCAGGAAAGGACAATTTATGGGGCACAGTTATAAATAGATCTCGTGCAGAGCATAAAACAAATGCCTTTAGGAATTTGTCAATTCGGTGCTAAACCCAATAAAAACACGAATTATGCTGCCAGGCCAAAGGAAATCGCGTGTTCAAACATTATAGATGGCTGTAACTAATTCAAGCCTTGTATCTCATGACAGACAAGTAGGTCCGCAGGGTCAATGACTAAGTTGATGACACGATACGCCCTGGCAATATGAAAATTGGTGTTACAGGTGTGTGCACAACAAAAAGTGGCTTAAGCTCTCGCTCTCTCTCTCTCTCTCTCTCTCTCTCTGTCTCTGTCTCTGTCTTCGAAAAATATGTTGCAATGGACAGGGAAGTGGACAGACCGGCAGCCAATCATTGTTTGATCAATAAGCAGCGCAACTTGTTTTGGCCATTACAATGCCGGTTAATATTCAATTCAAAATAAATAAAACCAATATGATATTCAAATGAATCGCTTAGCAGTAGTCAGTGTCTTAGCCTTCCAAATGATACTGGGGGACTGCCTGGCTGACTGATATATTGCCTGGGAGCTGCTCATTCACCATACAACAACAGAGAGGGCAACGACAACGAGAACGACAGCTCCGGAAAAATGGTTCAGATATCCCAAAGTGAGGAGGATATTAAAATCTCTATTGAGTTGAATAGACTGGTCACACGGAAGCCAGATGTGGTGCTCCTGCCGCAGTACATAAAGTTCAACAATCCGCCAATATTCTTTGAGCGGCATCTCGCCCAGGAAATTGATGAAATGGCCAGTTACTGTCGCATTTTCAAGCACGAGGCGCGTATTGTGCTCATCAAGAAGCATTTGGGCATCTGGCCGGAGCTGTTCCAGAAGCTGGACAAAGAGGCCTTGATGGCAAAGCGCTTGGAAATCGCCAATCTAATTGTAGAACGCAACAAGAAACGCGACGAGATGGCTTCGGAGCGTTATGAGAACAAGCGACGCGCCGAAATCGAGAAGGAAGTTAAGCGTGAGGGTGACATGAGGGATCGCGTCAAGAAGTTCCAGGAGAACGCTCGCCAAGAGGCGCTCATGGTGGGCGTGCGTAAGGCAACTCATGTCAAGCCCAACAACTCGCTGCATGGCAACAATTCCACTGACAGCGGCAACGGCAACGGCAACGGCAACAGCAACAACAAACAGCAGCCGACAGTGGACGTGCGACAGGCGACGCCGGTGGTGCGTTATCAACCACCAATGGCCATGTCAGCGGTGCGTGGCAATGGCCGTATTAGTGTGAGCTTCTCCAGTCAGCATAAGATGAATACACCGAAGCGCGAGTCCCAGGAGGGAATGCAGATGCCATTCACTATACACGACAAATTAAATGGAAATCCGCTGGGCAAGGAGAAAACTCCAATGGAAACACTCGACGAGTGAAGAGCATTTAAAGCAGCTTAAAATTATAGGTGTGTGTATGGGGGGTGTGTGTTTGACAGGGGGTGCATGTGTGTCTGTAACTGTAACTGACTAACTGAAAATAAATATATGTACATTGTATGTGAACTTTTGCCATTTGAAAGTAGACACTTGAATCTAGGCACAATATGCTTAAGTTGAGTCTTTTCGAATTTAAATTGGAATAGTTTTATAGTTTTATTTTAAATTAGATACAATATACAACAATTATTACATATGCATTTCCATTATAGTTTTAATAAGCTTTTCAAACAAAAATAATTATACACGTTCGCGTAATAGAGTGTTTCAGTATAGATTATTATTTAGAAGATATTTATATAGTTGCATATGGATGTAAGATTAACGGTATATAGTTTATATATTGCAATTTCATAGCGTGTGTGTGTGTAAAATGCTTTCGACGTTGCTTGGAGTTATACGGTTTCATTTAGTTTCTATATTTACAAACTTCTCAGCTGTCATTTTTATTGTTAATTATCGTTTTTGTATTCGAGTTTCATAGTGTTTATATATCGGTTAAATATCCAAAAAAGCAAGTCAATATCATCTACTTTATTTTATTTATTTTTTTTCCAATTTCAATTTCAATTTTCCACTCAACACCCATACCGCCTAATCCTTGACATCGGTGATGGGCGCGTAGGGAAAGGAATTGAAGACAAGATTTAGCAATAATTATCCTTATTGGCATCCTGCATCAACGACTCGAGTATTAATTCCCTCACGAGGCTTAGGCTTAGCCATGCTACGAATATGAATCCATACAAATACCTTTATATATAATATATATATAAATATGTTAATTGAAGTCAAATAAGATTTCAATAGCGATTACATATATGTATATATATCCATAATTACTCTTGGTATGTTTATATATACGTGTAAATATGTACAATTCGATTTAAATTTTGATTTAAGGTTTAGTATATAGTATATAGGTATGTACGCATATTGGGATACTCTTATAAAGTATGGTAAAAAAAAGCTTTGGCGCTTCGTAGTAATCCAACTGGGTGCCCAATCAAAACACCTCCTGTATCAGTTTTCTTTGGAATTACTTTTTCTTCTTGTTTTTAGCAATTTTATCCGGCTTAACCGAAGCCATCAGGGATCAAGCAGAGGTTTCATTTGTTTCCATCCAACCCTCACTATCATCCTCGCTGTCGGAATCTTCCGACTCCGACAGCTCAATGGCCACTCGCCTGGCCAAAATCGACGCCACATCCAACATTGCTGTATTGCGTTCAATTTCCTTTAGCTCCGACTTTTCCACCTTTCGCAATATAATACCTGAAATACAAGGTTTGCATTTAGATGAGTGTCTTAAGTACTTTTAGTGCTATTTTATTACCATCTCGAATCGCTTTCATCAAATCGTTGCGTGGATCATGGAATGGCGCCTGTATCTTCTTAGCACTCACTATGTGTGAGCCACCATTTGTCTGGCAGAGCTGCAGTTCCCCATTGGCCAATGCCTTCGGCATAATTTGGTGTGGATGCTGTTGCAGTTGTACAGCACCGAGACCACTCTCATCCACTGGCGGTGGTGGAGGTGGCGGCGGTGGCGCTACATTGGGTGGCGACATTTTTGGTGAGTGCTAAAAAATGGAAAACAATTTGTATTATAAATCTTGCACGACTGATATATAGATAGGTATGTACACCCACCTGATCGGGCACTGGTGGAGGCGGAGGCAAATCGCTTAGCGAGTTCAGCTGATTGCTGTTTGTGATGCCCATGCTGTTGAAAGTGTTGCTTAGCTGCGCCATAACCATATCGTTTGCATTGTGGGCACTGTTGCTGGGCGCCATCTGCGGAGAGCCAGCTCGCGATGTGCTGTTGGTGCGACCCAGAAGCTTAGCTGCCATGTGACCGCCGGCCATGCCGTTCATCCCCGACATCGGCGACACCACATCCGGCACTGGCGGCGGCGGTGGCAGCGCATCCCGACTCGTCGACATGCTGCGTCCACGTGTGGGTGTATTGGCATTCGATGCAGTGGGCGTGCCACCGCCACTGCCATTCGAAGGTGGCGCTGGAGGCGGCTGCGATGGTCGCGGCTTAGTGCGCGATGGTGTGCCCGGTCCATAAATCTGTTCCGGCGACATTGCGCCCTGTCCGCTCTGACCATAGATCGCATGCGACTGATGGTAAAGCGAACTATCGTACAGCTGTTGCTGCTGCTGCTGTTGTTGCTGCATATGCATATGCGACGCAGCCGAGATACCATTCGTGCCATACGCAGCTGCGTACTGATTTGCCGCCGTTTGTGGCGTGAGTGCCTCGTAGCCACTGCCATCGATTTGCTCTGACTGGTAGCTGCGCCGCAGTTCAATGGAATTCGGCCGCAAGGGGCGTGAGTCGTAGATGCCCATGTCTGAAAAGTATCCCAAAGAAATTATTAATACACTCGTCATTCGAAAACAAATTCAACATTTATATATAAATATATATAAAACAATAAAACAAGAAGATCCAATGGAAACGGATAAAACGTATTAAGAAAACACATAAAATTGCAAAAGAGAACAAAAATTATTGCAAGCAAAATCTGAATTTTTGTGAGTCTGCGAATAAAATGAGCTTCGTATTAATTAAAATTAGTTGAAATGATTAACGCACAGAGTCAATTAAAGTGCGTTAACTAGATAAGAACAACGAGCAAGGCTGGGAATTGGTTAGCCAATCAGAACCTTCAATGGCTAAACAGTCAAAGCTTGTGCTTGAAGCCCAATACTTCGAACTCGAATTTCAAATTCAATTATATTTCCATTATCATGCTTGCAATTCCCAACCCTCCTTTTGAGTCTTAAAAGTGTAAGAAAAGAAACAAAATGACAGAATTAGAAAGATCGTCCATTAAGAAGATAAGCTAATATGCCCATATGGTAGGCAGGAAAGTAGGGAATATGTTTATGTATGCAATTTGAGTGTAGGATCAGAGGGTATACTAAAAAGACGTAATGCTAATTATTGTGGCATTGCTAACTATGGGATCCTACAGCGTGTTCATGTTGAGTTCTTTAAAGAGAATGAAATTTGAAATTTTGCAATTGCTTTGCCAATTAGTGATCTTCCATACTACTATTATTAAGTAATTACCATAAATAACAGCTTAGTAACAGTAGTAGTAATCATTTGATGCTTTTCCTATAAGTTCAGGATATCCATCCTGAATAAAATTATAAATGGTCATATGCATGGTGCTTTTCTTGATTGTCATTGTTGTTGTTGTATATCTGCGGAACCTATAACCAAAATGCCTAGATAGAGCAAGCTAAGTACACACGGAATGTACACAAAGTAAAGATAAGTACATAAAGGGAGACTAAAGTGGCAAGTGATAGTAGTTAGGTACGATAGAAGTAGATGAAGGAACATTTATACATACAAACACAATCGATGTTGTTGTGTTTCGTATTTAATCTGTTGATCTGACCTGTTATAGCGATAGCCGTTTGTTTTGCTAGATTACTGTTATTCTCCAAATGTGAGAGCATATTATAGGGCTTAACAGAATCTGGAAATGAGATGATCATGCGGTGTTTCGTTTAAACTACTTAAAGTACAAATATGTATACACAGACTAAATAATTACAACAACAAATGGTGTTAAAATATATAAAAACAGAGCCGATTATGAATCGATTCAATAGGTTTCTTAGTAATGATAGTGTCTGGAGCTTTCCTTCTGTCAGTGTCAATTTAATGTGTTACATTTTGTAGGTACGCACAATATTAATTAATTATTGACAATTGAAATTTGACAATATGAATTATTGATTATTGCTGCAGAAGCAAGATGGAAATTCTGG
The DNA here is from genome assembly GCA_035045555.1 of Drosophila fulvimacula. NCBI lineage: Eukaryota > Metazoa > Arthropoda > Insecta > Diptera > Drosophilidae > Drosophila > Drosophila fulvimacula. Next base: position 161,096 of record JAWNOX010000118.1, on the reverse strand, counting down.
AGAGCAATGGATCATAAATGTATGTATTGATTAAGTATTACGTTAAGCCAATTACAATTCGAACAATTGATGTATTCTTGATATGTTTTTTTTCTTTTCAATTATGCTTTTCTATGCTAAGAGTCGCCGGTAACATTTGCTTACAATGGTAAACAACATTTACAATGTAAGTTAAGAACCGTCATTAAAATTAAAAAATATTTACTGTATATGTTAAGAGTCATTATTAACATTTATGGTAAATAAAATTTACAGTGCATGTTAAGACTCGTAATTAATATTAGCTTTATGTTACTTTACATTTACAAATTATGTTACGATGCCTCATTAACATTGCCTTAATATGTTACACCACACATACTGTGTATGTTCCGCTACGAAGTTAACATATTCTTGCTATGTTAAATACATTTTACAGTGTATGACAAGACTGTTAATTAACAAAAGCTTAATATGTTATACAACATTTACTGTGTTAAGACGCATCATTAAATAACATTTACAAGGTATGTCAATAATTCATCATTAACATTAGCTTCATATATTAAATTGCATTATTATTGTGCCATTGTTGAACCAAGAGTATCTAGTCTTGTTTGATTCGATAATGATGCTGGGGAGATGAAGTGATCAGAAGAAGAAGAAGAATAATAATGTTCTCTATAGTGGCGCAGATGTTTAGAGAAATGTACAAATGAATGAATCATATCGATTGGGAAGCTCTTGGCAAGCTTTGCAAATAGCAAGCGATTGCAGGAAATTCGAATTACATGAAAACTCTTTAGGTACATACAAATTTGGATTAACATTTTCTGAATATTAAAACCAAAACGAAAGCCAAGAAATACGCGCAGTCAGTGATGTTTAGAGCTTCGATCTGCGGGACTTTTATGTACCGTACCTACTTGATATACATCATCGATATTTGCCGGCTGTTGTTGTACGGGCCGCCTTCGACGTGCCAGCGTTCCTAGCTGAATATCGCAGTCAGCGTTTACAGTTTGGATTTCGATTAGCTGAGCTATATTTGCATACAGTAATTGTGCGTTAATCATTATGATTATGTGGGTATAATTAGAGCAAGTGCGCAAATTCGAATTTTTCTGATCACACTCTTTTCAATATAACGTTCATTATTTACACTCAATGTTAACTAACATTTCACTCACACAATAACATTTCTTTAACGTGTTAAATAACATAACAGAATAACAGTGGCCGTTAACATATCGAATTAATTGTAATATTTCAACTGCTATTGAATTGAAATTATAGAAGTTCTTGCTTGATTTTTAGACTTAGACTTAGACGCCTACACCTACGCCCAATATAATCTTTTCGTTTCTTATTGGCTTTGGAATTATTATTGAAAATGCGTCTACTTACTGCCATATCCGGCCTCTTCATTTGGCATTGCGTTGGGCGTGCGGTAAATAACATTGTTGGGCATCAGAGTTTCGCCATGGCCTAAAGCGATTTGCCGCTGCTTTTCGCGTGTATTATGCGGTGTTCGAACACGTTTGTTGTGTCGATTGTTTTGGCCACCCCCAGCGCCTTCTTGTCGTGGTCGATGTGTCTTCTTGCCCTTGTCGTGCATCACGCGCTCCGTATCCTTGAGCATCTCTTGCCGCCAGAGTTCAAAGAAGTAATCGGGATCTGTGTAAAACTTGAGTCCATCTTTGCCATCATCACGATAGACATTGAGCTTGTCCAGAGGCGGTGGCTTGTCGCACTGTGCATACGTCTCCAGCATGAGGGCGGGCATTGTGGAGCGTGAAAAGATCTGCTGATCGAATATCTTCGCCGACTTAAACGCTTTCTTGCGCGTTATGTCGGTGAGTGGTACTTCCTCCACGGTGCTATCCAATTGGGTAACCTTTATAGCCAGCCGATCGATTCGCGCCTGCAATGAATTAGCTCGATCTCCAATATTACCGACATCTCGCGCTAGTTCGCCGAATACATCCTCCGCATGCTTCGATAGCGACGACAATTGCCGTATTATGTTTGTCAACGTGGTATTTGTGACTGTCTCCAATTCCACGGACTGCAGCTCATCTTGCTGGTAGACGGATCGCGCAACATGCACGGGCTCTATGGAACGCTTGGGCAACGGCATGTTTATCTGCTAGATCCGCAAAAGGCCTACAACTAAGCAGCTTTGGCTTTAACTAATGCCTTTTCATCGACTGCAAAATTAAAGGAAAAATTCATAAATATATTAACAGGAGTTACAGTCAAGTCTTTATAGAAGAAGTTATATATATATATATATATATATATATATATATATATATATATATATATATATATATATATATATATATATATATAATTACGCTCGCAAATAGTCGTAGGACTGTTTTATTTGTGCATATTTCTTAATTCCGGTATGTTCACCTGGCATTGAAATAATCAGGCTCTATTTCTTTTCTTTTACTTTAATTTTGTTAAGTTACGCGAAAAAAACGCCCCTCAGTTCTTAGCCAGAAGTGCAATCTGCGTTTATTGCACGCAATCTTTCTTTAGTTCGTTACGCTCCATAGATTTGCCAAGTTTCTCAACTGCAACTGAAGCAACAAAAATCCAAGTAAAGAGCAACTACGAAACGGGAAAGTTCTCATTTGATTTTAAATTCCCAATTAATCGTGTATTTTTATTATAGCCAATATGGCCAATAGAAATCAGTTAACCGGATATTACAATTTCTATTTTTTATACTCTGCAACAGATAACAGTATATACATTATAAATTGATATTCTTCTATATAAGCTGATTTGTCACATAGCTTTTACGACACAATTCGTGATTCGCTTTAACACCGGGGCAAGGTGTTTTGCACAGGCCAAGACACCCTCTTATGTGTGCGTCTGAGTGTTTGTGTGCGTGTGTGAGAACTTTAAAATGTATGCAATTGTAAATTCGCTTGCTATAAGAGCCAATCGTCATTTGGCGTGGACCACACCCACAAGATATGAACCGAAATTGTGATAAGCACTCGACAAGCACTCACTCCTTTGCCACATTGTAGAGTATTATAATCGCGGTCCACTCAAGAGCGCTTTAGTGCGCTAATCATTCGTCACTGCCACAAAAAAAAAATTGTTGCTTTAATGCCAACTGGAGCCAAAGTTGTAAATATGTCTCAGGGAGTGTATGTGTGTGAGTGCGCACATGCATGTACATTTATATATTATACACACATACATATGTACATAGTTGTCAAATGAAGGCTACACACAAAACATTCGGATTGAAATTCGCACACACACATACATACGAATACATATACGCGCGCACAAAATTGTATATTACTTTCAAAAATTATCAATTTCCTTTGCACAGTGGCAAGTTGTTAAACTAGATAGCACTAAATTTCATTTGGTCTCCGACATCCCCTCTCAACTCACCTCACGTCACGCACACTTTTCACTCACTGCACAGCAATATTGGCTTAACCGTTTTCAGTAACATATACTTCTGTTATCTTGTTGCAGCTTGTGAAAGTTAATTACCTTAAATTTTACACTAAAGATATATATTTTTACTTTTTCACTTTTTTTTGTAAATTTTTGGATTTCCACACCTTTATTGTAGTGGTGCACAATTGCATTAGCACTGGATTAATCGATGTGCAATCGAATAGATGAGAGAAAATTTCAAGTTGGAATTACAGAGTTGCTTTCGATATCTATAATCAATAATTTTACAATTGCACAAATTTATAGCAAATCTAAAATTATTATTGAGTAAACTATTACTAAAACACTTCTAAAATATAATATAATATTGTTTACATTTATAGTCGTATTCTAATTTTCCATCTTTATCGATAACATATCGCATAACATGTAATGAACAAACAGCACGACCCTGTCTCATTGCATTCTTAAGACGTAAGGTTTTCGCATATTCCTTAACAATTTTGTGGCCGCATAATACATAAAATTAATATTTTTATAGATTATAATACAATGGCTGGCGTTGCTTCAAAAGGATCCGGTCTCATTAACAGTAAGATTATTACTTCGAACACAGTTTTATAATATTTATCAAATTTCGGAAATTATGTAATGTTTGCTCTTAACAGGGCTGCTTGTGCAAGCAAGACCACAATTGGATGTTTTCTTGAAATATGCCAAAGTGGAGCTGACTCCACCAACTCCAGCCGATATTCCTGCTATTCGCCAAAGCATTGGCAATATAATCAAGGGTGCAAAGACCGGATCTTACAAAAACCTATCGGTCAAGGAAGCATGGCTTAACACACTTGTCACCGCCGAGGTTATCTGCTGGTTCTACATTGGCGAATGCATCGGCAAGCGTCACCTTGTTGGCTACAACGTCTAAATTTACAGTTACGAAAAATTAGTGTATGACAAATGAATGGTCATCCCTAACGCTTATGTATGTAAACGAATAAAATTTCAAAATTAAATGTATCAATAGAGAAATTATTAACTATTATTAATAATATTAATTCAGACACAACTTGGGTAATTGTATAAATTTAGACTACAGCCCAAACTGAAAAGATTCATATCTATTTAAAATATTCAACATGATTAGGACTTACCATAAATCGGAATTATAGCAGGTGAATAGGGTCTTCTCTCTATTAATGGGGGAAAGAAAACAAAACAAACAACAGCTGGTATATCAAATTTTTCCAACAAAATATAGGCAAAACAGTTTTAGTTTTTAGAAAAAAAAACTTTATTTACATTATTTTAAACATAAATTTCTTGTTCTCACACAAAGATATATTCCAATATATACTGTAGTAACATCTTTTAACGAATAAATTTGAGACAATAATTTCAATTAATTTGAAATCAAACTTCAAACATTAAGTATCAATTCTTAATAATTTCGTAATGGAAATAAAATAAAAAGTATAACTTAAATATAAGATTAGCTCTAATAATTCAGTGATAATTAACATTATTAATCTTAAAGATAGTAGAATTTTTTCTCCATTGCATTCTGTGGTATGGCATGCAGATTAGTGCCAACAAGCGTAGCTAGTTTCTTAGCATATTGGCAAACAGCTGGCACTCGAGTGGTGCCCGACCAGTTGTAGTACAAATGGCACATTTTGTACGTTAGTTTTTGCACCTTATCTGGAGGGAGGCCAATGTTGCTATAAAGTACATTGTAATTTGTTGGTGATACTGTGCCCTGACGCACCGTCTGCGATACAAGGTAAAAGTCGTAACGTTCCGGCAATGTGACCACATCATCAACGATGGTTCCCGGCGGTGGATTCCTTTCATTGCCGAGGAAGAATCGAGTATTGGACGATTTGGTGACCACAATGTATGCCAGCTTTGGAGTAGGTGCAGACACCTTTTGGTATTCAATGTTAAGCTTTTCAACGACTTCTTTAACTTCGTATTCGAACAATTGTTTCAAGGAGCCCGAACTAACGCCATCGCGATAAAACACAATACGACTGGGTAAGTTGTGGTGCTCCTGCTGGTATTGCCTTAACGCTTTCGATATCATTGGCCACAAATTATTAGCCAAAACATCGTATGCGCTGCACTCGGCGACTGTGCTAAAGAAAGTGGAATTTCTCTGTAAGTCCATTGAGGCCACCAATGCTCCATAGGCCTTGGTGCGATCACGCGTGCATTTGGCTATATCAAATCCAATAGTCATTAGCCCCGACAAAGGCAGTTCGATCATCCAAGGGGTATAACCGAGTTTGCAATTGATTTGTATTGCAATTTTGGTGGCAACACTCAAACCATTCTTATTACTCCTTGTGTTTACCACTTGAGTGGGCACAGGCCTATCCACGCAACCTCGCTTTTTAATTGCCGAGTACCTAACCGGAAGATACAAAATGCAGTCTTGAAAGATGAGGAGTAGAAATTAAATTGAAATCGAACCTTTCAGCATTGTTGCTTGGAACAAGGCATAGAACCAGCTTTGGATCTCTGCTCGTGCAATCGTCCAGAGCGTGAATATAGCTGTTTGTGCGATCGTCATTAATCATAAATCTAAAAATGGAAATACACTGTGAATATATTGCATCAAGGAAGCACTTGTAAATCTGGTTACTGTCTAGGACTGCTAATTTTAAAGCCCATCCCACTTGCAGCGCGAGTCAGATTAGATAGCAGGGCTCTCAAATCGGATGAGCAACGTTGCGGGGCAATTACAGCCCAACGATCTAGTCCGTCTTTAGGCGTTGTCAGCATCCGTTGATTACGGAAGTATCGAGTCCAATCAGCAGCGTCTCCAGCAGTTAATCTATGTAAAATGAGATATGTTTTGAATTGACAGCACCCAAAGCAATTGTAAATAACAAGAAGCTAACCGTGCATCATTACTGAATACAATCTTTTGAGGAGAAATCACACGCCCCTTGATCTCTATGAGTTCCTCATCCAGCTTCATATTCCAATCGTTCAGCACCTTCACGCTTTCCACTGTTGTATGCAATCTCCTGTTGAACGTTTTCAGACGTTCAATGCGCCTTTCGGGATTCATTCGTGTATGATTCGACATAGCACGCATGAGTCTATTTACGAATTTACAGATAATTAAGAATAGTATTTACTTTAGTACTTTCGAACCAAAACTTACTGAAAATTCGAACGCATACTATCCGTTAGTCCAGTAACGCGGCAAAGCTCGGGAATGAGGATCACTATGTCGTTGGCTTTGCTGTTTTGTGCTTTATCCCTATTTTTGGATATAAGCAGGGGTTGATCGTGGTCCCTTATGCGAATATTGTATTTCTAGAAAACACATTAGTTATATATATATATTTATGTATGTATATAGGGTTAGAAGTGTATTTAACTATTTTCTATACCTACCGTGAGATAGTAGTCTATGAAACTAACATCCTGCCCCTTGCAGCTGAATGTTGCTCGTGGATTTTGTGCGAAGTCGACATCATTGATGCGATAGGTTTTATTGTTATAATCAGTAAGAACAATTAACCCAAGTATATTAATGCGACATTCCTCCTGATGCCGTGCAGGATTGTTCGAGGTCCGGCGTAGTATATCGTAAACTGTTTCTGTACGCATTACCTTATGTGTAATCTCGGCGCAAACCAAAATATCCTTCTCATGCTGTCGAATTGAGGTTTCGTATCCAGGCCAAAGCTCAATCGAGAAATCCCTCAAGGGAATCTTAAACCAATAGTTCGATTAATTTGGTTCTTAGAGGCAATAGGCAATTCACTAAAAACTTACTCGGGCATGCGGATCAAAGAGATTCCGTCCGACCTGCTCCAATTTGAGACCCTTCATTGAGCGACGCAATATCAAATTAAGGACTTGTAGGAATCGAGGCTCCACCGCCGATATATAACCCACGTACTTGATAGTGATTGCGTAGTTAACGCCCTGCTTCGAAGTCGCTTGCAGTACAGTAACATCCTGCTCGAATTTCTTGGTCGTAAAAAGCTGACTGCCATCAAATAGGTAGCCCGTACCTAAGATGCTGGCATGCTGAGATAGCACGCCACAGCGCACACGCACCAGCTCAATCTCCGGAGCAAAATCCACATGGTAGTGGACAATGCGCCATTGCGGTTTCGTTTTCAAACGATAATAGTTTGATAGCAATTTAATTTCCATGCCATTCGTGCCTTGTTTAGTTACTACATCGGCTGGCCTTGAATTCACAAATTCATAGCGGTCAACTCGTCTGTGATCGGATTTGGGTCCACCAGGGCCACTAGGCCGAGACGATGATGATCCGCCTTGAGTATGAGCGACATGGGATGTAGGAGCTGCACGGGATGTCGACGCTGCTTCGGACCTATAAGACCCACATGAAGTCGAAGCGCCTGACCTATCTCTATCACGTGAGCTGTGACTATCACCACGAAAAACTTTTGTGCGCTGTTTAATAAAGTAACAAATAAATTATTTTATTTTATTTTTAGATTAAAAAATTTGACAACAACGTGAATCAAATTCAAAATTACAAAATTACAGGTAATAAAAAGCCTAACAAAAACAATATTTAACAACGATGTTTTATTTGCCAGACCGGCGAGCTATGCCCCGAATCACAGCCAAGTATGGCTAGTGATATCATTGAAACTAAGCAAGATAGAAGAAGAGAAATATGATGACTGCAAGTTAAAAAAATTAATTAAAATAAAAGTAAAATAAAATTTGAGAAATCATTACACAAGTAGGGAGGAAATGCCAGGTGCATTCTCACTACTGGGGTCTGTGTGTGATTTCTCTGAAATACGCTGAAAGAGAGGATTTTATTGAGGAAAGGGAGAGTTCAGAACTAAATTCATGGAAATAATTATTGTAATTAGTACATAGAACACGAAACGCACTGTGCAAAGAATAGTTATAGGTACATGTAGGTAAATAAAGCGGACAAAAGTGACGAGAAACACGAGAAGGACTCTTAAGAAATTGGTTTGAAATACAAGAGAAGGCGAATCAATACTACCGTTAATCAACTTATGTAGAAAAGCAACACCCAAGACAAAAAGAAGAAATTGCTTATGAACTGATTCAATACGGTCGTGATACAATTTATGCTGTGGCGACCATATTATAGAACAATATTCTAAAATAGGGCGTACCAGCGGACAAAAAGAAGTTTAGTGACAAACGGATCATTTAACTCTTTCGACCAACGTTGGCTTTTTTAATGATGGTTAGGATATAGACATTGAAACTAAGTTTGCAGTCGAAGAGCACCCCGATATCTTTGATTGTAGAAATACGTTGCAAGGACACATTGTTGATTGTATAATCAGCAAAAATGGAGTGGTACGACTGAAAGTCATTGTCATATACTTAGAGCAATTTAGATGCAACTGATTGGCTTTACACCAATATTGAAAGGAAATTAGATCATCCTGTAGGCATAGATGATCTGTTGAATTATTGTATGAGAGACATACATGAATATTTTAGAGTAAGAAATACAACTGAGAAGGTCATTTATAAAAAGGGAGAAAAATAGAGGCCCCAAATGACTACCCTGAGGAACATCCGAAGAAACAAATATGACCTTCGAAATAGATGTTCTCAACAGAACTCTCTGGGTTCTACCCTTTAAATAGGAAGCTATCCAAGACAGAAGTTTAGGAGAAAATCCCAATTGGTCAAGCTTTTGAATCAAGATATCATGCTGAACAGAGTCAAATGCCTTACTGAAAGCAGTGTATATAAAATCTGTTTGCATTTTATTTAAAAAGCTCTCATTGACTAGGGATGCAAATCGTAATAAGTTCGTAGAGGTTGATCGATTCTGAACAAAACCATGCTGCGATGGTGAAATAATAGATTTACAAAAGTGTTGCAAATTAGAAGTTATAATTTTATTCTGATCGCATATTTTTGTAGAAACATTATCACACCAATTTATTTAATAGGATTCAGAATTAAATGGCTGTAAAGTTAAGCAAATGTTATTATTCATAATCTGGCAGCGTTGGCAACTTTATGTTCCACAGGTGAAAATATCGATAGTTCCGATAATATAGGACGTTCAAAATCGTTCATTTCAAAATCCACACCGCGAGCATAACTGGAAAAGCTACAAATGCGTACATGAAATATACATATGTATGCACATACATCATGTACGCATCTGTTCATATATGTGTATATATACATAAATGTAAAGGTAAATGCACATACATATATATGCATATGTACATACAATCATATGTATACATACATATGTAATTTATGTGGATCCACCTAACCAAAACGGTTTTGGAGCATTTCCCAACTTATTCCTCTGATTCTTTCATTTAATTTTCTTCATTAATGATGATCATTATTTCACCTTACTTATGTTTAATACATAAAACTATTTGTAACTGTAATACATGATCAGAAAGCTTACACGCCTGTAAATAAACTCAATATATTCGAAAAAGTTTGAGTTAGCGGAGATTTTAATATTCATACATACAATGTACATATGTATGTATATACAATAAATATTCAAAGGAAGATATAAACATTTTATAAACACACACAGCAAAATATTGTGCATACACGGATAGGCACACATACAACTGTAAAATGGCCGCATCAGCAATTAACTCAAGAGGCTCTATGCTGCTACTCGAGCCTGAGCGCAGATAACGGAATTCTGAGCGTGAAATGTCGACGATCATGCTTTCATTCATGCGTGTGTGTGAATACAGAAACATTTAAAATGCATATGTATACGTTAAAATGTGGACATTCACTCAACTATGAGAACTTATACATATGTATGTATGTACATATATATAATTTACACATATGTAATGTACATACATATACCAAATATATTGTTGGCTTATACTCTAGGAACTGACGAAAAACTTACAGGCTGTTGTACTGAATCAGAACTACTGTCTGACTCGTTTATATGTACACATGCATATATTATTTAAATATATGTAATATATGTATATATAATATACAATTTGATATTGAAGGTTTATACTGTAGGAGCTTATGAAAAACTTACCGGCTGATGAACTGAATCATAGCTAATATCGGATTCATTTAAGGGACGGCGGCGACCCCGTTCTTGATCACCCATTGTAACTATATTTATTTCAAAACTACTTCAATGTTAACAAAACGCGGCCCTTCTCACAAAAGACTTGATGCAAATGATCTGACGCTCTAATTCCTAAAACTGATAACCGTAATCGGTGTTGATGCCGATAGCGATTTAAATTTCGAAATTATCTTACTGGACAAAGCGCACTTTCGATAAATTAAATTGTCGATAATACACATGATTAATTACAAATAGAATACTTATGTTTTAAAATTAATAATATACAGTCATTGCGTAAATTTAACAATAAAGATAATTTGAAATTCATTTTTTAATTTTAAAATTTTTAAGCGATAACAGCTGTTTACGATTCTATCGAACTCTTCTGTTCCTGTTAATAGCATTCTTTCAACATGTTATGTTTACAGATACTCCACATATATATTTCTTCTTCTTCCATACTAAGAAAAAGCACAAACGAAAGGAGTGAGTGAAAATCAACAAACCAATTGTTTTCAATTAAAATGGATGATATTAGAGTATTTCAACGTTTTCTCAAGGATATGAAGCACATTAAGGATTTTGAGTACTTTCAACATTTGGATAATAATAGAGTAATTCAAAAAAGAAGAAAAATATGTAAAGTAAAACCCAGACGTCCACGCTTCAACCCAATGGAGGAAATGAATGAAATAGAATTTCGTAAAAAATACAGATACACAAAAGAAAATATGAGGAGGATTATAGAAATTGTGCGAGATGACTTAGAAGTTGACTATTATGAACCAGTGAAAAGAAACCAAGTGCCAATAGACTTGCAAATTCTATCGGCCATTCGATTTTTCGGCGGCACTGAGGTAGTGTTTATATATGTACATGTATATGTAGTACGTACATACATACATATTTATATTTGTCTCTATTCTAGCATCCCCAATTAACGGCTATGGTCCATGGTGTTAGTTTGCATACAATGGCCAAGATAACGCGACGTGTGGCTGCTGTTTTATCATCAAAAGCGTCGCGTTATATTCGGATGCCTGCCACACTGTCCGAGAAGGAACGAATGATGCGTTCATTTCAATCCCTTTCTAATATGCCCCAAGTAATTGGCGCTCTAGTGCAAACCAGTGTGCGGCTGCAATTGGAAAGTAGGAGCAGCTATAGCGGAACAGAGCTACCTGTTACAAACGAGGAACTTGTTCATTTGCAGCTGGTCGCAGATGCCGAACATAAAATAAGGGATCTGGATATACGTCTCTCTGATGAACTAGATCTAAACACAGCTCCGGAATTGTTTTCGTTATCGCGGATTAAGGAACGTTTTGAACAAAATGAATTCCGTGGTCGTATACTGCTTGGTAATGACTCCCTCTCTTGTTCGCACTGCCTCTTTACTCCAGTCCAAAACCCTAAAAACAAATCCGAGGATCTCTATAATCATGCTCATTCTGCAACCTTTGCGCCAGCAATAAAGTGTCTGAACTTTTGGATACGCCGCTTCGGGATTCTCAGTAGTGAACTCTTAGGGACTCTTGGTTCAGCAAAGCATACAATAACCGCTTTGGCTCTACTTCACAATATGGCGATGGAATGGAATGATCCCTCTATAGGTATTTCCATTTAAACAAAATTCAATTATTTCGATTGCCTAATGTCAAATAATTTCATTTTCTAGATTCCGACAGTTCTGTGTCTATATACAAACCAAACTTTTTATGCCATGTCAATGGTGCAACGATGAGCGAGGAGCAACGCAATCGAAGCGAATTTATTAAAACGCATTTTTCTAGCAATTAAACAATATTAATATAAGCATAGTTTAAGAATAAGAAATTTAAAGTAATTTACACTCTCAATGACATTAAAATAGAATTCTTAGCAAATAACTTAATATAAATTATTTAATAAAAGACGTATTTAAATGTTAAATTATTTTGTGTAATTTTTTTAAAATTGAATTTGAAAGCATTGGCAAATTTTAAATACAAAAATAATATTGCAGATATATTACATTTGTAGCAGGAATCAAACGGGCTCGCTGTTAACAAAATGTTGAGTTAACAGCAGGGAACGATTCTTGTTCTTGCTGTGTATACATTGTGCGAGGCAAAGAACCATATTTATTGTTCAGAACGGAACTACACGTGTTGAGGTTGCAGCAGGTTTTGAGAGTGTGTTTTGTTTTGTTTGCTCTGTCTACAATTGATATTTACATCAAAATTAAAACACAATTTTTCATAGTTATAAGTGGCATGTTAAACACACACACAGTTAAAGCACCTACGTATACAAATTTAACACATTTACATTGATTTGGCTCAAGGAATAAAGTTCTAATCAGCGTTAAAAAGAAGCTATTGTGAATGTGTGCAGTTCAGCATTCAACAACTTATTAAAAAAGAAAAAAAAAAAAACTTTAGAAAGCCTTTCTTCTGCACAACGTTGAGATTTTCAATTGGCATCCAAGTCACGTTTTTTTTTGCGATCGGAAATTTAGTGATTGCCCCCAACAACAAAAGCAGCAACATAGTGTGCAAAGGAGTTACAACACCTTGTCTGAGGACATGTTTGTGACCTAAATTCAACAACCCCACACACAACCAGCTGATACCTACTTGCGAAAAAGTAGCACAAACCATAAAACGATAAAAAAAAATCGTGAAGGTCACCAGAATTTGAACGCGGTAAGTTTGAAAAGAAGCATACATTGTGTGTATAATCGGATTTCAGTGTTTTCGACGCGTGTTTACATTGAGTAAGAAATAAATAATCAGTTTTAAGCATTCACAATAGTTGAGTCTGTGCGAGGGGAGTTAACAAAATTAATATAAAGGAGAAAAACAAAGGATGGAAATACAGACAAATATTTAATTCGCTGGATATTTTCTTTACTGAGAAATAAAGTAATAACCAGGAGAGTTGATCTGTTAGGATCTGTTAGCATAAAACAAGTGATTATAATCGGACAACTTAATGTTAATATTTTTGATTTATGTTAGAATTATGTGTCTTACGAATGAATCAGGGTATTGTTAATAGATAAGATTACAGATAGGTTTCACAACCTAGGTACTATTTGTTGCTTTTTCAGCCTGGCTTAAAAATAAATGTTTATATGTAACCATATCTTACATAAAAGTAGCTCTTCTCTATTTTTTATTTATCTCTCTCTCTCTCTCTTTGACTCGCTCTATCTATCTTTCTCCCCCATCTTTCTCTCTCTCTCTCTTTGTATTTCGTTATATATATATATATTTCTCTCTCTCTCTCTCTCTATCTTTCCCTCCTCTCTTTCTCTCTCTCTCTCTCTCTCTCTCTCTCTCTCTCTCTCTATCTTTCCCTCCTCTCTTTCTCTCTCTATCGTTCCCTCTCTTTTTGTATTGCTCTCCCTTTCTCTATTTCTATCTCTTTCCCTCTCTTTGTTTCTCTATCTAAATCTCTCCTTATTCAGCAGCTGCGTTCTTGTGTGTGTGATAAAGACGTAATAGTATGTTTACGTATAACGCTTCGGAAGTTTATGGAAAATCGCCCGAAATGCACCAGTCCAGTCAATATTTAAACGACAATGGAATTAATAGCAGTAACAACCGCAACCACAATAACAACAATTGCGACACCATTTTCAACAATGAACATAATTTTAGACAATGCAATGAAGACAATGCATTTACGTACTTTAAGAGCGGAAGTGTAAATAGTCCATTCTGGAACTCAAAGAGCCCAACCCGTCTACCAGCAACCAATCGTAGTCCATCAAAAAATACGAAAGTGCCAAGACAAATAAATAAAACTTACTATCCAATACCCCCAGCGGAACAAAGCCTTTATACCAATGCATTCCCCAATTCATTTGCTCCGCGAAAGGCGACGACGACTGCGGCCAACAACAATAGCCACGCCTATCAGCCGCTTCGCCAACAGCCCACTGAGTACTACAAAGCACCCGTCCAGCAAAAGGGCCGCCATGGATATGGGCAGAGTAATAGTGTGCCCAACAACCACGACTTGTCGCTCTTTTCGCAGGCCTCCCTTGAAAAGGATCAACTCAAGCGACAGCTAACCGCTCGAAGCACCTGCGAATATTTTGATGATGGCTCAACGTACTCCAATAGCCATAGATCTTCCGGTCTGGAGCAGAATTGGGATAATATGATGTAATTCTGCAAAAACAACCCTAAAACACAATGCTTTATTATCCTTGTTGTAACACATAATTCTCCAAATGATAACATCTTATATTTTTGATTTGTAGACAAACACACCAGCCACACCAGCCACGCCTTTGTTTAATCTACATCAATTTCTATTTTGTGTTTATTCAATCATTTTTTATTGTATATTAGATGTAACTTATAGTTTTTACACACGTACATACCGCTAACATTTTAACATATATTTTTTGCATTTGAAATGATTTTAATTGAAAATATTTTTCATTTTGTTCTTTTCGTCGTTAGCTCTGATCGTCAACGATTTCAGTCAACAGATCAGCACTACGAGCACTATTTTTCGTATTTTTACAATCGTGGCGCAGAGAAGCTGCACAAATCAAAAACCAATACGATACGTACTTATCAACCACAAATGAGCTTACTACAGGAGACACCGGGTAAACGCTCGTCGAGAAGGCCCGGAGCCCACAATGATAATAATCAAAATATAGAATATGATAGTTATTTATTGAAGGAGAACAAAGAGCTGCCATTTGGCTATAATGATAGTGATTGGATTGATTTTCCCATCGATGGGCTGGAGAAATCTTCAATTCAAATAGTTACTGCGGACGATATTTACGACTCAGCGTCTCTCAACGATGAACAGGAGGAGTTCAATGAAAATATTAGAACGTCGCGTCGATGCATTAAACTTGGCGACATTCACGAATTAAATAATACTGGTGACTCTGTGACCGTTAAAAGCAATTTATCAAAGAAAACACTCAAAGCCAATGAACCTCTGCCGCTGCCTCGCCTGCCACTAACGCCCAAGAGATTTCGGGGCGGACAACCTACAGCTAAAAAGGTATTGCCAACTGTCCATCGAGTTCTCCTGTATAATAGTCAGAGTCCACGTTCGGCACGTAAGCATCATCAATCGTCTAGTTTACGCAGCCAAACCGTAAAGCCCAACCCTCAACCCAAAGGTCCCACAGCAGGTGCCGATCAGGTCACTAACTATATAATAGACGATCAAGAGGACAAGATTCGCGAATTTCGTGATCCCGATTTCGATAATGATGATGATTTAGATAACAGTAAATATTCTTAGTTCTATTCACCCACAAAATAGAAATTAATTTTACTTCAATTTCAGTCTCGAATTTCGATGGGAGCGAAACCGTTAGCATAAGCTCTGATACTGAAGACGGATATAGGGCGCATGCATATAAGTTGGCACATTCGGGCGATCGCTTACTCTCCTCGCCCAAAGACTCTTCAACTCTGCTTTATTCTCGGTCTTCCGATGATGATCTGAGAAATCCAGAATCCGTCTTGGTCTCCAGTCTCTTTCCATATGTGCCGCCCTATTTATCCTTTTCGTCGAACACCCAAAAGGGACCCAGTGTCCCGCCAGAGTTGCATAGAATCTTGAAGTGGCGTGTAACAAGCATTATGCCGAAAGTAGTTCGACTCATCTTGGCAAATAGTGGCATGCGCATGTTAAAAAGTAAATAATTTAGTATTTTAATTAAAGTTATTAAGTTAAAATTTAAACTTATCTATCATAGAAACGAACGACTGGATGGGCGTGTGGGGCAAGCATTTGAAGTCGCCCTGCTTCAAAACAATTCGCTCGTATCAGAAAATAAATCACTTGCCTGGTTCATTTCGTATTGGACGCAAAGATTCCTGCTGGAAGAATTTGCAAAGGCAGATGAGGAAACATAGCAACAGGGAGTTTGGGTTTATGCCCCGAACCTACGTCATACCCAATGATCTGTGTGCGTTGCGCAAACGTTGGCCCAAATATGCTCAACGTAATACAAAGTGGATTATAAAGCCTCCGGCAAGTGCTCGAGGTGCTGGTATTCGAGTGGTATATCGTTGGGGTCAAATACCCAAGCGACGACCACTCATTGTGCAGAAGTGGGTGAAACATAGATTAAATAGAATTATTAATATTTCATAATTTATGTTATTACTAGATACATTGAACGTCCCCTACTTATTAACGGCAGCAAATTCGACTTGCGTCTTTATGTTCTCGTAACCTCTGTGAATCCTTTGAGAGTGTTCATGTATCACAATGGTCTGGCTCGTTTTGCTTCTGGTAAGATATTTGCAATTTATTCATATACATATGCATATATAAAATTATATTGATGTCCTGATTACAGTCAAATATAGTGCCAAAGCGGATACGTTAAATGATCGCTGCATGCATTTAACCAACTATAGTATCAACAAGTTTTCATCGAATTACTCGAAGAATGAGGATGTGAATGCGTGTCATGGCCACAAATGGACCATTAAGTCGTTATGGACATATTTGGCTAATCGTGGTGTTCGCACCGATGGTCTTTGGGAAGCTTTAAGGAGTCTAGTATTGCGTACCATTTTAGCTGGCGAGAATGGCATTAACAATATGATAAGAGCAAATGTTGAGTCCAAATACAGTTGCTTTGAATTATTTGGCTTTGATGTAATATTAGATTCGGATCTCGTACCTTGGCTACTGGAGGTGAATATCTCACCTAGTTTACATTCTGAATTGCCACTGGACGCCCATGTTAAAGCACCACTAGTCCAAGGTGTACTCAACACGGCCCTCTATAATGTAAGCTGATAAAAATCATCGAACGTACATAATATAATACATATTATTGCAGATTCCGCCAAAACTAAGCCAAGAAAAGCAAAGGGAATTAGCCGCCGAGTTTTCATTCCCAGCTGGCACTCAAATGTGCTACGATAAACGTATGTACATAAACTATTTGTCACGGGAAGAGAAAAACAAGCATAACGCTTTCACACGGAAAGGCATAGAACATCGAGAAGAGGTATACTATATCACATTGAAATAATTCATCCTTTTTTCTAACATTGAGTTGTGATTATTTAAGTATATCGATGCGATACTCGATAAATTGACGCCAGATGATGTACGCTGCCTAATTATAGCGGAGGATGAATTGGCACGTTGCACACCACTTGAACGCATTTTTCCCACAGATCAGACGTATAAATATCTTAAATACAATGATACTCCACGATATTATAATCGTCTTTTAGATGCTTGGGAGTCACGTTATGCTAATAATCGTACAGAAGGCATTGCCTTATTGCGTGACTATTGTCAAACTAAATATCACTTGGAAGTTCCAGCTCCTCCTGCCAAAAAGGTAAGTTTCAAACTGGCTTGTACCGGCTATACTCGTCTAATGCAATACACCACTCAAAACCACCCACACTTCATTTACAACCAACACATACGAAAACCAACTGAAAGAGGCTTGCTTAAGATATGTACATATATACAAAAACATATACATCACCTATATATAACATTATATTCAGAACGAATATAAAAATAATGTTCAAAGTACGAAAGTTAAAAACTATTTAATTACAAAAACTCTTGACTTGATTCTTGATTCTATTGAATTTTGAGGGCTGTTGGCGAGCTATTCAATCATTTTATTGGCGCTGTCGTGCTCTTTATTGTCGTAAGTTCTATCTGTTGACCCCATCATAAATACTCTCTCTACAAGTTGCAAATCCACAAATGTATAACAATTTTAGGTAGAATCGAATTGTTCTCTATAATATTGATATTATATTGTATGTGTAGAGGCATTTTACCGATATCATACGGACTATATATTAAACGTTTATACTCTTAAGTCGTATATTGTGCTTAAGTATTATATTATTAACAACTAAATTAGGCTTGCGATTACTGGATTATCGACTTAATAGTTTGTTTTCAGATAAAAGAGATAGTCTATAACTGCTCTATTAAAAAGTAAACAGTTTGTTAATTGAAGAATAGAGCTTGGTGAAAAAAAACGTAAATATTTTATTTTTTTATACTATGAACCCATTTCAAATAGACGAATGTTTCTGTGCAAAGTGTTGGGAACTCTGCAGAAGGTATATATATGTACATTGTTGTTAATCTATATGATGTCATGACCATGTCCATCCGCATGAGTGTGTCGATCAATTAAAATGGCAACTGAAAATTTAAATCGATTTCCCAGGCAACAGTTTTTCACCTGGGTTCACGGTATCCGTTAGTCGTGCACTCCCGACTAAATCGCTCTTACTAATTACACTTTTGTTAATTTGATGTATAGGTGAAAAGTAACACTTAAAGTAAGAAACGTAATTCAGTTGCAATTGTTTTCAAAATATTAACTAATAAATTATGACTTAAAAGAGTCAGTACGAGTAACTAATTGGCACTTAGTAACTAACATTAATTGAATAATAAAACTAGCTATAAATGATTTTGATGTGTTTTCTATTTATTTAAGTAGCGATAGGTGCGCGTTGGTATAAATAAATATTTATAACATACTAAAACTTAAACATATAGTCAAGTTAATTAGCTAGTAAGTATGTTAACTTGTTTTGAGAAGAATATAATAAAACTACACTGAAATGGCTTTTAAATCATAAAGAAAAGTTTAGGCCTTGAAGGACACTGTTTTCCAGGTCGGAATCGGTATAAAATATTTCATATAAATATTTGCACTCTATTTCGAAGACGACTTACTACTAGTTGTAGTTGTTAGAAAATAGTTTTCGACACGTACATCATACATAAATATTTAACACAATTAGAGCTTCCTCTTTTATAAACTAAATCATATATACTAAAATACACTAAATTATCTTCGTACTTATATCAAGGCTGCAAATCATTAAAATTGAGTTTTACTTTTAATTTAACAAATATTGATTAACTCATAGCTAGGCAAATAATTATACTCCATGAATGGATGGAAATATCGGTCTCCGTCAAAGATATAAAGAAATGTTTATTATATGTCTCGTATAATGTTTACTTTCCATATATAGATTGTAGGATTAATCACAAAATCTGATCTATTTCTGCGTCAATAGACATATCTATGCCAATCTGACCTTTAAAAGAAAATTTTGATATAATATTTGATTTTTAGACTTGGTCTAATTTAGACTTCACTTTAAAAAACACAATTTTGCCAAGCCGAAATTGTCTTCCAGAAATTAATTAAAAATTATTAGTCTCAACTCCAGCTCTACAGATTAATAGAATCTAATGGAATCTTATAATATTTATTTCAAAAAATTTTTATTCATAAACTTTTTACTTTCGTATTGTATATTTCTAAACTGTAGAGTTTCCTCATTTCAATATATATATATTTTTTTAGATTTGCCGCCTTGTAAGTAAACCTCTTTTACCCTCTGTCAACCCAAATTAGTTAAAATGTTGGAAAACATCTCCAAACTGAAATTTAATTGATCCATTGAATCTTAGTTCTTAAAACACTTGACTTTATTATGCTTTTTACACAATTCGCCACCCACAAAATTTTACTTTCAATCAACTTTCTATCAATGTTTTGTAATTGTGAAATTGCAGGACTACTTCATCAAATTAATGAGATGGATTTTAAAGTGATAAAACGGTGCAATCGGCATTTGATATTGGTCTTTTAGTAATTAAGTAGAAATTGGTTTTATTTTTTCGACTCGACTCTGCACGTGTATATATACGATAGTGTTAAGCCAGTTATAACTGTAATACCTTAAATATTAATATACATCAGTCTTTAGATTTAAAGTGAGCGTGTATCAAAAATCAAATACATATATATAGTCACGATTTTGAATTGTTGGCAACTTAGTTAAATGTTAATGTTTTTATATGCACAAATATTGTGCATACGACTGTTACAAATTCAGATTGCATACAGGGTCGATATATACATCTAAATATATATACATAATTACTGATCAAAATTGTTATTTAAGAAGCAAACCTGTGATTTGATTTCATTTGTCGAGGAGTTTATGCCCTAGGCTCTCGTAGATAATAAGTAAATCAATTTTAGACAATTTTTGTTATTCTCAACTCTATCCTATATGAGAAATCCCATTTGATTGTTTATTTTTTTTTTCTTTTTTACAATTTTTTATACCTCTTTTATGCTAGTTCTCATTCGAATCAATATTCCCATAAATTCCCCTGTTCGACATTATCGAATTTTATTTATGCCTTAAAATAAAGTGAAATTACAGAGTTTTAGAAAGTGTTTTTTTTTTTTAAGTTGATCCACATATGTACATATAAATATAAATTTTATATATCCTATTTAAGCTTAATTAACGTTCAACCTGAATCTTTATACAAGCATATGTCCCATAAAGCCTACTAAAATCGTTTTTAAGATTAACAACAATAATGGACAGTATCTGAATACTGTTCGACATATTATTGTTTGATTTAATCGATAGGTGCAATTTCAACTGTCACATTTGAAAAAATGTTGCTGACATACGCCAATCAAGAAAATTGTATAATACTAATGCACTCCATTAGTATTATCGATTATTGCTTACTCTTCTGAAACGAGTTTTAACTGACTTGAGTGGCGATATGTTGACATTAGGCTTTTTCAATGCACGGCATTTGAATTTTAATTGAGATGGAACATATCGATATCGATGGGATAATGCTTTTCGAATCATACCATTCAATGCGATTGGTATACAATAATGCACTTTATATAAATCTGTTTCCACTGTTGGTCAAATACTTTAGAATTATTTCCCAATAGTTATTTTTATTACTTTTTATATTTAGAAAATGAATTTTTGGTTTTCTAGACACTCACAAGACATAACCACCACAAGTCACAGTTGAATTTAAAAACAAACCGAAATTGTAATGTAAAATTTAGAAATTTAGAAATTTTTCCTTTTTAGGTAATAAATGAATATGAAAAACTTGTATTGTCACCTAGTAGAACTGAAGTACAACCAATATTATATTATATTACACTATCTGTAGATATTCTAGCTATCAAAAAATTAACAATAATTTAATATTTGTTTAATTTTGATGTGAATATTCTGTACATTCTATATTTTATATTTATATACAATAATAATAATTATTTATAATATACGATAAAAAAAATTACCAAATTTTAGTTTGAGAGACATATCTCTTCTATATATGGATGTTATTTTGAGAGCTATAACAAAAGCATGTTTTTCGAGGGACTAAAGTGTGTAAAATTTCAGTTGCGCATTGTTCTATGATAGATGTAGATTACAATTACGAGATAAACACAAGATAAACTCTAGTTCAAGTTAGTTCCTTGTAAGCTAAGATTCCGTGTTTGAAAACAACCAAAAATTAATAACGGAAATTTTATTGTTAAATAGGGATTTGAAAATATATTTACTATAAAAAAAAAACATGAATAGACTATTTTAGTTAAATTGATTTCTTTAGTTAAAGTTTCGATTTACTTTTCTTTGTAAATTAAGATATATATATAAATATATCATTGATTTGGCTGTTAGAATTAGAAAACAGAAAACAAAATGATTTAAAAAAAATAAAGTATAAAATCAGTAAAAATAAAAATTTAAAAAATCATGTACAAAATTGTATTGTTACATATTCTATATAAAGTTCTCAGTGAGATGTTTTTCATTTAGATACATAAGTATATAGTACGATATCATCCATGTACTTAGCAAATTTGCCAGCTTGTCCACAAAGTACATATATACTGCGTTTATAACCTCGAAATCAGTATAAGCGGGAGTTCACACAATTCTCAAAACCCTATTTAGTTTGATTCTTAAAATGGAGTTTAAAGGTTTCGATTTTTATGAACTATCCCATGAATTGAATATTATTAAGATTGCTGTCAGGCGCCACCGACTGCTTTATACTCGTTCACGGTCTGAAAATGATAATTAAGTTCCTAGTATTGTGGAAGATATTGGTTATCTGGGGATTTCCGCGACTACATGCTTTATTTTATTTAGGCCTGTGTTGAACCAGTTAGCAAATATTAAGCAAATGTTAATTATCATGTCGTAGATTTATTTTATTTTATTATTAAAAGTGATTTATTATTTCCCAAGAGAATCTAAAACTGAAAAAGCTATGTACTCCGATATCAATTGGTGAACGAGTATAGAAAAAACATTTACTTTTATTAAACATTTTATTGTGAACGAAACGCTTTTATTGATTATAAATTGTAATAAGGAACTTCGTATAAACGGACTATATGTGTAAGGTAAAATTTGACAAATTTCCATCTATATTTTTTATAAATGAGTTTTGGTGTTTTTGTTGTTTTATTCGCTCTCCTTCTCTCTATCTGTCTCTCCCATTCATTGTTCTCATCATGCAATTTTTATAAACGTATACTAATCGAAATTCTAAAACATAGGACTTGAACGCTAGCCCTGCCAAGGAGAACATCCTTAAAATCGTGTTGTCTGAGCCCGAGGAACTACCAGATGAATAAGTTGCACTCCAACTGGCATTACAAATGCAATCACAAAATATTTCAAACATGCGTAGAAAAAAAAATCGGCATTATCTGTTAAGGTAAGACGCGAGATATTTCTAAGCAAAGCTCCCAGATAAACTAATTTTAATTTTTTGTCTTCAAATTCAGATTCACTTATTGTTCATCTTGCTATACAAAAAGACTGAGCACTTAATGGGTCATTATAAATTTCTTGAGACACTTAGAAGTAACTTGTCGTCATACATCGATGCCGGTCTATCAATCGAACTACATTAGAAACAATTTTGTAAAGCTGAAAGCGTATTCAATGTGTTCGAAAACCAAGTAAAATTTTATGTATTATTCAATTCTAGGATCAAAATTTTAATGTACGCCCAATAAAATTTATAACAGAATGCTACAAATAAATGATGTCTTCATGTCTTCATTATAATTTTAATAAAAAAAATTCAAACAAAAATTCACATTACTGTATGTGCTATGGTTGGGAAGTACAAAAATGTATTTAAAAAAAAATGTAAGTAACGAACTAAGCATATTCATACATACGTACGCCATTTCAGTACATTTACTGCAAGAAATAGAGAAGGGAGGCAAAAGAACAGAAATTTGCTTATGCTGTGCAGCATATGATCAATTTATCGAATGTGGACCTAACATGGAAACAAACTGTGTTCTGCAGTTTAGGCAATTATTTTTAGAGATCGAAGAACTTCATGTTTAATCCAGCGGCTAACGTGAAAACCGAGTCAATTACCGTTTAATTTCTTCTATTCAAAATATTGGGGATCTCGCATTGGCAGTGCATAAAAATAGTAACTAGATATGGATGAGCATATATGTATGTACATATACATATTTAAAAATATTTACATTTATGAAAATATATTTGATTCAACATTGGCGATCATATTTTTATTCCAAATAAGAGCATCTGTCAAATATTGCTTAATTCAACTGTCGCCGATGTTTCACAGCTTCGATAGTTTTTCTCCAGAATTTGAGATGCGCTCTCTTAAAAGAGTTGAAGTTGAATTGTTAACTCTATAATTAACATTCGAACTTGTCAAGTTAACAGAAAACGAAAACACTACTTCGGAAGACTAGCCGAAGTTCAACTGTTCTCCGAATTCCAATTTTCGACTGGCATTCTAGCAGTTGACTTCACTTGTACATCAGCCTCTGAAGTGTAAGGATGAATAATTTGCCAGTTAGCTCGCATTCACGTGGACGTGGTCGTGGTAATAAACACAATGAAGAATTGAATCGTGGACGCGGATCCCAGTTGGTATGTAAAAGAATTATATATTTATTAAAATTTGCAAGCTGAAATTTCAATATAATTATAAATATACATATATACATATACATATATGTATTATATATCTTAACAATCTTGCTAATAGAAAATTATTTGACGTAATTCTTGGGTTCAATTATAAATATTTCAAATCGGCCATTATTATACATTTCTGTATGAATGTAAGTATGTACATACATACATATGTAAGTTTTTGTGAAATAGTTCAGGGTTTTTCGCTTGTACGTTACGTTACGGCCATTTCCACGTCTGTATAACTCTATTCGTCTTAATTTATTTCATAATATATATTTGTATTTATAGGTATAATATAATTATTCGTTTATATGTAGTACATCCGTGTATATCTATATCTAACAATCTTGCTTATACAAACTTATTTAAAGTAATTCTTGGGTTCAATTTAATTATAAATATTTCAAATCGGCCATTATTATATATTTCTCCATACAACTATACATACATACATAGGTTTTTGTGAAATAGTTCACGTTTTTTCGTTTGAATGTACGTTACGTTAAGGCCATTTCTACGTCTGTATAAGTGCAATCGTCCTAATTTACATGAATTGGCCATTTTAGCTTAGCTTCGGCAATGAATGTGTGTGGTCGGGATAACTGCTAAAGGAAAAAATACGCGACGTAAGTAAAATAAACGTAAAAGAATGTTTCCCCGAGTGAAAATATTAAAAAACGAAGCGCAAATTACGGTCGTCGTGAAAACAACGTAATGGAGAGTTTTATATCTCCGCTGTTAGTGTGTGTTCGTTTGTTTTTTTCATGCGCGAGTTGCTCACAGCGTCCATGTTTACGCCGTCTCTTGGAAACTTGCAAAAAATAACTATGAGTGCATGTACAATGTAAAGCTTAGTAAAAAAAAAAGAGAAAAGAATTACTTGAAGTTATGATATTGACAAATCGACGATATGCTCGTATATTATACAATAAGATTTCTCGAAGCGTTCTTTCCGAAGAATACAAATAGTAAACACGAAGCAACTTAAGGTCGTCGTGAAAACGTAACGGAGAGTTTTCTCTTTCGTTCGTTTGTTATTTCATACTCAAGTTGCTCACAGCGTCCATGTTTGTCTTATACCCATGCATGAATAACTATGCGTGCATGCACGATATAAAACTTTGCATGTAAATAAAATTTGCTTGAAGCTTTGTCAATAAACACTGCAAAAGTAAAGAAAAACCTTTTTGAACTTCAGGGGAAAAAATATAATCATACTTCATACTATCAGTAAACTGTTTACATTGAGTTTTTAACTTCTATTTTGCTCCAATTCTTAGAAACAACGGCGCTTTTCCGTGATTTATGCTTTGTGCGTTTCTTAATAAATGTTTCTTTTTGCATATCTTTCAATTTGGCTGTGAAATTTTAACTTTTTTTTAGAGTGCCTGGGTTTCATTCGGTCCAATTGGTTTATCATAATCACAGTTGCGAAAATTTAATAAATCGGGTGATGGTCTTTTTTCTTCGAATTTTTAAAATACGTTTTTTGCAAATTTTATGGCGAAAATCTCAAAGTTTTTGTATTCGTTACACACATCTTCACAGTGAATTTGAAATGTCTAGCTCCTTACACTATTCAAAACAGAAGTGCTCTAGTCGAGAACGTTCCTGATTGCAAACATGATATGCTTATTGTACATATGTATGTATGTACATATGTATTTATATTGCAAGCAACACACACACACACTTACGCACGCATGCATGACCATGTGCTCTGCTAACTCCGCAGTTTACGTAGCGGCTGCAATATGAAATGTTATACGAAATGAAATGTTAAATAACTTTTTGTAGGTGGACTTTCGTAATTAAGCATTCAGATCATAATATCGTTTATATGCGTGTACTTGCCAAAGCCTAGTATTTGAAATTATATTTTTGCAGATTTTATGCGAAGTTCGCGTGGTATCCAAAGTCTTTGTATTTACTATATGTACGTATGTATATGTAGCGTTTCTAGCTTTACATACGTCACTTTATGGAAATTTATCAATAATGAATTTTTAAAAGAAACTCGCGAAATGAGTATGGGCTACGAGATCGCTGCGTTTACTCGAGCGGACGGACTTGGCTATATCTAAGCTCACAGGGGAGGATTTATAATTAAAGTGTTGATTCATTGTAAATTAAAATTTTGTTAATACCATAGCGTATGTACTTGTAATAATAATGGTTAATAAGTTAATTAGTTCATAAGCATTATAAATATCTAGTATGAATTTTATTTAACATGTATAAAATATATCTCTTTTTAGGGTCAGCCCGTTCAACAGGGAGCGCGAGCCTTGTCAGGAGCAAGCGGTCAGCATGATGAAGCAAGAAAACCAAATGCTGGTTCGGAAGGTGCAGCCGGTAACGAATTATATTTTAGATATAGAAAATAACATAAAGTTGATTAAATGTCAATGACACAGGTGACGCTCGCGGCTCGATTCGTGGCCGTCGTATAATTTCCGACGTGGTTCACACTCGACCCACTGGACTTGTGACCAAGTCTGGATTTACCGGACAAAAGATAACTGTACAATCGAATTACTATAAAGTGCAGAAGCCCCCAAACTGGACTATCTATCAATACCGTGTAGACTTTGACCCCGATGTGGATAATACTAGATTGCGCCGAGGACTTATGAGCGAGCACCGCGAGCTCTTTGGCGGCTACATATTTGATGGAACCGTCTTATTTTGCACCATCAGATTCAAGCAGTTACCGAACTCGCTAAATTGCTTGGAGTTGCTCACTAAAACTCGATCCGGTGAAAATGTATTGATAAAGATTAAGTTGGTGGGAACTGTCCAGGCAGCCGACAGTCAACAATTTCAAGTTCTTAATCTTGTCATGAGACGTGCATTGGAGGGGTTAAAGCTACAGCTGGTATCGCGGAACTTTTTTGATCCAGAAGCAAAGGTAAACATTTTATGGATGCTGCACATATAGCATTTGTTTGTCATCATTTTAAAATCAAAATTTAAGTATAGAGAGGAGAGCTAGATTAATTGAAAGAACCAACTGAAAAAGAGTATAAAAAAATTATATAAACGGTTTGGTCAAAGAACAGCCCGTTAAAGGTGCTATAGTTAGTGTGTTCATAATGGTTCTTATTACAATCTATATTATATCACTATTGATTCGAATTTAAAGGTCGTCTTGGATAGATTCCGCGTGGAGTTATGGCCGGGCTACACGACATCAATTCGTCAGCACGAATCGGATATTCTCTTATGCACTGAGATCGCCCATAAGGTGATGAGAACTGATAGCTTGTATCACGTCCTATCGAAAGTGATCCGCGAAAGCGACGACTATCAAGCCGCCTTCAGGCGTGAAGTAATTGGTAAGATAGATATTCGGTCGAAAGGTTATCTAGGAATGTGAACCATAGTAACATTTTTGCGACAGGTGTGATTGTGTTGACCGATTACAACAATAAGACTTATCGTGTGGATGATGTAGATTTCGGCGCCTCGCCCATGTCGACCTTCAGTACCAAGGATGGGGATATTACCTATGTAGAATACTACAAGAAGGTGAGTATAGCTGTATATTGTAACTGTATTTTGAATATTTAACTCATTTCGATTTGTGCTGAAACACAAATAACTATCTAGCGCTATAACATCACTATTCGCGATTATGACCAACCACTGCTGGTGTCTCGTCCCACTGAGAAGAATATTCGTGGCGGAGTCAATCAATTGATTATGTTGATACCTGAGCTGGCACGCGCTACGGGACTGACCGATGATATGCGCTCAAACTTTCAGTAATATAATTTAAATTATGTTTTATTTATATAATTTATGTTGTATAAATTCTAGATTGATGAAAGCGATGGGGGAGCATACTCGGCTCACGCCCAACCGTCGCATTGATCGCTTGCGCGTCTTTAATAAACGCTTGCAGGAGTGCAAGCAGAGCGTCGAGGTATTGAAGTCCTGGCACATTGAACTAGATAAGACTTTGGTTGAGATACCCGGACGTGTTTTGCCACCAGAAAAAATTGTGTTTGGCAATCAGAGGCGTTTCTTGTGTGATGCACGCGCTGACTGGACATTCGAGTTCCGCAATAACTCTATGTTCAGTCATGTGGACATCAAGCGCTGGTATGTTATAACCCCACGTCGTAATATCCGTGAAACTCGGGAGTTTGTGAAGCTATGCATTCGTTCAGCAGCCGGCATGAGAATGCACATTTCCGAGCCAAGATAGTACGTAACACATATAAATAAGCAAAGTGAATTAAAGTAATAACTTGTACCTACTACATAGCGATGAAATGTCGGATGATCGTAATTGCAACTATTCGCAAGCGATTGACAATGCCGTCGCTCAGGATCCGCAACTCATCATGCTAGTCATGAAGTCCAATAACGAGGAGAAGTAAATGTCTTATCATATAATAGTTATTTCGACTATTAGCTAATCATTTTCGTTTGTGTTTTAACAGGTATAGCTGCATCAAGAAGCGTACTTGTGTGGATCGTCCGGTGCCATCGCAAGTAGTTACACTTCGCACGATTGCCCCACGTCCAGAAAAATCGAGTGGTCTCATGTCGATTGCAACGAAAGTTGTTATCCAAATGAATGCCAAGCTTATGGGCGCTCCTTGGATGATTGAACTGCCATTGCGTGGCTTAATGACTGTTGGCTTTGATGTGTGCCACTCGTCGAAGAATAAAAACAAATCTTATGGTGCTCTGGTTGCTACAATGGATATGAAGTCATCGACCCGCTACTATTCTTCGGTTACAGAGCATATGAAGGGCCAGGAACTGTCCGATCAAATGTCGATGAAAATGACATGTGCTCTAAAAGCCTATCGCGATCATCATGGATCATTGCCAGAGCGCATATTATTCTTCCGTGATGGTGTCGGCGACGGCCAGCTTTACCAAGTGGTCAACACTGAGGTCAAATTTCTGAAGGAACAACTTGATAAAATCTACAGGTCGGCAGGCAGAGAGGAAGGTTGCCGCATGGCTTTCATTGTGGTGACTAAACGTATCAACACTCGCTACTTTGTCAATGCGCGCAATCCGGATCCCGGTACCATTGTGGACGATGTAATCACATTGCCTGAACGCTACGATTTCTTTTTGGTATCGCAGGCAGTTCGCCAGGGCACCGTATCGCCAACTAGCTACAACGTCATACACGACAACATGGGTTTGAGTGCCGACAAGCTGCAAATGCTTTCCTATAAGATGACCCACATGTACTACAATTGGTCGGGCACTTGCCGTGTGCCTTCCGTCTGCCAGTATGCTCATAAGTTGGCTTTTCTCGTTGCCGAGAGTATTCACCGTTCTCCCTCATCTGGCTTGGAGAATCAACTATACTTTTTGTAATACCACTCTCAGATTGACTTACACTACACACTACAAATGTATATATATATACTATATATGTATGTATATTACTTAAGTATATATACATATGTATGCAAATTAAGTATGTATATATTCATATGTCTATTACATACATATATAGTATTTATACATACCTACTACAACTACGCTTCTATATATACTATATATGTATGTATATTACCCAACTATATATACATATGTGTGTGTATTACCTAAGTACATATTCATATGTATGTATATTGTATACATATATAGTATTTTTACATACATACTACAAGTACACTTCTATTGTATATGCTATATATGTATGTATATTACCTAACAATATATACATATGTATATGTATATTACATAAGTATACATACATATGTGTGTATATTATATACATATATAGTATTTATACTTACTAGACTCAATTGATTGTGATTTTTAGTTTTAATAATACGTAGATCGTATATATGGAAGATTCATGTGTATGTGAAATAATTGACAACTAACCACATACATATTCTAACATAAGAGGCAACTTCTGACAATCAACGGGCCAAAGGAATGGATAATTACTACACAATTAGACTATTTCCTTGAACAATTTGCTTCGTACTGATTTGTATTGAAATATTGCCAACTAAATAAAAAGTACCGATTAAAATTTAGTTTTTATTGATCGTATATTACAAAGACTCATGTGAATGTCTAATAGTTGGCAATCGACGGGCCGAGGCGAGTATGAATGAATAATTACTTCAGCGTTACTGAAGTACATATTTATTTGAAAAATTTGTTTCCTACTAATTTATATTAAAATGTTGCTAGTTAAATAAACAGTACCAACTAAAATGTATCTGGACATTAATAAAATTAATTTTTTATATTACCTGTTGCCCGTACATTTATGTGTATGAGAAATAGAAAAAGATATTCTTCGGTAACTTCTGACAATTAACTGTAATGGATAATTGCTTCACGTCACTGACCTATTTGAACAATTTGTTTCGCACTAATTTGTATTGAAATGTTGCTAACTAAATAAAAAGTGCCGATTCCTGATTTACCAGAACATTAAAATTATTGTAGTATACTTTTGTGCGACGCGCACATACACACTGCCCAGCATATTGTTTTTAGGTAGACTGTATTTAAACTACAAAGTGTGGGTTGTAAAGTTTACATCAGCGCTTTCTTTTATTATTTAAAACTTCCAATTGAAGCACAATGCGGGTTTCATTAAGACTCCACTTTCACAACGGTCGTCTTCTCCGACACGTACAGACCGTCCAAGAACTTACGGATATCCTTGTTTTTAACGGTGGTCGACTGTTGGATGAGTGCCGCGGAGCCGGAGACAGACTCGATGTCATTGCCTTCGACGATAAGCTCATCCTTTTGGGCTGTGGAGTTGACAACCGTCACACCGGGAGCCATCTGGACACGACGAATGTACTTCTCACCCAAAAAGTTACGGATTTCAATAACCGTGTTTTGCTCGGACGTGACACAGTTAATGGGGAAATGGGCGTACACAGCACGCATTTTGTACTGGAAACCGAATGTCACACCTAAAATAAAATTAAATGTTCCGGTTATAAATTGATATCCAATCTTTTCCATTAATCTTCACATTTTACCCTTGATCATGTTCTCAATATGACTGCACACTGTGCGCACGGCAGCGAGCTCCTTCTTCGTGCCGAACCATTTCTCGACTTTAAGGGTGCGTTTGTCCGACATGTACATGTCCAGAGCCAGATGCTTGAAGCTACGCTTCAGAGTACCTCTGGTGCCGGTGATCGTGACCACACGCGCCTTCACGGAGGCTTTGATATCCTTGGGGATCTTGACACACTGATTCGAGTTGATCGTTCGCATTTTGACGACACTGCAAAATGGTAAACAAATAGTTCAATGAGAAAAGTATTTATACAAATAAATATACGCATACATTTAAAGCAATCTCAGTTTACAAAGATTTTGCATAGACATTTCATAAATCAGACACTTCTAGCGGCTCATAGCGTAAACAAAACATTTCGATCAACTAGGTTTCATTATGAATTTTATATGTAATTCGTATATGATTCATTATTTATTGTATATGTGGTCATATATATACATATTTAAGAAGCTAGTTAATTTTTCACTCGTTTAACACACTCAGTGATTGATTAAACGTATCTATTTTGTTGATGTTTTAAAATTCATTTTATACACAATTTGTTAAGAAACTTACACACTGCAGACCGACCGGAAAGAGGCTGGAAAAAGAAAGGAAATATTTGACGTTTAGTTCAGGGTTGCCGTACTGGCAAAACAATGAGGGGTATTTTTAGGGAATTTTTTTGATGCTGCCAACTCAATTGAACCCTGCTGTTAAAATGAACAGCTGATCCAGTTACTGTATTACCGCTGACAGCTGTTGTTTTTTTAAGTTTTACCAGCTTCAAAATTGTATGTTTAGGAATTCAGTGGAGAATATAGCAATTTTAGGTATGTGTGGTTAAATCGGTAGTTTTTATCAAATGAACTGACGGTACGGAAATATTAACAGCATGTAAACATATTAACATTATGTTAATAACATTTTGTAAGCTGTTATTTTAACATACGAACGAGACAAAAAATTAATGGCGGGAGCTGTGTGGCGTGGGCCGATCTCTTCTTTTCCAACCGGCTGTAGTTTGCAAATTTTAAGTGGTCGAGAGTTTGAGCGGAGGGAATATACAATTAATAATATTTAAATACTTTAGTTTGCTTGCATAAAAAGAGATAATAAATATGAACAACACATCATCGCCACCGGACGTCCTTCAGACTGCGGGCAATACGCTCGAGTTTCACGACTTTCGAGACAGACATAAGCCGGAACTTTTGGAGGTAAAAGCCCAAGCCCAATTAATAAAATGGGAGTTGTCTAATGCCGTAAACTAATATTATATTATTGAATAGCTGACAGGCATCAGCCAGCATGGCAGAGCAACAATGAGCGGCCTCAACGATTACGACTACCAAACGCTGGGACAACTGACCTCCGGGGACACACATAACCTACAACAGCTGCGAACGCTAACGAAATGCGGAATACCTAATGAGGTCCTGGAGCACTTTAAGCGTAAATACTTTCTACATGTGCAATTCATAGTACAATTACAATTGAATATTTGTGTTCATTTAGATATCAAATGCCACTGCTTAATGGGCTTATTTCCGGCCATTGGACGCGCCTGGCTGACAATCGACTCGGAAATATATATATGGACGTATGAGGAGACACGAGATGTAGCCTATTACGATGGCCTAAGCCATTTGATACTCTGCGTTGGCTTGATAAAGCCGAAAGCTGGAGTCTTAATCAAAGACGTCAAATATATGCTATTGCTGACGACACCTATTGAGGTGATTGTCTTAGGAGTTACGTTCGAGGATCAAAAGGATTCCCGGGAGTGCAGCAGGCGAATGCAGCTATTAAATAAACCGCTATTCGTTCTTAGCACCGATAATGTTACTTTTAATGTTATCGAGGGCACAAAGGATGGACGCATCTTTCTGGGCGGTCGCGATGGTTGTCTGTACGAAATTGATTATCATTCAGAATCGAGTTGGTTTGGCAAACGGTGCAAGAAGATAAACCATTCGCAAGGACTTGTCTCCTATATAGTACCAAGCTTTCTAAAAGTTTTCTCCGTAAGTCCGAATAAACCCGTAAACGAATTTAATACTAATAGTTTGTCTTACAGGAAATCGATCCCATTGAGAAAATTGTCATTGACAACCGTCGTCGTCTGCTTTATGTATTAACTGAAAAGAGTTCCATTGAAGCTTGGCACATTGGGGCAAACTTTACGTCTGTGCGAAGGCTGGGAAAGATTACACAAAACGATATTGCCTCCCAGGCAGTCAGCTTGATCAAGTATGTGTGCAGACCATAGAAGTGTAAAAGCATACTAAATATTACTTTTTCAATCTGCAGAACTGTGGATCCTTCCATTTTCAAGAGTGTAAAATCCATATGCCCGCTCAGCACGGAAAGTTCCAATGTCTTGCATCTTGTTGCTGTCACGCAATGCGGCGTTCGTCTCTACTTCTCGACAACGCGCCTAAATCCACAGCAGCAGAATTCGAACTATGTGCCGGATAGCTATGGCATGACCAACATTCCAAATAATCCGTTGCCAGTGCCTCAGAAAGGAGATACCGAAACGCCAAGAGGAATTTATCTATTGCACGTTCGCCTGCCGCCTGGTTACACCCCGAATGCAACAACCAATAAGCCAAAGCAAGTTCATGCGGCGTATCACAGCGAGGGTACAATGTTAATGATTACCACACAGCAGCAGGAGCAGGATTTACTGTGGTCCATTAGCTCTGCGCCGTTTACCAACTTTCCATACCTCGTTGAATCGACAGCGTTGGAGAATCTGGATGGCATCGTTTGGTGCATCTCTGAAGTCAAGGACTCGATATTGGACAACACGAATTCCCTACTATATAATGCACGCACACCACGCAAAATCGTTTTGCTAACCAACCAAGGTACCCATGTTGTGGAGCTGATGAAGTCGGCTCACATTCTTCAGCAGCTGCTAATAGCCTGCAAGGGTCCACACAATGAGGCAGTGAAAATGTTCTTCCAGACGCGGAATGACCGAGAGGCATGCTTTACTGCGTTATTGTTGGCCACCTCGGATCTTCTACGTGGCACCGATATCGCCTTGTGGGCCACACAGGCATTTATGCTATACGGCGGAGAGCCCTGCTATCAACACTATAAAAATTCAGCCAATCGCAACGTGCACAATAGCACCATCAACACAAACACTGGCCTGCCTGGCAGAGATCGAATACCGCCGATGTTCATGTCGACGCCCATGCCAAATGCAGCGAATGTTGGAGCAATGACTAGTCAATACAATCAGCCAATTAGTCCCAGTAAGTGAACATTATGAGTAGATTCAAATGGACCTGGCCATTTTAATGACTACGTGGACTCTGAACCATATGTAACTAAAGAACTTTCCATTGCAGTTTTAGCAGCACAAAACACACAGCATCCACAACAACAATTCACGAAGAGCCAACAACAACAGTCGCTGCCATGCAATGAGAACTCTCAAATTATATATTCAGCGAAACACGATGGTCTCTTTTTGTATGTGTCGCGGATGTTGCGCTCCATTTGGCAATCTCATTGTGTTGATGAGAATCTGTGCTCGAAGCTAACTTTTACCGACTGCTCGATGGTATTGTCCGAGCTACGTGCCCTGCGCTGCTTTTTGGACAAGCACTCAGTGCACGACCTTTCGGGTAAACTAAGTGCTCAACTTTGATTCCATCTAGCTTCTGTCTATAATATATATTTATTATTTATAGTAACAAGTCGAATGCCGTATGACAGTCATTTGGGTAGATCGAGCGCTGCTTTGATGAACAACTCTCAAATGCCGCTAAACGAACACCGCAACCTCACGGAGCAGGCACAAATTGAGGAGAAACGTTCGCTGTCCGCGCTAAATCAGTTTATTAGTAAGTTAAAAGAGTACCCGTCATAAAACAGATCTAATATTTGTGACAATCGTTTACAGAACACGCCTGTGAGGTGATGTCGCTGTGGAGCATTCTCAATGATCATCAATTTCAATTGCTTTGCCAACAATTGTCGCCGGAGCATCAGAAAATGTTAAGATGTTGCACATTCCGGGACCTGTTGATAGCACGCTCTGAGGTGTGCGCCTTTCTGATCATTGCGCTCATCAATCTATATCTCAAAGATAAGGCGGATGTTACAGAAGTGTCGGACAGCTTGCGACAACTATGCCCTAACCTCTATAGACACGAAGATGAGGTGACCTATAAGGCCACCGAAATACTCATGAGTGCCAAAAGCTGTAAGTCAGCTGCGGAAAGGCAACAAAAACTGGCCGTAACATTGCGAATGTGTTTGGATACGGCGCCAACTCTGCCACTGCACAGTATTTGCCAGCAATTCATATCGGTTGACTTCTTCGAGGGAGTCGTGGAACTAGCTGCCACCTGTGCATCGAAAATGGATCCGGAGGAGATCGGTATACATTATTATAACAACAATGAGCCCGCCGAGGATCATGAGGGCTACACATGCTTTGTGACACGGTAAATATGGCCGAGCTCTGATTGAGAAA
Organism: Drosophila fulvimacula; assembly: GCA_035045555.1. NCBI lineage: Eukaryota > Metazoa > Arthropoda > Insecta > Diptera > Drosophilidae > Drosophila > Drosophila fulvimacula. The sequence continues at coordinate 125,214 of JAWNOX010000118.1, read as the reverse complement.
CTTCAAAGTAAAATATGTTGAACTTTTCTTGCAGTATGAACTATTACAAAGAGGTGCAGAATATGCTTGACTATGCCTACAACACGGTGCGCAAAGGCGATCAAGATAAAACTCGACTATTTAAGCAAAACTACGAAGAAGCTCAAGATCAATATGACCTGGAACACAAATCGAAACAAATTATTAAAAATATTACCAGCCAAGCACTTCGAATGAAAGATCCACTAATGCATGTTTCAATCTATGAGTGGCTGCTTACTCACGAAATGAACAGTGAATTGTTGGATTTGAGTCAGCCCTCTTTGGGCGAATTCTTACGGCGTAGTGTTAGTCGCAATCCAGAGAATTTGAAATTAATTGACTTACTGTGGAAGTATTACGAGAAGAACGGACATCATCATCAAGCAGCGCAGATTCTCGATAACTTAGCCATGACGAGGAGTGAGAACATATCCTTGGATGTGCGGATCGACTACTTGGTGCGAGCTGTCATGTGTATGCGCAATGAAACGGTTGGCTCATCCGTGACCAATGGCATCTTTTTAAAAGAGTTGGAGGACAAGGTCAGCAGCTCTATTGTATATATGTATATTTGCATATTAATGTTTATATTCTGTATCTAGTTGGAAATCGCGCGCGTTCAAAAATCTGTGCTTGCTGCGATGGCCTCGATTTTAACTACAAATGAAACTGCCAGGCAGGCTGTGAAGGACTTAAATATAGGACTTTACGATATCACACAATTATATCAGAACTTTGCTGATCCATTCAATCTATGGGAGTGCCAGCTGTCCATTCTTAATTGCTCCAATCACAATGATCCCTTGTTGATTGAGTCCGTATGGGGCAATATAATCAATAGCGCTATCGAAGGTCCTGGCACAGCACAGGAACGAAGTCTACAACTCTTTACAAAAATTGAACTTTTGGTTCGAGAGTTTGGTGAATCCGGGCCGTGTTTTCCATTTGCTTTTGTCATCAGGGAGCTAGAGATAAAAGCCTGCCAACTCAATTTGCCTGAGGGCACAGTGCCAGAAAAGCTATTTGCTATGAAGCTAGACATTGAACTACTCCTAGAATATTACTCCAGGTAAGAGGAAGGCGTGTCATATTCACAGTTTTATTTATTTAAACTGTCGTCTTTTCTAGAATGATTTCCATGAATGAGCGCACTTGGGCAAACGAAGGCAACGAGTGGCACTTGATACAGTCGTCCATACGCGTCGTCACACTGCTGGCTGATAATGCCCAAGCCATTTGGTACCGATCCAAGTAAGATCACAGCACAAACAATTTAGTTAAATGATTATAATAATGCTTGTTTCATGCAGGCGAAGGATATTGGGCAAGGCACAGGACATAGTCGCGGCTTGTTTGAACGTTTGTTATCAGAAGCCGGACACCAATCGCCTGCAGCTCACTCTCAAGGAGCTTCAATGCCGTTTGCAACGGCTGCAAGGCTAACGGCTCTGACAATAGTTATTTTCAAATCATACATATTTTTTAGAGCAAAAGAATAATGGTATAGCTGTTAAGTTTGACTGAGGTATAAAACTTTGTACGCGTTATTTATTTATTGTCTAACACACAAACTGAGCAACAAAACTATGTTGTGTCCATCATCTTGAGGTGGGCTTCCGTAAGTATGCACTTGGTCATGTGGCACGAACAGGGAACTGGATGTTCTTCTGCATTCGGGTCGAGCAGCTCGACTTCCAAATTGTATTTTCTCGCATCATTTCCGCTGCGCTTCATTAGGATTTGAAATGCCACCGGAGATTTCTCTTCTAGAGTTTCACAATTCTCTTCCGGGAGAACGACGACGCACTGCTTCCAATGGGTTTCAGGGGCAAGAGGCGATGTGCTAAGCACAACAGTTTCGTCACCAGGAAATCGCACTTCGAACCATATGCAGAAACCCTGATGCTGACCCGGAGTCTGTGTGGCGATGACTTCCTTGAAGCGGATTTCGTCCAGCTCCTGGGTACTTACATCGAGCAAACTCATCCAATGAAATACAATGCCTTCATGGAGCAAATCTTTTGGCTTTAGTTGAGTAATTTCTGGTCTCGTTGATTTCTGTAAACGCAACTTGCTTGCAAATCGTTCCATGTTGACCCCATCCACATTTTGCCAATAGTCATACAGGGATGGCACTGAGCACGGAGCCACAAATATCGTGCACTCGCTAGGGAATAAAAGTCCGTTGGGCTTCAGGAAATTATCTCTGGCGAACAGCACGGAGTCTAACATGCCTTCGTGCAATAGGTAAAATCCCATCCACTCTGAAACAATAATATCCACTTTTTCAGCTGAAGTGGGCAGCATGAATTCCTCGATCTGGGATTGGATTACTTTGACAATGCTGGTCAGACCATTCTCTTCAATAAGATCTAATGCTACTTTCGTTGCAAGATTGGAGGCTTCCACGGCATAAACCAATCGGGCTCCAGCTTGTGCGCAGAACGCAGACAAAATTCCCGTACCAGCGCCTACATCCATCACAATTTTATCCTTAAACAATTCCTTATTTTTCATAATGGCATTATAATAAGCTTCCTGTCGTGGTCGATCTCTTAGCATGAGCTCGTGCACCTGTGAGGAAGTAACTAAGCTATAGAACATGCTGCTAATTATATTGAGTATATAAGTAAATACCTCTAAATTTTCATATTCCGTAAAATAAGTATTCATCTTAAGGGAATTTTTCTTTTACAAAATAAAACTGGATAAATGCACTACTAATGGATCTTTATAGGTTAAATAGAATGGCCAACAGAACTCTTACTTAACATAACTTACTATTTACATATTGAGATAGGCTCAGCTGTTACTAACAGTGACCAATAATTTAAACTCTAACTGCCAAAATATGTTGATTGCAATTATACAAATATAAAGATTGTGTAGGATTAGAACTATTCATATAACAATCATAGTGTATGGTTAGTCATTTTAATCAATCACCGAGAGATCCAAGTATATAATTGAATAGCTCAATTTAATTATTCACTGTTAATAACATTAAATGCGAAGATATCATATGTTTAAAAAAAAGGAACTAAATGAACGAACTGGTTAGTGGAACCATAACTTATTTCTTTAGTTGGCCACGTAAATTCTATAGTAAACAACTGTTTGGCCCTAATAATTAGAACTTTTATTTCTTATGTCTATATTCAAAAATAACTATTCCAAATGGAAATGAGTAAATTAGATCTAAGCGAAATGATCCGTAGCTGGGATATAAGTACAACAGAAAAAGTGGACGAAAGTCTCAAACGTATTGCTGAAAAAGAAGTAAGTAAAATTCCGACGTTCATTTTTGACAAACATAAAGAGAATAATTTGTTTAGGCTGATGTAAATGCCAAACTTGAAGCCGCATTGTCAAAACAATGTCAAATCGAGTCAAAATTAAGCGGCATCGGTCGTGCTATGGCCACTTTGATTACCGTTGAGAGCGATTCCAACAAGCTGAACATGCAAATCGTAAACACAGCTAAACTTGCTGAATCTGTCAGCGCTAAGGTGCGTCGGTTGGATCTGGCAAGATGTCGTGCGTCCGAGTGCCAGCAACGGGTACACGATCTGATCGACTTGCAATTGTGTAGCCAGGGCGTGGTGAAGGCCATTAGTGAAGAGGATTATGAAAAGGGAGCGGGACATATCGCTCGCTTTCTGGCAATGGACCAACAACTTTTGCAACGTACAGCGGATGATGTGCAAGGTTCGATTACGTCTGTAAGCGATGCTGTGCATACACTGGAGGAGGCCACAGAAAAGATTAGGGAATTGATTTCCAAACGCTTTGATGAGGCTGTCCAACAAGATGATTTGGCATCCGTGGAAAGATTCTTTAAGATATTTCCTTTGGTCGGTTGCCACAAGATCGGCATAGAGAAATTCTGTGGCTACATTTGTCAAAAGCTGTCAGCAAAGGCCCAAAAGGAGCTACGCAATACACAAGATATTGCCAAAGCTGAGCGTCGCCTACATTTGGCCTATGCCGATCGCTTGACTGCGATTTTAGAGAACTTCGCACGAGTCGTTGAGGTCAATCAGCCGATTATAGAAGCATTTTATGGGCAAGAGTAAGTGGGCAAATGCTTTCAAACAGAAACTATAATTACTACATTTGAACTATCACATATAGATCCACATCGTTGATTGACATGGTGACTATCTTGCAGAGAGAATGCGATCTTGAAGTTAAGAATTTGCTGTTGGAATTCAACAAAAACCGTCAAATTCAATATCGCATTAAACAGGTCAACGACAGCTTTCAACGTCCAAACAGCTCCAGCATGGCAAACAGTAGTATGCAGGCATTGGGACATTACAGGAAACCTTCGGGTGGTTCCATAGATAAATTGAACCCAAAAGATATAGATGGCATTATAGCCGAAATAACAGTAATGCACTCGAGAATAGAGTTATACTTTCGATTTATGCGTCGCCGTTTGCAGGTAATACTTGCTTATCAAAACTAATGAATATTGAGTCAATTTTAAAAATCCAACCACAGGCCAATGCTGAAACGTGTCTGCAAGATAAGGAAGCACAAAACTTGATCCTAAAGGACTATGAACGGGTTGTGAAGCAGTGTGACTTAAGTCGCCATATGCAAGAAATTCTTAGCACATACTTACTATTTGAAAGGTACATACATATATCCTGTATCTATATATACAGCTTTTTATGGTATGCTTATTACTAGGTATTTTATGGAAGAAAGCGTTATAAAAGCCATTGGATTGGACGCTTTTGAAGTTGGTCAGCAATGTTCGTCGATCGTAGATGATGTCTTCTTTATATTACGTAAATCGATACGACGTGCCTTGACAACACAATCGATCAATGGCACCTGCGCTGTGATCAACAATGTTGCATCCTGTCTTGATGGTGATTTTGTATCTGCCCTAAAAGCACCTCTGAAAAATGGTTATCCTTCGGGATATATTGATTTGGCGCAGGCCTACAATGCAATACAAACGAGTTTGCAGCAGGGCAAACTACATTCGAGTGATGCCGATCGTGTTCGATCAAATTTCATAGTGCAGTTAAATAATGCTGATATGTCAACGGAATATATTGAAACACTATGGCAAACAATGGAGCAAGAGATAGCAGGCACATTCCCTAATATATCCCCACTGGAAAGACAGTTATTGGACAGCTGCTTGACTGAGCTGAAAACCATTCGCGATGCATTGAAGGCAACCGTTGACTTTGGTATACAGCAACTTAGGTCCAGTGCGATCAGGCCACGTTTAAATCCCTGGGTGGATGAATTCCTTAATTATAGTCATCATCTAACCGAGGTAACTATATACTAATACTTATGTCCTTTTACTCGTACTAATTATTTGAGGAACTCTCCATATAGGAGGAGCTTTCCACTTACGAGGCTGGAGAAACATTTGTTCAGTATTTTATTGTGCAATTAGATGGACTATTAAATTCCTTTAAAAATGCATTAAGTCCACGTAATTACGACGCGCTTGTCAGTATTTTGGCTACCGAAGTGACCAACCGCTTGGAACGCGCAATTAAAAAAAGCACATTTAATCGGGTAATATTTAGATTTGATGCATTCATGATATCATCATAATATTAATCGTTTCAATTTGTAGCTCGGTGGACTTGTTCTCGATCAGGAAGTGCGAGCCCTTGGCACATACCTTACGGGCGCAACTTCCTGGTCAGTACGCGATAAAATGACTCGGCTGTCGCAAATTGCTACGCTTTTAAATTTGGATAAGGTTTCAGAATTAACCGAATATTGGAATCCTGAAAACAATAGCGAAATGCCATCTTGGCGTCTGACTCCTAACGAAGCGCGTACCATTCTGACATTAAGGTAATCTTTGTTACTTTCACATTACGGATTATTTATTCATGTTTACTTTCCAGAAGTGATTTCCGTATGGAGGACATTAAACGTTTGCAACTTTAAGTTAAATGCGTTTCTTGTTTCAATTTGGATGCTCTTAGTTCATTTCTCTTTAAACTAAACCAACGATTGAAATCCAATCTTAATAAGAGCTGCGAAAGCGCACCAAAACTGGATGCACTCTTAATGTTAACCAATAGTTTTATTAATCCAGATATGGCAACGTTAAATCTATAATATTAAAAAAAATATATGTATAAATATGTATATGATGCATAATAATATTGGACCACTTACCTCTCCTCGAGTCTATCGACATCATTTAAATTATCTTCATTCACTACACAAAATTTCTCACATATGCTAAATATTTCGAGAATTGTCCCATAAACCGGATATTGGGAATGACGCGCTGGCTGTGATATATCCACCTTCTTGTCGGTTTCATCTGTCAGCAGAAAACATTGTGAAAGTACATTGGCTAGAAATACTGAATGAGCCCTTTGAATTTCTTCAAAATCGGCTTTACTGGCAATCACATTCATGAGTGCAATGAACTGACCTGAAATTATGAAGTAATATTTAATTTAACAAGAACAAGCGTAAATGGATATCTGTTACGCTTACATTCAAGTACATCAACCTGTATGTAGTATTGTAAGTTGTCCAAAAAAAACATTAAATGATTGCGAAAACTTATAATCTTTAGATCGACCGGATTCTCCATTTTAGCCGCCCATTTGTGACGAGCCCAAACAAGTTGAAGATCGTACTGCAGTTTTCGAACAGTCAATAGAAAACGAAAGACAGTGTTGTAACGTTCCACGGTAATTGGTGAAAACAAAAGGTTCAATGGCCATTTATATATGTATTTGAGATGAAGATTTTGAAACATAGCAAACTCGCAACTCTCCTCTAAATCGATGGTTGTTTTCTGAACACTCAATGAGAAGTTCTCCAAATCATCAACAGTTGCCATTACGTTTGCTGCAATCTATACAAGATAATAATTTCTTTATATTTGGCTGTATTAATTATGATAAATTATAAGGTATACATACTTCAAATGCTTTAGTGTAATTTTTGGTATTTAGTTCTGCAAGGTTATCTGAAGTTTCATACAGTTGACGAAAGAATTCCAAATAAAATTCACCGCGTCCCAACAGGTAAAAGTCTTTGATCAGACACAATTGCCGATCCAAATCATCTTCAATAACTGCTATTTCTGAAAGGCGTTGGCTAACGTACTTTTTGATTTGGTTAATAACACTTTCCAATTGAAATACATCGATCTTACTATCTTGATTTAATTCATCAAGCATTTTACAAAACATTCCATCCTTGCCATCCCAAAGCTCACAGATATCATCACAGAACGATCCATGCAATTTCATCATCCATGTATCAGTTCTCTGTTTACTTCGATCTAATTTGAAGACGAGTACCGTTTGGCCAACAAATAGTATCTTTTCAGCTAAAACGGCTGAGACAAAGCTTGGCAATTGACAAAGTTTAATCTCATATTGCCATATTTCCTCCTCAGTCAATAAACTCTGACTATTGTTGCTTATAGAAGATTTATCACAGGAAGATTTTGCACCGCTTTCGTTTGCTCTATACTTTATGAAGAACTCGGAGTATTCATCATCAATGACGCCAAACAAGAGCCAGTGGGTCAGGTGCGAGAAGAAAGCCAATTTTACAGGTTTAGAAACCCTAAAGCAAAATACAATAGAAGTCAAATTAATTAATTTATTTATAGATTGTAGAGTAAATTACATACTTGTTGATTACCTTCTCGATGCGAAAATCCCCGTGCTCATAAGATAAGTGAAGGTTTTCCAGCAGCTTACAGCCATTGAGTCTCTGAGTTAAAAATCTAAGTATATTCTATTTTCAATAAGAGTCTTTTTGAATTATTTACCTGTGTTCTAGCATCGTTAATTAGTTTACGCAAAAAAAGGATTATAGGTAGTTGTAGCTCCAGAGCATTGTAAATATATGTTAAAGAATTTGTTGTATTTTGATAGGATAGCGCTTCCAATTGTGATGTTTCTTTATAATAATCATCGAGAGCATCTTCGATGCCCTTGGCAAAATTTGTAAGATAAAAACCTGGTACGAACTCTGAATAAAATGAAATAAATTAAACCAAACGGGAAATAAAATATACGCTTGTGTTTACCCTCAGCATCGGCAAAGTCCGAAATATCATTCTGACTGACGCCTCCGAAGAACCTAGAAAAACGTACAACTTCACTTGCGCTGCTTAATATGCTTATAATTTCCATAAAAACATTCTTCTCACAAGGATGCATAAATTCCTCAACAACATTTGTTGTCTAAAAATTAAATTTAATATATCTAAACATATGGAAAGGTTAGCATGTCGTACTCACCAGAAAACTCTTAATGCTTATTCCTTTGCGACTTAAGCTCAAGCACGATAGTAAAATATCATGAATCATATTAAATAGCTCGTATATAAGTGAAAACAAGTTGTTTTTTATTATTAAAACTCCCGGTGTTGTTGCTTTGTCTATTTTGTCTTTTGTGTGAATGGCAATCAATACAATATATGCGGGCCCTCGATATTAAATATCGATAGCTCACAAGCCGTCACGGCCTATCGAGATATGTTATCGATTTAATAAAATTAGAATGCAGCTGTTAATTTTTAAATTTATTGACCTAAGTATTTGATACTATGTATATATTGGTATATTTATGCATTCATGTATTTATATTTTGTATGGCATATTTCTATTGCTATATTTGTATTATTATGACTAATTTATGACTTTTGATTAAGTAAGTTGTTCCTATAGGTAAGTGCTGATTTAAACTAATTAAGCTAAGTAATTGTGTGTGAGCATAATAAAATTTGCATAAATTATTGGGTAAGCAAATCGTATGCATATACATATACATAAACGGGTACACCTCGTCTTATCTATAAAGTATTTATGTATACATGTGCATATAAATTATCCATTCTGCTTTATAGTTGTCAAATTTTATTGTCTTTCGGTGCGACACCCTGGCCATAGAGGCGCAATAAATAATGTTCAAGTGTCGTCCAGCAGCTAGATAAGCCGCCCAAAAATGTTAACAAATATGTCTCTTATGGAGTGCTTTTATTTTGCACCTTTGTTGTCCACACTGGAGCACAAGCTATGCAAAAGGATAAAACCAAACACCTCACGGACGTTTTCTTTGCGCCAAGTCTGTTGCCTGTTAGCAAAATCGCTGACATTGGAAAATTGTGATAAAAAGAGAGCAAGAGGCTGACACTATAGAATATGTACGAAATTTCTTGTTAGTTTTATATATACTTAATTAAATTTTTTGTTGCAGATATGAACAGTACATAATACGTATATATATTATAATAAAATGTATCTAATAAATTGATACGACTTAAAAGGGACTTTGACTCAAACAACTCTATATATATATTTATATATATATATTTAAATATATATATATATATATATATATATATATATATATATATATATATATATATATATATATATATATATATATATATATATATATATATATATGCATGTGTATAGGTTCAACCACAAAGAAACGTATTTAATTTCGAGCACAGCCAAACTGTATGTACTTTTTATTTTATTTGAATTACACTTTTGTTAAATAATTCAGGAACTTGAGCGAAGCTGTAAGTGCATTAGACTGCTCGCCGTTGTCCGCCTTTGCCCGCACCTATTTGGACCCCTTTGGCTTATTTGCAATTAGGATGGGGAAAGCGAATTTTGCTGCAGACCAGCTGAATTTCGAATTTATTGCATTTTATTTAGTAACATGCATTTTTAATTTTACTGCTACGTTAATTAACTTTAATTTTGTTACTGCAGTAGCCATGGACGAGACCCCAGTCAGTTCTTATACCAATAAAGTTTTCACCGCTCGCAGAGTTTTCTAAAATGCAAAATGAAAATCCGCAACTCTGGACTTGGCCCCACGCTAAATGCGAGTGCAGAAAGTTATTTTCTATTTTTTTATTTTGTTTTTTTATGTATGTGCATTATTCCTCGAGTTGATTACGTTCTCAAACGAGTTAACCCTTTGCATGTTATGAAAAAACTTTCGAAAGAGAGTAAAACCCTTTACAGTCTATCTATTTGGCTTTAAGAGTTATTAACAATTAATATAATATTCAGTAAAAAATATAAAATTATATATATTAAATAATATTTACTTGATTACTTATAAAAATATATTTTTGTCCACATTGAGTCAATTTAATCATGGAATCATAATAGCCTGGACCTGAGTTAGGCAAAGCCGAGCTAAATAGCAAAAATAGAATATACATATATTTTATATATATAGTACAAACTACATATTTTCTTTATTAAATTCAAATACTGGAAAATTAAACACAATTTTTAAACATTTTTCTAAGAAACATTTGTAAAATTTATTGATAATAATAATAGTATGTATAAGTATTGCACTTATAAGTATAATGTACTTTATATAAAATTATCTATTTCAATTTCTTTATATATTTATTTCATATTTTGTTCATTCACTACCGTATACTGAAGTACGGCACGAGTTTGATTTGTATTTGTTGTTACTCTTCTTCCTTTTGTTCTTAACTTTATGGGTTCTTAGGCTCTTAAGAAGGTGATTGGAACCTGCTGATAACGAATCTCCACTATTGTTCTGTGATCCTCTTCAGTAATGCATTACTTATGTCTCGATATAGCTAAGTGTGTGTTAAGAAAACTTGAAATAGTATTGCATGTCTTTTCAGCTCTTAAGTGTACGTAGTTTGATTAGTTTGAGTTTGTTGTTGATTTTCTCTTTTCTTTTTGATTTTTGATCTTGCTTGATATATAGTACATCTAATTTTCTAATACCAATAAAATTGACTATGAGGAAAACATCTAAAGCAATTAAGGGGTTAAGTGCCATGGCATCTATGTATAAGTGTATATATGTATGTCTGTGTGTATACCAATTTGAAAGGCACATTTTTCTTAAATATGATATTAAGTATATCTGTGAACAATTTACATATATATATATATATATATATATATATATATATATATATATATATATATATATATGTATATATTTGGTCAGTTTATTCATCATAGATTGGTCATTGTTTATTGCACTATTTCTGTTTTGGTTCATCATTTGCTTTGTGGTACTTGAGAACTAAGGCATATTATAAATAGAACTACGAATACGATCGATTTAAAAGATCCATTTAATTCACAGCTTTGTCAGGGCTTAAGTCACTGTCATCCCAATCGGCCAGCGCCCAGCCGGGCAGCTCAGTTTCATACTCCCAACCAGGACCCTAAATCGAAAATATGTTGCAGTTCCGAGATTGGATTAATAGATTCTATCTATAAATACCTTATACTTCCAGGCGTGCAAATACATGACCAGATCCTTAGGTTTGGGGTCTCGATAGTGCACTTTACACTCGTAGCAATGCTTATCAATGACGACTTTATCGGATGGCAAGGTCAGATCCGTGGATGCTTCATTCGGGATGGGAAGCTCGGTGGCTGCGTCAGCTTTAGCTGCAAACACTGGACTGCTATTCGCAGAGTGCAGCTGTTTGATGGCTTCCGCGCTTTGTTGATTCTCTAAGCATGGCGGGGTGGTCTCCCTTGAATTCGCGCCCACGTCATCATCGCTGTGATGCACGGCTAAGAGATTTAATACTCAAATTTAAATATTCAACTCAATAAAATATTTGCTGTGGTCTTACCAAACGTTTGATCGCTGCTCAGGCTCTCCAGATCCGTTTCGTCCTTAGTATTCTTAAACAATGATATGTCCGAGTCACAATCGATGCCCAGCCAATTTTCGGCGTTATGTATATTAATGAGATCCCGTATAAGCTCGTCATCCGTCTTGCCGCCAATATCTCCAGCGCGGCCTTTGAGGGGCCCGAACACTTCATGGTTATACAAGGGATCATTCAGTATAGGAAATCCTTTGAGAATAGAAGCATTTAGTATCTTAAGCTGGGTCAATTAGAAGTCGGAGCTCTACCTAAATATTGTAGGTGAACACGTATTTGATGCATTCGCCCTGTGAGTGGTTTACAGAGCACTACACTGGTTTTTCCATTCTGGGATAGCTTCTGGAAAGTCGTGGTGCAATCTTTGCCCTTCTGCGAAACCTTGCATACGCCGATCTTATAACTGACCACCTCGATGGGTTCCTTGCATTCCACGACACCGCTAAAAGTTAATTTACGTTTAATAATCGAACTGATCCTGACTTGAATGTCTACTTACTCTGGAAAAACGCCCTCTACTCGACAGATGTACTCCTTCTCCACTTGTCTATTGCGTATCTGTTGCTCCATTTGGCGCGCCTTCTTCGGACTGCGTCCGAACAGCAGCAGACCAGACGTAAGTCGATCTAGACGGTGAATTGTGCGTAGATTCTTCAGATTGAACTCCTTGGCAAGTATAAAGACTACAGTATTATGCCTGTATCGGCCACAAGGATGCACCTATTGGAAATAATCTCTATTTAGTGTTATGTCTATTAGGTATTTTCTGAAGTTCTTGTGTTAGTTGCAAAATTGATGACGGATCTAGCTTAATTTATTGTTGTTAGGTCTCTAAATTCATAGAAGAAATGCGTAATCAATTGTAATATGGCAGTCGTTTAAGCCACTTACTGGTATAGAGGCTGGCTTATTAACAACCACAATGTCCTCATCCATATGCACTATTGTGATTGGTTGGCAAGTGACGGGTACTTCGTGTCTGCAAAGATATATTCATGAGTGCGCACATTTAGTTAGATGTATGTAACCATTCAGTGCTTGCAATGCAACTACCATTCACGTCTTCTTAAATTACGCATTGCTTAAGTCATACAAAAGAGAAATAGATCTACCATATGAGGAAAACTCAACTAGTTAGGGCATTCTATAGCTATAGATGTAAATATATCACAAATTAGTTACAAGTTTTTATAAAATTATTAATTGTTAATTAATGAAGAAGAACAATCTGTCTATACTTTTCCAAAGAGTTTTAAAGTACTGCATCCAAATTTGAAACAAGTAAGAACGTTGCAGTCGGGCGCTACCGACTGCGAAATACTTATTCACTTCCCGCACCCAGTTTCAAAATATTGCAAGAAATAAACTTTTCGATTTGTCACGCACCTAATGATCAGTAAATTTTTTATTTAGTTAATTATGTATTTTAAACAATTTTAATTTTTGTTGTAGACCAACTTCTTCAAATTTTAGGTCAGTTTAGAATATAACTAATATGTAAAAATAACATTAACTTTTTCCAAAAACAAAAATTTGATAGAATATGTGGAGCATATGCTGAAATTTTCATTAAACTCCATTAGTTTAGCCAATTGACAAAAGTACGTGGCAAGAGCGCCAAGCAGTGCAAACATTTTACTAGATCGTAATAATAGATCACGTGGAAAATTTGGCACTCTAAAACTTAAGATACCGTTTTAGTCGGCCTTCAATGGGCACAGATATATTGGCCATAGCTTTTTCATCTTGGGACGCGTCATACACCGGCAAATATATATTATATTGAATATATTGGGAACATATGGAAATTCTATCTGGCGAGTAATATATTCCAAATTTCATTCTCATTATCAAGCTTTTCAATAATGTCGAAATGGCTTGCGTTTAAACTGACAGACAATCAATCTAAGTATATGAATAAGTATTTTCAAAATACAGATCAGTTGTACTGCAATCTCCCTGCTTTTCTTACTTATCTCTTTTGAAAAGTTTTTGTAGATAGATTTCTTGCAAAGTCTAAGTGGTTTTGAAAAGTAGAAGTAGACTCTCTTTTATTAATAGGAATACATATATTTTGGGTTTATTTTTCCATTATTTGCAGTTGTCTTTCATTGTTGTATGCTGAGATAATAGGTACATTTTAGGTAATATGTAGTGAGTATTATAATGTTAAGTTGATAGATAGAGAAGATGGGTGTATTGGCTTCTGTTATGTTGACTGCCAAGTAATTTTGATGGGCTTCTTGTCGGGAGCTGTCTGGTGCTGTCAGAATTCTTCAATATGAAGACCTCAGGTAATAAGGCATCAAATTTCGTTAGCCTGCTTTAAATATTTTATTTGTATTAAATTTTTATGTTTAATATATATTACTAACTGCATCAATGAGTCTCTTTCTATGCGCAATAATACTACAGGCTACATCTTTTATCTGTCTACTAGGATATTTAATTATCAACGCCTATTATTTTTGTTTCAAAATAAACAGGTTGCCTAAACGGCCAACAGAATTGGTCAGATCAACTTTTTCATTTGTGCTGCATTTTCGCTACCATTTTATGTGCACTACATAGTTGGGCAAATGGTTAGCAGAATATATATATATATAGAGAGAGAGTACAAATTGAGATCCAATTGCTGCAGTCGATAGAGTATGTAATTTGTACGATGTTCAACATCAAATATGCTTTCTTGTTGATGTTGATTTTGGAAGCAAGTCGAGTAGAGTACAGAGAACTTCATAAGATGATGACAGTGAAGTTATTAGATTATTGGGCATTTCCTATGCCCATATTTAGACAACACTTTACAGAGGCGAATAACGTTTGAAGGATATTATTAATGTGGATCATTGAACTTACCTGTGCACAATGTTAGCCAATAGATCATTGTGTTTCAGCCGATAGTCAATGGGCACCTTCTCGAAGTTAACGGTCAAGGTGCCGGTCTGTATGCAGCGCTCATACTCCTCAGCTGGATGCGCTCGAAACTCCTTGGAGAAAATATCGAGTATCTTTTCGCCCACCCAACGACCCTTTGTAAAGGTTGTAAAAGTGAAGTAATATGGATACACCTTCCGTAGACCTACAAATTAACGGGATTTATCACAAATCTGCATTTGACTATCATTGGCTTTTTGTTTTCTTACCATTTTCTATATAGTAGGAAGTTTCCTGATATCTTTCATCAGTGAATCCAGGTCTTTTAGCCTTCAAAGCCTTTGTCTCGAGCTTTGCCTTTAATTACATATACGTGGACATATAATTTGAGATCCGATATCAATTTCCTCGCTTGCTTACCTTTTTCAAATCTTTAATTTGCTCCGTGTCCTCTGTTTTTCGCTTCTCAGGTATTTTTACCTTTTGCTTTTCCAGCTCGCTAACGTTTGTCAGCTAAAAGTAGAAGGAAAAAAGCGTCTTTGATTAACTCGGAATAGTAAATTCGTTGAATAACTATAAATAGTGGCAATGGGTTCACTGGGATTAGAGGGAGAATTCAGGAGCGCCCTTAAATTGCATATGGTCTTAGCTAAAAAAGAAATATTACTTTTAATGCAGACAAGATCAATTGTTTGGCCAGAATTTGTTTGAAGATTCATTTGACGTAGGCATTGGAACTCAGCAATTCGACTGCCCTGCCCATCACGAATCGTATTTATATACCAATTTACATTTTCGGTGTCTGGCATTTTGTGTTTTTATCTTGCCATAATTTGATCGCAGCGTATGACTGAAATGTGAATTCTCAAGTGGTCTGCCGAGAACTAATTCCACTTTGTTACGACATGAATTATTTACTACGAAATGTACAGGCATCAAGATGCTCTAGAGCTGCATATGTGTAGAGAGTGCAAGTATACTATATGCAATTTGGAATAGACTTGCATTGCAGTTAGTTCTTGTGTCTCTTTCGTCGACTCCGATGACTGACTGGTTGGCTGGCTAGCTGGCTAGCTGGCTGTCTTTAGTCTTTTGTCTTTGCTTTCATTGGCAGTGCGCCCAACAAATGATACAAAATAGCTGCCTGCCCAAAAAAAGTCAAGTAAGACTGGTTCAGACGGGCTTAACCCGCTGCATAATATTCGCTCAATGATCAACAAAGGAGCAACTCGATTTCATCAAAATGTATGCGGATTTCCCATTCTACATTAGCTATACATATAGCTCTATCATGAGGGACAGTAGTAGTGATGCAGGTGGTCACTGAAGCCTTAATCTTTAGAGTATTGCAATCTACAGATAATGTGAACAGTAATGAGAAGTAAGAAAAATTTAAAGTTTTTCTGTCATTTCTAATATTGCAAATTTTTCCATGGGTTGCAATCCCCAAAGGCGAAGCTATATAATATTTAATATATATTTTATCATACATATTTTATATAATTTTATGATTGTTTCAATCTTCCAAGTTTCTTGCTTCAAATTATCAAAATTAAAGTAATTTATACAATTTTTAAATCTTTCCAGATAAAATCTGACACGAATAGAAAGTATATGTATTATGAAATATATGTATCAAGTCTCTAGCTTTACAAGAAAAGAAATGCTTTACATCCAAACGCAAATTAATCAAAAATTCCACAAAGCTAATATACTCTTTTTTCCTACTGGATGGACGAGTATGAAAAATCAAAATAAAGCTATGCGGGAGGGCGTCGGACTGCGGCTGCAGCACGGAGACTAGACTCTGACACCGTTCGCCTGTCGGTCAATTTCCCTTAAGCAGCATCTTTATGCGCGTTGGAGATGCCGTCTCCACATGTGCGCAGCGTAACAAATGCACAATATCCATCCCAGCAGCCCCATAGACAAAAGACACACTCGAAAGTCTCTTGGTTTTTTGGCAGCTTAGTTTAATTTTAGACGTGATTTCATATTAGATTAAACCAAACACCACCTCTGGTTAGGGTACAATTTGAAACTATTCTAATTAATAGAACACGCTATTATTGTGCTTCCTAATAATCAATAATCATTTACGTTTATATAGTATAATGAGCAGAATATGAATGAAATGCTTGAACTCTGCCCACACCCACACCCACACACAGGCACACATATAACCGAACAGGCTGTGTATATTGTAGCTCTCTACTCATCCATGAGATGATGTTCATATAGAAAGACTTTATAAATTAATTGAATCATTCAACGGCAGAGACCTGTTGCCAGAGATCTTGGCAAGCGACCATTCACATATATTTGTATATACACGCATGCATATGTATGTATGCGTATGAATATGACTGTTTGCATGTATGTACAGAGAATACTCCTTGGTTCGGTAGACAATTCCTATATTGTTCCAAGCGAATGGTGCCCGGGACGCAGCCAGAAGTCGCGGCTAATATTTATGAATACACCCACAGTGGCACAAAGATAGAGCAACATATATGCATATATATAACACTATATATACCATAAATATATATATATATATATATATATATACATATATATATATATATACATATATGTATATATACATTCGGGCGACACAATCTTTCTACACTTGATTGCGCAAGGCGCTAAAAACGGGCGTGTGGCTAAAGCGAAATGCGTGTGCGGCTGGAAGCAAAAAAAAAAAAAAAACCGAAAGACGAAGCCAAAAAAAAAAACAAAATATATGGAAACACGTGACCACGTTCTGATTTTAATTATCAATTTTTCAAGAGCATTGCGTGGTCTATACTGTTGTGGATGGATAAACATCTTTTGCTAAACATTTGCTGCTGCCGCAGACTGAGTCCCAGAACCGGATTATCTGGAATCCTGCTATTAATTAGAGCACTTATTATGTCCACAAGACTTCTACTCGTCTGGCCATTGGATGTCCACCTGCTTAGCTAACCATATCTGATTGACAACTACCAGTTGCTATAAAAAGCAAAGCTGCGATTATACTGTAAATTCTAGTTATGCACTGCAAAAAAAACTGACTGACAATGAAGCTTCAATACGGGAAAACTCATTAAGCAATTTTCTTTCAGCTCACAGTTCAGTTTGAGAATTGTCTTTAATTTAAAAACTTAATAATTGTACTTATTTCTGTTTATTCATGTTCCTAATTACATTCTCATTATTTTTTAAGATTTTAGGAAATTCTTAAAAATCTGACCAGCAATAAATTTGCATAATACGAATGTTCCATTCGTAATTGATTTTATAGTTAGTCTTAGAATTGAATTGTTTTTATGACAGCGGAAAAGCTTAGCTAGCAATAGCTTGGCAATACCAGACTGGAAGATACCTTGCATTGCTGCTGTTATCCCAATTAATGTTATACCGAGTAATATCATATTATTAGACATTTTCATACGCACAAATGATTCTCCCTCCCGTTCGATGTATCGCTGAATGTGATCGACATAGCTTCCGATTTTAATAAAATGATCCAGCACCAGCACTAAAATTTTCTATCATTGATGATTTATCTAACATTATTGGCTATTTATGAATACTTAGGAAGAATATGAAAGCGAAAAAAGAGAAAACAATTTTAAAATTTTAATATAGTAATTAAGAAAATTATTGTTAACAAAACCAAATTTTAAAACTATTTTATTGGCTAGGTGACTATTTGAAAAATTAATTAATTAATTTGATTTGTGAGTTCCAAGGGTTGTACTTTTTTAGCCTTCTGCTGATAACCAATTTGATCTGATATATTGGAGGCTAAGCCCTATTCACCCAATTTACAATGAGTACAGGTTGTTGGAAATGGGTCAGCTAGCAACAGACCCAAACACAACTTGATATTTCAAATGTTTCTTTCAATTGGCAGTTAAAATTGATGTTATATTTATTTTCCTTAGCGTCAGGAAAATTGAAAGCAATGTTTACAAAATATCTAATGTTTACCTGCTGCATATAAAAATTTACTCATACATAAATTACCAGAGCTACGTACATCCATCATTTCATATTAGTTGTTATAGAGATATTCAAAATGATATAAATCTATCAAAAGATGAGAAGATTTTTATAGCCTCAAACCATTGAATATGTTCAAAATTAATTTTTTTTTTAAATTGTGATAATTGATAATGGATAACTGTAAGTCTCAGCGAAGGTTTTTAGATGGTTATGTATGTACTTTGTTCTTACTTTTATTGAATATTTTGTTGCATATTTATATTACAATAATTTTGATAAAATTAATAAATTTGAAACGTAATTAAAATATCCTAAAAGAAAAATAGTTATTTAAAATAAATATTTCTTCCGAAATTGTTTCAATTTAATTGTCAAATCATCAATTGATGGAAAAACAGTATGAGTTTTGAATGTGACACTAGAAGAGCTAGGCAGTAGTATATAGAGGTATATAGGAAGTAATTTGCAGTCGGCTCTCACTAACACATTGTCGACCACTGTCAACTGAAGATCTCTACTTGCTCTTCTCCCCTACACACTTAATACTATGCATAACCAAACAACTTAGTTTATATGCACAGATTAAAATACAGATTTAGTATGAATAACTTCTCAGCTATAAGTGCAGGAGAGTGTATAGAGATGTGTAGGAATATTTGAAGGTCTCTGGGCTTGTAACTGTATCCCAACTGCTTGAAGCAATAACAATATTTTCTTTTCTCTTCAGTTTCAATAGCTAACAAAGTCGGCAATGAAAACGTAGTACCCGCTTGAGAGGAGAGTATGAAAGATAGCTTGTTGTTCGGCTGCTTATAGCTCTCTGTGGCTCAACTTGTTTTCAAGGGCCAGTCGTAAGCAAATACATCTCTCAGCTAAGTTGAACATGCGTATTATGAATTTTGTTTGTAAAGAAGACTAACACGAGCGACTCAAGAGGGAGGAAGGCGGGCTGTCTACTTTATGGGCTATTTGGGAAACCTTGACCAACTCGTAGAAACCTATGCATTTCAAAAGACTGTGGAAATCGTTGTGGAACATGAAAAACACCAACAGCAGCAGCAGCAGCAGCAGCAGCAGCCGTGGCAACGGCAGCGGCAGCATGCGTACCGATGCGGAAAATCTGAAAGGTCTTTATGGCAATAGCCAAGAAAAGCAATCGCACAAGGAGATTGCAGATTGTCGGTTTTCAAAAATAGTATTAGTATATTTATTTATTTATTAAACACACAATGCATAATTACTTTTGGTTTTTATGATATCATCTTACTAATTTGTTGCCCCACACACCGTTGTTGAGTAGACACAGGTATTTAGTAATTATAGAAAACAGCGAACAGCGAACAAGTAGAAGCGCCTCACACAAAGATATTGCATATATATCTACGTATATATACTATAGAAATCGTAATAAGCAATTTCTGATTACAATCACGCTGACGTTACATAGTTGTTAAAGTGAATGTCCAAACATTACAGCTCGTCGGATTGTTGACTGTCTGTTTGGCTGGCTGGCAGGCTGGCTGTCTGTCTGTCTGAGAGGCTTTCATGATGCAGTTTTGTCATAATAATTAACCAAACCAAACTCAATTTGAGATCACTTAAGATCTGTGTATGTATATATACATGTGTACATTTGCCCAACACTCGATCTGCTCGATAATACACAGTTCGACAAGTATCTCTCTGCGCGGTATTTGCTTGTTTTCGTTTATACATCCGCTAGACATTTGTTTTCCTTTCCGACGCTGGCTGTTGAAATTTAAATGTACTTTTCCTCTTTTTTTTTTTTAAATTAATTCCAATAAATTGCTATTTTCACTTGCTTTGTCTGTCTAAATAGTTTACTAAGCACCAACAGCTAAATCAATCTGAGCGAAAATACAAATCGTATATAATATAATTAACTTGTAAATATGATATTGCTTAGGGGCCTAGTTCAGTTTAATTTATAAACAGAATATTTATAAACGATGGGCTATTATCTAATGTTTTTCTTACGATATATATACATTTATACATATATATTCAAGGACGATTACCATATACATATATACCTGGTGAACTACGTTTAAGCGAATAATTAAAATGAAGTAATTTAATATATCTATAAATAAACAAAGCATCTTTGAAGGTTTTTATTTTATTTTTTTAATAACAATAAATTTTTGTATTTATAGTACATAGTATAAAAATTGTTTTAATATCTTTGTGAAGCACAAACTTCTGTATTGTTAAAAAAAAGATTTATAATTTCAAAAATGTTTAATTGGATAAATCTATAATTATATTAAAGATATTTGCATACAGAAGAGATTCTAGTTATTTTTTAAGATTAGCACTTCAACAAAAAATAATAGAAGACAGAAACCAGATGCTTTTTAGTTCTAAATATATATATATATATATATATATATATATATATGTATACATATTTAATACAGTAGTAAAAGAATTTTATAGAAAACCAATACGAATTTGTAAGAAAATGTATTTTTACTCAAAGTAATTATTATTTAATAAATTCGTGATTTAATAGATTCGTCATAGTATATGATTACTATATGTATAGTATGTTCACATGTTATTAGGAATAATAATGAAAATAAAATAATAATTTAATATATTCATAATAGTTTGAAATAAGCAAAAATCATTGTAAAAACAGTTTCTAGTTTTTTTTATAAATACTTTTTTTTTCTGCAGCTACGTGCACAGACAAGTATCTATAGTAGTCTTTCTGAATAAATTAAATGAAGATAGAAATTGAATAGATAAATCTATATAAATAAATACATATATGTATCTGTGCATGTCTATATCCACGTTAAAATAATAAAAAACCCGTGTACTCATCTATTGAACAATGCTTAGATAGCTATACAAACTAACGATAAATCATTTATGAAAGGTGGCTAAAGATGAGCTCACAATAAATCTACATATTTATGTAATGCATGCAATGTACATGCTTATCTATGTATAGATGCATATGCATATTCACGTGTATGTACGTATGTAATGGCTTACTTATGGTTCAAGAGCACGGCTCATTTCAACGTAAACAGCAGCTGCTCAGCCGGCTCTCAGGCACTGACATCAATTGTCTCTCGATGACCTTCGCGTAAGTGCTTGATTGCAGGTGGCTTTCCGTCCGTCCGTCCGTCCGTCCGTTCGTCTGTCTCTGTATCCGTCTGACCGCCTCTCTATCTCTCTCATTGGCAATCAGAAATCATGACACGCCGTTTAGGAGACCAGTTTGATCAAAATGTTCAGTTGAGTTTTAAAGTAGCATTTGATCATGCTGTACAAAACTGAACCTTAACTTAGGCAATCATTAAGCTTATATGAACAGGGAAATTTACTTAATACCCTGTTCATTTCGGGCACATAGAGAACAAAAACAAAAGACTAGAGTCGCCAGATGAAATGCTTCAAATGTTGTCTAATTATTATCAAAAGATTTATATCTGGAGGTCGATAGTGAAATGATTTAAAGTAATTTACATCCAACCTTCTTAATAAATATTTGTATTTTTTGCTTATTGATTTACATTACTTTCTATCATCGTTAATTTTTGTGTATTCATAAGAATCCATTCACACCACTTTTTTTCTAATTTCTAATCTATCCCATCCCATTGTATATACTGTCTATTTATTGCATCCTTAATAGAGGAAAACTTTAGAGTAATATATTTATATTTGGCATATTGATACAGAGTATTGCTCTGTCGATCCCGTCCGACTGAAGGGCTCTAACTTTTTATTTTACTCACCTTTCGGTTAATAGTTAGAGAAGCTGGATTTGGTAGAGCTTTGATGGACGTGAGCCCGGCGGTGGCAGCCCCATGATTTCGCAGGGCCATCACGTTGCCCAGGTTTAGATTAATGGAAGAAAGATGCTGCAGATCCTGAGGCATGCAATTCAATGGCTGCACCAAAGCACACGCGGGCGGCGGTGCTGGACGCGGCACCGATACCGATACGGGCACCTGTACGGGCATTTGCACCGGCACTTGGACTGGCGGCGATTGCGGCATGCCCGTTGAGCCGGCTACAGAGGCAGCAGCCAACAGCGCCTGCTGTGCCGATAGTGGAACGCCACCAAAGGCGGCAACAGTGTTCGCATGATTAGCTCCTGCAGCAGCCGCTGCTGCTGCTGCCGCCGAGTAGTAGGCGCTCAGCGAAAGTGGCGAAAACATTGACGACTGCAGCAGATGCGTCTGCGAGTGACTGTGCGACGGATGAGCCTGTCCTGCATAGCTGCTCGTTTGGCCTGTATTAAGCAGCGGCTGATTGAAATTGTAGCCAGGCGCCAGGGGAAAATGGGTGCCAGCGCTGGGATGCAGCGCAGGTTGCTGATAGTTGGTAGGCGGTGCTGCTGCAGTGTTGGGCGAATGCTGCTGCGGCTGTTGCTGAAGCAGATGCTGTTGCTGCTGCTGCTGTTGTTGTTGTTGCTGCTGTTGTTGTTGTTGCTGCTGCTGCTGCTGCTGATGCATTTGGGGCTGTGCAGCGTACAGAGCACCTGGCGGCACCTTATCCACAAAGGGCGTCTGCATGGCCAACAGCTTGTGATGATGCTGCTGAGCAGCCAAGCTCCATGGCAAGTACCAGGCACAAGAAGAAGATGAATTCTGCATACTGCGGCTTTTATTTTATTTTTTATTTAATTTATTTAAATAAATTATTTTATTTGCTATTTCCTCTTGCTTGTGCTTGATATCACAAGATTTATTTTGATTGATATTGCTTATTGTTTTTTATTTTGCATAATCTATTACATAATTTCAATGGAAATCACTTGTTCCTTATTGGTTTGCTTCTCTTGCTGTTTTATCAAAACTGAGTTTATTTTCAAAATACGTGCTCATTGTTTACGTTCTGCTGCTTACAGGTGCATCTTTGTAGTTGTTATAAACCTGTGTTTTCCTATGTATTTCGCTATATATATACTTGTTTACCTATCTATGTATATATCTATCCGTATACATATACATATACACAGAAGATCAATTCAGCTCTGTCTGCCACTTTCGACGCGTTTATTTGAAATTTGGAAGCTGAATTTACTTTGCGTTTGCTTTTGTTTGGTTTATCTGTTCACAAGTCGCTGCGATTTCGTGCCTTGCACAATGGGATAAATATTATTAATACGGCTAAAAAAAGTAAAACAAAAAAAAAAACTAAACAGAAACATTTATTTATTTCAATAAAATTTATTACAAGCTGACTAGGAAGTAAGTTCACGAACCGAACCGATTCTTGAGTTCAGACTAGAATTAACCGAAACTAGTTTAATTAATCAATTCTGTAATGAGTTGTGGAACTAGATCCACATTCAAGATGCAACTGAGAATAATTACAGCCTGGAACCACGCTCAAAAACGATCAAAACATTTACATTCACATTCACAAGTTCGAATTATGAACTGAATCCAAGAAACTTTTCTTATATATCGCACACATACCAATATACAAACACAAGTGTGAGCGGAATCAGAAGACAGTGTTGATTTGTAAATTTGTTGTTATTGTTAGCGACGCACTGTCAAAATGTACCCCAAAGACATTCACAAACACAAGACAGACAAATACACTCAAAGCTACAAGCTCAACCACGAATATTACCGGGTCCCACATACATATAAACACACACACACGCCCTTATATACAAACTACCTGTCTTGACGGCCAGGCAAAAGTTGTGCACTTGTTTATCGTGCAATAAATGAAAATGGAATGGAACAATGGCTAGAAAAGCCACTAAATATAGCGTAATGGATTTTAAATGCACATTCGACATCTGACGGCTAGCTGATAGCTGATGTTTTTTTTTGGCTGATGGACGACTGGGTTGCCTGGCTGCCTTTCTGCCTGCCTGCCTGCCTGCCAAATAGTGTAAATAGAAATTTTATGCTTCCGCGCACCCACTTCCACGTGCACAATACACACGTAGTACAAAGAGGCGTTTAGGAAATATGAATATCATTGATGTTGGGTATATCAATAGAATCGAATTAGCGTATACAAGGTGCTACACGCCAAGTAAGTGGAACATGGCTCGAAGTAAATGTACTGTAACAGAAATATTTATCAGATTTTTACAACTCTAAATATATTAAAATATTGTTATTTTTCAAATTTGTAAGAGTTCAATGAAAGTCAAATTTAGGATAATATCAATGAGTATACAGAAAAGTTTTCAAGTTTAAATCTGGTTTATTGTAATTTGAAAATGTTTCAGTTAAAAATATATTTTCAAGATATTTCCTTTAAGTTAGTCAAGTTAAAAATTTAGTATATTTCTTTTTTTAATTAAAGACTGAACTGAGAAATAAATTGTTTATTTTATGCATATTTTTTATAGTTTAGTCAAACTTGAATTCACAATTAAAATTATATCGTTCATGGCGCATAAAATGTGGTGTTGCTTATCGTTCAATCGTAAGTTAATATGATGTGTGGAGCTCCCTAGCGCCCCCCTCTACGATACGCACTCCTTTAGATCCGCCCCCTTGCCAACCATTCGCTCGGTCCGGGGCGAGCAGCTGCTGCTATCTGTTCTTAAAGTGTGCGACGGCTATGAATTTATTTACTAATGTATTTTATATTTTTTTCGGGGGCTTTGTGCTAAAATAAGTCTGATGTATTACTAGGTTTGCCACACACTCACACACACAAGCCTACATACTAGCACACACAAAGAAATGGCCGCAAATTATTTAAAATTTTTTTTTCATTTTTCGGCTCTACAGTATGTACTATGTACGAGCATGTTTATGTGTGCTAATTTTTGTTATTTTCTTGTTTTTTTTTTTTGTGATCTTCTTGGTATTTCAGTGCTGTTTGATCATACATTGACAAGATGATGTCTGTTTTATGAGTATTTTGAATAGATATTCAGGGACCAATTTCTTATATAATAAACAAAGGATTATCCAATAAATGTGTCATGTAGATCGCATAACCTGCTCGTATAAAACAGATTCGAATTCAAAGTCGACTGAAATTCAAAAATATCGCGCGCATTCAGAATTCCTTGAAAGAAACCGTACGAACTGTACGGACTGTATACGAAATTCGAAATTCGAAATATAAATATATTTCCATTGTCTTTTGACAGTATTTACTCTATATATATAGTAGTATATATATATATATATATTTTTTTTTTGTCCTGAATAACGAAACACGCCAAATGAAGATTAGGTAACTGCATGTGCGGCTCTTCTTTTGACGTTTGATGATGATTAAAGGCCATGCGGTGCGTAGGGCCGACTACTGAAATTACTTATGATATATATACTATAATGTACTATACTATATATATATATACACATATATATGTATATTTCAAACGTCACCTCTCTAACTAAGAAGACATGCCAACCAACAGAAATATTTTGTATAGAAAATATACAATTTTTCAGAAACAAAAACTATTTGCGTACGTAAAAATGGACGATGTTAGAGACTACGGCAATGGCGCATATTTTTGGTACAGAGCCATGCACGGGCACACACACACATACACTAGCAAAGGAAAATATTCTAAAAACGTTGTCCTCAAATAGCTTTACTCATACACACTCCTTCTATTTAGTCGCTTGTCAAATGTCTAAACATGCTTATTATAATTATAATGAGAACTATGTAGATCGTTGCAATGGCATAAAAGATCAAGTGTCAGATTGAATGTGTAGTTCTTGTAGAACAGTAACTCAGACAATAACAAAACTATTGCTAATAAAGATAAAGGATATCCAAACAATTTTAAGTTTAAAAAGTACATCTACAGATTAATAACTTTTGTAAGCTTTGCAGAGCGTTTACAATGATCAACACTAATTATGTGAATAGTTTTTGTATACACATTGATAATCGCCTTTATTACATTATTATCATAAGGCTTTGGAAATCACGTCACTTTATATTGAGTTGCATTACTTTGATTATCTGATAACTAATGTGACCTGGCGCCGGAGTTTTAGTTATAACCACGCAAAAAAACTAAAACGGAACGGGTTTTATACCTATAAATATATATATATATATATATATATATATATATATATATATTTGATATATGTACTATATACGTATATAAAGATATATATTCAAGTTGCGCGACACGCCCGCACACTGAGCCCCCGTTTAATAGGTACCCAGATTGTAAGCCATCAATGTCGTTGTTTAGGTGTACGAGCGTCGGCGTTTTTCAATAATTTCGTCGCACACACGTTTTAATATCTTAAAAGCGGATGGCAAACACGCGACAACCTCTGTACTGGCTGAAAGCAAGCGGCCGACTGATTGGAGCAGCCCCAATCGTGGACTGTAAAAAGAGCGCCCTCCCGCCGTTATGGGTCTGTGGGCTGCACTGCTTTCAAATTTAAATTGCGCGCGCTATGTTAAACTTAACATTCTGTTATCTTAGTCTGTGTATAAGTCAAAGTGAGAGGGAGTCAGAGAGAGGGAGTGTGAAAGAGAGAGAGGGGAATGTTCAGTTCTGCCTCTCTTCCAAATTGAATGTTAAAAGCTAATTAATTATGTTGTTATTTACGCAAATATAAAAAATATATTGATAAGCAGATTTTCAAAGTTTGCTCTTTAGTTGATATTAATTAAAACAAATTTTAAAGAGTAAAATATATTTTGAAGACAAAATGTTAAAAAAAAAAATGTATATCTGAGTTAAGGGTAACAATTACTTATTTATTTGTATATTATATTGTTTGTATTATCTATTGACATTATCTACTATCTATTATCTCTTATCTATTACTTTTTATATATTATCGAACAACTTGTATCTGTTAGAGAATACTTGAAAAGTTATATTTTAAACGTAAAGCTAAAGTAAAAATTTCGCATAATCCAAACAGAAAAATTTAAAATAAATATAAAAATAAAAATATGAAATTGGGAATGCTTTTTTTGAGGGGATTTGTTCTTTTTTTTTTTTTTTTTTTTTTATACATTCCAAGCCTAATCTCATAAATAAGAATTTTCTTGACACATTCTAACATTAATATATAAAAACAAAAATAATGATACACGTGCTGTTACGTGAATACCCATTTACTAATAACATGAATATATATATATATATATATATATATATATATATATATATATATATATATATATATATATATATATATATATATATATATATTTATATATATATTTATATATTTATATAATATATATAAATAAATATATATAATATCTGTACACGCTTGAGAGACACATACATATCAATGTTGAATTTTGATGAAACTTTCATATTGTTACGTGAAACAAAAGAATTATTTTTGGCTTAGGCCCAACAAAAATTAAATTCCTCTTGATTTAGTTGCACAGGGCAAAGTCATTTACGTGCGGGATTTTTAAACATTCTTACTACATAAACAAATGAATACGTACTATGTGTATAGTAGATATATTATATAAATATACTATGCGGTAGACAGACATTTCTATAAATTAGGATTTTCCTATGCTCATTTAATGTCGTTCTACCGTAGCGAAAGATTTTTGTAAGATATAACATAAAAATCTACAAACAAATTTAATATAATATAACAAATATTTTGTTGTTTTTTGAAATGATCACATTTATATAATATATAGTATACAAAAGCTGAGAGTTCTTTATATATTTTTTCGGAATCCATTCGAAATGGACGAAATCCGAAAAAGGTGTCGATGAAATTTACCCAATCCTGCCTACTTGTATCTTAAAGCATATAATAATAGCAGCAATAGTAATTTGAATTAACATTTATTCAATATCCCATACTTTTGATTTACATAACAATTTATTTAACAATCGACATTTAAAATAACATTAAAATATATATGAATATAAGATATGAACGATGTTCAGTTCGCAGATTGCCACAATGAGCATTAAAATAAATATGTATGTTAAATAATAAATTTTAATAAATTTTTGTATACAATATTTTTATTAAACAATTTTTAAATCATAATTTACTATTGTAAAAACAAAAAGTTTTTGTTTTTTATATATGTAAGTTTAAATATTATCGTCGTGGATTTAATATATTTTATAAAATATTTAGAATATTTTATATTTTAAATAATTGTATTACATGTATTAAATTATGTTATATTTACTGTAGAAAAGAACATTGAATATTTCATAAAACTCATTTTTTGGGATGGTTCTTTGCTCTTTGGTGCATCAAGTTTTACTGAATTAAATTAAAAAATTGTTTTAGTGTCCTTATAATTTATTTTTAATTTTATGAATTCGATGTTTGTCAAGCAAATAGCTGTGCATGTTCGGTTCTTAAATGTTTGTATTTATTTAATTTTTGTTTATACAGCCCAACTCTGCGCACAAGTTGGGGTAATGTTGCCCTACATTCATGCATAGTAATTATATTGCAATTATTTTTATTGTTGCGTTGGAACTGGTCAGCGGGTCAGAGGGGGTTGACCTTCGTTAAGGTTGACATTGAAATCTTTGTTAAAATTCCTTTTGATTAAACAGGTTGAAGGTGCGCATTAAGCTCGTTTCTTGTTTGCCTCAATTAATTGTTGTGGTTTAGCAAGTTTTCCAGTTTTGAACCATAAGAAAACGATTTACGCTTGGCTTTTTACGTTTCACGTTTTTTGCCCATAACTCGGGAATATTAATTTTCGCGATGCTCTGATGTAATCGAAGCTAGAGACGGGGTATATGTTCACCTAGATTGCAGACGAAATATAAAAATATCGTGTATATGCTGAGTAAAATAGCCCAACTAGGAGCGCGACCATTGCATGTCCGACTGCGTGACTAGTTTAACACACCTGCACTCTCCAAAAAGCAGTTCCCTCTCTCTCTATCTCTCAGTCTCTCTGTCTCTTTTTCTCTATGTCCTAGTGTTAAAAGAACGTTCTCCTTGAAAAGCACTCGGTCACGAAACAAACTACATACAACATCCTTCTGTAAACCCACAACTCAGGCTAAGGCGACCAAAAAAAGGCTTGCCCCTTATTTAGGGCAACATTTAATGGCCACTGGCCATAAGGCTCTTGGTCTTGGCTAACCAAACGGGTGGGGGTATGCGTGCGAGTGTGTGGGTGTGCGTGTATATGAGAGTAAAAGTTGGCATTTGCTGCTGCCGACGAAGAAAGTGATTAAATCAGCACGATATTTTGTAGGTGTGCGCACTCACCGATTACATTTTTTATTCCAAGTATGTGTGTGTGTGTGTTAGATTTATGTATGTATATACTGGAAATTGACTTTTCGCCTGGACAAAAAGCTAGAAATGACGACATCACGCTTCCTCATCAAACGAAAAAAACTATATAAACTGTAAAACCTACCCAGCTATTCTACTGCGTGTTTACAAACAATATTGTGTGCGGAGTCTTATGTACAAATGTATATATAAATATACATATAGAAATATGTATGTTTAAATAAAAATGATATATGTTTACATTTGGTTATATGCCTACAATAAGGTGTGTTTCGCAAAATTTGCATACCTAGTCGTAGGGCCTAATTAATTATATTTATACTGATTATAATTAAATTTTAATATTTTCTAAAAATTTTGATCATTTCAATTAAAAAACAACAAATTAAGTAATATGTGTATCTTATTTATTGTTGTTTAAATTCGCAATTATTAGAATTAAATGAAGTGGACAATTGATATACCCCATATAAATAGATTGTTTACAAAGTGTTCGAATGGAACTGAATGAACAAATGAACCAAATTCCGCTGGTTCGATTAGTGAAATGGCGCGTGCAGTAAAATAATCGAACTGGTTAGCTTCGCACTCGTCTGTTGTGTATTTTATAAGAGCAAAATAATATTTTTTACGGATTTAATGAAGTATTTGGGTTTCGTTGATAGTACATTGCGCCTGGCAAGTTTTAAGCGTATATAACATAGTGTTTCATAAATACTCTTACATTGCTTTTGTGCATTCATTCGTTTTGCTGCTGCACACGTGTTGATGGTTTTGTTTTTGTTTGCAGTGCTTTAATTTGTTCATTACGAGGCGCTTGGTGAACGCACAACTTAAAGTTAAGAAATCAAAAAATATATTTTTGTGTTGGCAAACGATGACATTGCCAAAGACTCTACGCCATGTGCAAACCCAGCACGGCGATGCCTCTGTTGATGTGGAAAACATCTTTCTATTTAGCGCCAACCTGAACGCCGTAGTAACCGTTGCCGGCGGTGGCTCTACAGACGAAGTTGAATTGGACTCTAAATTAAGCGTTGTCAAGACGGAGGAGAAAAAATCTACAGATGGTGTATGGACCTACGAGGCGAGTGAAGACTGCGGCAGCCAAGTAAGCGTAAATTCGTTAATTGCTTTTAGTTAAACAACTAAATAAAATTAGAAATCAATTAAATTTTAAATAACAATTTTAAGTAGAATATATCTCAATATATTAATCTATTCTGTATCTGTATGATCAGTATATATTCATTTAATTGGTCGAAATGCACCTTTTGTTATATTGAACGTAAATATATTTCATTTTCCTTATCAATAAGGATAAAATACATGCCGATAATTTGAATTCTGAGCATAAAATCGTAAAATACTCGATATTCAGGGTATCTCATAGTCGGATACTTATGCATAGAGCGTTTATACTTGTTATGTTATGTGGGGTTTAAAGGTGGCTTTATATTTATAGTGATATCAAATATATTGTTGAAATGCTGAAGATATGTGGCATGATACCATTAAGTTCACTTTCCAGTCTGCCTTAAGGTTAACTTTAAATATTCCAGAAGCCACATCATTGAATTTCTTTATCATGATATACTTTACTTTATTTTATGTGAAGAGCAACTGGTGTGAGGTTAAACATAGTCAAATGCACACAGCTTCATAGACAATTAAAGTAACATCGGAGCCATCTCGAGGGTCATTGTCAGTGCGGAGAGAAGGAAATACTAATTACAACAGCTATCTTTTGTAGTGGTTGCTATTATAGTATTTCAATGCATTTCTATATTTCTATGATGTGCTTTATAGCTCAAGCGATGCGGCCTATTCAGCTCTACACACATTGTTCATTCACATTCCGTATTCCTAGTGGCATATTTATGCACATTCTGGCGAGGATTTAAATTTGTAAAATGCTCGCAAAACCCATCAATCCGTTTTGAATAACTCATAGCCGTAGGGGCTTTTGAAATTGCTGGCGTATTTCAGACGGCTTTCTATCAATAATAATCACGTGTAGCTTCTCACAGGCAGGACAGCATTATCCTTGTCGAGGACCACTTATTATGCAGCTTATGCTAACCTCTACTAAATAATCCCCGTACACTTAGCTGTGTGTTAACCGCAACAAACATTTTAGTTGGCTTACCTTCGTTTGTCCGTGCTTCGACTGGCTTGCTAGTTGGTTGTCTAAGCTGTCTCTCGCTTTACCTTCATATTTTAACCGCGGATTTGGTATAATTATTTCTCATTTTGCTTTTCCTTTTTGCTATTTTGTTGAAGGGTGCTTTCGACGCTTCGTGTCGTTTTCCTACTTGTTTGCTCTGACGAGCAGCGCCTCCTTGTCAAGTTGGCCAACCTGACGCTTCCGCAATTATCAGTGTTGCCTCCTGCCTCCTGTGCATACCCTGTGTACCTGTGAATCACGGCTACGTCCGTTTAGATCCACATACGCGATGCTTCATACGCCACTCACTCACTTCACGGCACTCACTAGTTCTTAGGAAGCTCTCGCTAGCTGGTTTCCTTTACCAACGGAAAGGTTACTAAAGGATATTTTCGCGGACAATTCAGACTTATTGGAAGGTAATGCTTGAGATGGGCATTAAGGAAATAGTGAAGCGTAATCATAGGGTATCTGATAGTCGAGCACTTCCATCCTTCTAGTGTGGTTTGTTTTTAAGTAGGTATCGCTATGCTCCTTAAAAGTAAATTGCTCTAAATGTTTTTGTCTTCCATTATGCGCGCCTATTGTGTCACTTGCATTTAAAGTTTCCACAATACCTATGAATGTATGTATGTATATGTGTGTGTGTGTGTAGGTAGGTATGTAATGTATGTAATCTACGTGATGTATGTAGGCTTGTGTCTGATGTATGCACGTCTACGTGCGCCTGTCTCTGTGTTAGTGCTATTGAAATAAGGAATGTGTCTCGACATTAAAATAGAGAATGTCAAATGTGCGCAAGTATTGGTGTTCTCAACAGCGAAGAGTTTTATTATTCTAGCTTCTTCTTTGTTTTGAATGCAGTTTTTACTTGTTTCCCGTCCCCCCAGAGCCATCCGCGCCCTCGGAAAGTCCCCCCGGGTACGGCAAACGTGATTGTGTTCGCCTTCCTCTAAGATACGAATGCAGACCACTGTTTTATGATGACAATTTGGGTTTGTTACAACCCTCTATTACTTTTCCTGCAGTTAAAAGAGTTTTATTCCCATTTCTTGCTTCTCTCTCACATGCTTTGCGCCTTAGTGTATCATGCAAGCGCCTTGATCCTGCTTTTCTTCTTTTAAAAAGAAAATCGTTAGTTAAATATAAACTCATTATTCATTTCCGTTCAAGCTCGCTACAATTGCTGAGGTCTCACTTGTTGAGCTGCCCACAAAGCGAAAGGCATCTGATGAATCGGGCGCCAGCGAATCAAAGAAACCCAAATTGGAAACAAAGGATCTGAAACTGACACGTCCCGGCTTCAGTGAAGAGCGATATGACGAGACTTCGTATTACATTGAGAATGGTAAGAATTCAAAATTACGCTTCTTTATGGATTAGCCCAGTCATAGTCGCAATTTGAAGGCTTGCGAAAGGTTTACCCCTACTCTTTTACATTCACAACGTTCACAAAGGGCCGCTGGGTTGGCGAGGGAATTTTGGATGTATTCTCGCGTGAATTCCGTGCCCATCCTCCCGAGGAATACAAACGCAGCATCGAGGCTGGCAACCTCACTGTCAACTATGAGAAGGTGCCCGTTGACTACAGGCTAAAGCACAATGATTTGCTAGCAAACACAGTGCACAGGTGAATTATTCAATATGTATAGAATTTATATAGCATCGACTCAAACACATCCTCCTATTCCACAGACATGAAGTTCCGGTTACTGCGCAGCCCATTTCCATAGTTTATATGGACGAAGACATTTTAGTTGTGAACAAACCAGCGTCTATACCAGTATGTAAATCTTTTGAGAAATATTTTTGTTACAATTATGTATTTATCTGAAGCACATATGTTTAGGTACATCCATGTGGCCGGTACAGACATAATACGGTGATATTTATACTTGCCAAAGAGTACAATTTGAAGAATTTGCGAACCATACATCGGCTAGATCGATTAACTTCAGGTTTGCTTTTATTTGGACGCAATTCGGAAAAGGCACGTCAAATGGAGCAACAGATACGAAATCGACAAGTTCAAAAGGAATATGTTTGCTGCGTGGAAGGTCATTTTCCAGAGTAAGCAGTCTTATGAGAATCGCCGAGAAGGCCAGCTGTTAGTCTTAATATTTTTTCCTGGTGTTCAAAATAAGATAAATCTGGGTATGTGAGAATAAAGTAGGAGAGCAACTTTAAATTATAATCGTAATATTTGAGAACAAGTAAATATATTCTAGTTTTTCTTGTATCTCACATTTCCTTCTTTAATGAAAATGAGATTTCGTGAAATTTAAACGTAAAGTTTAATAATCCAACCATTTAAGTAAACAGAAAATTGAATAATTTGTAAATATAACATTTTTAATTTTAGTGGTGTTATTGAATGCAATGAGCCCATTGAAGTAGTTAGCTATAAAATTGGAGTCTGCAAGGTCTCAAAGAAGGGCAAGGATTGCAAAACAACATTCAAGAGGATTGCCCAATCTGGAGACTACAGCATTGTGCAGTGTAAACCTCTGACTGGACGAATGCATCAGATCAGAGTGCATTTACAATATTTGGGTAAGCGTAAATTGTTGCATTAATTGTTCTTAAGTAATAATCAATAATTATTATTTCTTTAGGCTATCCAATCGTGAACGATCCTTTGTATAATCATGAAGTGTTCGGACCTTTAAAAGGTCGAGGCGGAGATATTGGGGGAAAATCCGATGACCAATTAATTAGTGATTTAATTTCCATACACAATGCCGAAAATTGGTTGGGTATTGATAAAGAACTCGAAGCGAGTGGTACTACGAAAAATACAGATGTTACTGCCGCCAGTATAATTGAAGCTAATCAAAGTATAATTAAATCAGCATCTGACTCTAAGGTATTACCTCATATCATTTGTGATATTAGCTGCGGCTTATTAAACTGGAATATTTTTATTTTAGATTACAATATCGACTCAAACTAGTTATGAACCTGCCGACTCTCAGTTCGATGCTAGTAAAGTATCTGTAGATCCCCACTGCAGCGAATGTAAAATGAACTATCGGGATCCCAACCCAGAGGACCTGGTTATGTATCTACATGCATGGAAATATAAAGTACGTTTTAAAAAACTTCAGTTGAAATAAATTAAAATTAATTCGGATCTGTACAATTTCAGGGAATCGGCTGGGAGTATGAAACAGAACTGCCAAGTTGGGCTTCTATCGACCAGGATAATATCACACTTAGCTTAAGAAACAAGCGTTGTTAAATTGTTCAGTTAATTGTAATGAACAGGCCCGTAGCTGGACTTTCTGCATTTTATATACATATACAATTGTTGCTCCCATATAAAATGTTTATTTGTTTAAAGAAATGTAAAATATTTCTATTTTGCCAGATACACGACAAAAGTACGTATCTCCATTGGGCTGAGCTCTATGAGATACTTTTCACGGCCAGATGATTGCAAAGTTATTTTCAAGTTGGACTTGACTTCTTGTTCACGTTTTTGATGCAATGTAAAATGACGTGAGTTGGCACTGCGCTTTAATCGGTTGCTTTCTGCACCTAGTTGCCCAGCTTTGAGGGTTTCCTTTGAATACTTAACTTCCAGCATTGGTTTCGCAGCTGATAGTAAGTGAACAGCCTTCGACAATCTTGTAAATGTGGCATAATTGTTATATGCCTCATCCGCGGGATCGGGCACAAACTCCATTCGTCGATGTTCGTCTAACCAGGCATTGCCATCCAGGGTCGTTTCTCGAATGTTTTCAATATTAAATGTACTCAGTACATCCTTAATATTAAATTGAACGAATTCCGAGTTGCGCACATCATCTTTTTTTTCCAGTATATGCTCGAAACGGACGAGTAACTCGTTCTCGTGCCAAGGTTCTAAAGTAAGCAAGTGCACATATTTCGGTAGGACCACTGAAATTCCATTGTACTACGGATTTTTTTTTATATAAGTATACTTTTCATTATCGCAGCTAAGTTAGATCAGACATAGCACTCACCATGTTTGTAAATGTGGTTAGCCATTGATCGGAGCTATAAGACACATTGCTGAAAAACTTCCACGTGGGCAGCAGTGTCTCCAATTGCACTAGACGTTCGATTGCCTTTAGGGAAACATCGGGACGGAGTAAGGATTGACCCACAAACAAATAATGTTTGCCTCGTGCAATCAATCCCTCGCCGTACTCAGTTTCATTGAGGGCTTCGCCCACACCAAATGCATCATCATGCAACAAACGACGATGTACCATCAGTTCCAACACGCCATCCTCCAATGAACTGCCTCCCTGAGCTCTGTCTGTCAAAATAGCCATGCGAGCAATTTTATCCTCCAAGGCGATTTTCGTTGTCACGGGGTAGTAGTTGCCGGCAACAGATTCGTGTATCTTCACATTCCACGTTTCACGATGATTGCGCTTACGTTTGAGCATTTCGCGACCTAATGAAAATCAACTTGATTAATCGAATTATATATAATATCTATATCTCACCATTTGAATCAGTAAAGAATATGCCATCAGACTTTATATCAGACTTGAATCTCGTAATTACTTCCTTTCCAATTTTATCTTTTATGGGGATGGGGCCTACTAACCACTCGAACTCTGCGTGATTGCTCTCCTTATAGACGCGAACCACTTGGCTTATCCAATCATTGAATATTTGATGCACCTCTTGCACTAGTTGCCCCTTGTACACCTCTATGGAGACTTCATCTGTGGCGAAGCGTATTTTATTGTCCTTAGGACGGAAAATATAGGCTCCCGAGGAACGATTTAAGAACTCAGCGTTGTTTCCAGTTGCAGCTTCGTAGTATAAAAACTCTTGCGAAATCATGCGCGTCATTCCATCGGCTGTGACATCCACGAGGAATCCATTGGTATCGAATGTTAGTTTAATATTCTATAGGAAAATAAATTATTATCATTTGAGCATCAAGTTAGTTTCGAATTTGTACATTATTTCCAATAACAGTATAACTAGACTTTTTCTTTGGCGAAGGTGAGGGTTTGCCACTTCTGGGGATTGTATCGGGCTTTTCAATATAATAGGTCTTATATCCCACGGGTGGCAGATTGGACGCCAAGAAAACAAGCTCATACTGGGCGCTCGAGTTTCTATGTTTCATTTTGTACACAGCTTCTGGCACAGGCACCACTTGAGTTGGCAGGCTTTTACCTACAGAAATAAATTAATATACTTTTGCTTGTAAAGCTTACAATTGCATCTTACCTGTCGGATCGATCACAATGTAATTGTAATCCTTAACAGGAACTCTCACGTACTCATTGGTCGAATGAGCCAGTGGATTGTAGAGCGTCAGTGCAAATCGGGTGTTTAGCTCGGATGTGGCACAACTGCTTACGTTGAGCAGCGTACAAGTCTTGAATTCAAATTTAGTTGGTTGTGGGCTGATCGGATCGGACGGAAGAGACAATTGATTCAACACCGATCTGATGTTTGTCGAGCAGGCACGCAGAGCGACGCTCATGCGCTTCGCATAGTCGAGGGCAACCTTTTGCTTCTCCGTTCCTGTGACTGCATCATGGTGCTGCATTATGCCCATGGTCTCCCTCATAAAATTCAAATGCGGATTAAACTCCGCCGATTGCTTTGGAGCTAATGCGCTCAGCTGCTTGCAGGCCTGCAAGAAGTGATTGCCATCACGCTCGAAACGCTTCAGAGTGGGTCGCGAGGTAAAGTAGCCCGTCCAGTAAGCATGTGGATCGGATGCATAGGGGAAGAAATCATCACTCTTGGTCGGCCACGAGATGCCAGCATCATGCAGAGATTTTAGATAACACGAAGGTGTGGAGTAGAGCAAGTTTATATTCGATCCATTTGCCTGCCGCTCATTGGCATACCTGCGGGGGATTACAAAAATATGTATTTTGGTATTTTTGTGCATTTTTATTTTCAATTTGATTGGTACAATAAGTCTCCCAGGTTAAGGAAAGCCCCTCACTACTCACTTAATAAGTTTATCCAGATTTTTATACCACATATCAGCATTCTGGTAATGGAAATCCTCACCCATTGTTATGAGCAAGTTGGGCGTGCGATAACCTTTGGCCATCTTAGTGACAAACTCAAAGAACGCATCGATCTACACACAAAAAGCATTTTCTCCAATTATATTTCGTTTCAAGGAGGAACAAATGGACAGGCAAAATGAGGGGCTTCCGTTAACAAGGACAGGTATGACAAAAATATAGAACACACATCAAATTTTACCGTATTAATTTGTCGAGATTCTTGTAATAAACTTGAGCTGCTTGATAGGTAAAATCGCCGCCCATTGTTATGATGATATTGTCGGTGCGATAATACTTGCTTTGAGTTTTGACATAGTCCAAAAACGTATTAACCTGACGCAATAATGGATAAATCAGTGAGAGGACAAACACAAGGACACGTTTCATAGAAAACGATACATTTAGACAATAAGTACAGGGATCGAAGTTAATGTAGCCAAACTTACGCGTTCCTTCACATTATTGTCTGGACTGTGCTTGCCATCAATGATGGGTTGATCCGCGCAAAGTATGTCAAAGCAGAAACCATCTGGCGCTTGGTAATTGTTGTACAAGGCTCCAGTGAAGAGATCCGCTTTGTCATCTAGGAATGGCATGAAATAATTAAGTGAATTTGAATTAATTAATTTAAAAAGAATCATTTATTTTGTTAGCTTACCCAAGTTTTCGGAACCATGCCAAATCATTTCGGCCTTTTGTGTCATCAAGCGCTCATCCTTATCCTGGTAGTCCAGTCGGCCGAAGAACATGCCATCAAAACCCATTTGTGCAAACATCGAAGCCATTTCACGGGAATGTCCAAATGGATCAATTTGCCAACCAATACGCGGTCGTCCGCATTCACCAAATGTATCATTTAATTGCCTGTGCAGTATATTGGTTGTACTAAATAAACAATACAAATTATACAGACGGAGCTATGCACACCTTAATCCCCAAGCGAACTGATCGATTACACTTTGATAGTGAGTGGTCGCCTCATCATTCATGCTCCAAGCTCCGCCAATGAACTCCAGTCTTCCCTCGTTTACTAGCATTTTCACTTTGTCCTGCTGCTCTTTCGTCTGCTCCTTCCACCATTTAAAGAAAAAAGCCGACTCAACGTATATAAATCGTTTCTCTGGGTCTCTCAATAGGGATTCCACGACGGAATCAATAATGTACTGCACTCCGGCCTTTTGAATCAGTGTTTGACTTCCGTAATAGTATTGGTCAACAGTCTTAAGCCATCCAACATCGTCGTGGGTGTGTGCGATCAGATGCACATTCAGCATATTTGGTTTCGTTGGATGGCAGCTCTGAAAAATCAGCAAGCAGTTCCATTAGTATACCCATACAGACATACATAAGTAATATAACATAATATGCATGTGTGTGCGGATCTCCGTAGAAAAACAAACAAATAATTTGTGTGCGTGTGTGTAACACTCGGCTTCAACCACTGATAATATTGTATTATAATAAACAACAATTTAAATATAATATATATGTTTCTTAATCGCAATAAAAGAAAAGAAAATAGAACATTTCCATTTGTGTATGTATGTGCATATGTATTGGCACAATTATTCGACTTTCGACACGAGCGATAAGGAGAAATGAGCAATGGTGGTTGATGAAGACTACACAATAAACAAATGCACTTTATATATATCTTCATACATACATGTGTGAATTTAATCTATGTATATACAAGCTGCAAAAACTTACCGAATAACCGCACTGGGCGCCCGCATGCGAGTTTTTCTCACTTCTAATATTCCTGGGTTCCACATGATGCACAATAAAGCTGCTTAAATAAATTATAGCAAGCCATCCGGCGAATTTGTGCAACATTGCAACTTAATTAGCTTTTGCTAACTAATTTCTTTCCAATGAGACACTCTTGTTTTATAATATAACGAAACGTACGTATGTGTGTGTGTGTGTGTAAGCCGATAAGGAAAGTATAATTATAATGAAATTGAATAAAGTGGTGCTTCAACAATCCCGCTTAGTGCGACTTAGCACCAACCGATACCGGCAGCGATAGAAAGCACACTGAACTACATGTAATGGCAAACCTACGCTCAAAGCCGAAGAGAGCGCTCACATACACAAATAACACTAAGCCGCTTGCAGCCTGCAACAGAGAACATTCTCACACATACGCAATTTCGATGTGAGAGCAACACTTGCGATGCATTTGAGTCCACGATTGCGAGTCTTTTGACAGTGATCTGAGTCAGAGAGAGTATTTCATGTATTGCTTCTTGTGCAGGTAGCTTTGTACAGAACAATGAGAAGACGAAGTGACGTCACAGCTCGAATCATTGAGCGTGCAATTGTAAGCGTGCTCATAGCTTTAACTTTTGTGACGTGACCGGTCGTATACTTATTTAAATTGGGAAGCCTTAGCATGGGTTCATGCTGTACGGACGGCATACTTATTGCAGATGCAAGTTTATATATACATACATACAAATGTATGCTTGCGTTTTTTCTCGCCATTTTAATTTGTATATGTATGTAAGTCTCATCTGCGCACATTTAAATTTGTGCCGGGCTTACCGTTATCACATCTACTTTATTTTTTCGCAATTTCTCTTTTGGGCAGTGCGATAAATTTAACGAAATGAATAAATGTGAAATAATTTGGAATTATTTTCTCAACTTGGACTTGGACTTGGACTTAGAGCACAATCAATCTTAAGTGGAATATTAAGTAGTTCGTATTTGTGCTAAACTATATGGTCCGAGGCTAATACTGTACTTCAGCTGATAGTAACAACCAAGCAAACCCCTTGATATTTACAATTCTTTTGTTATATGGTATGTTCATACATATGTACGTAAATATATATTGAGTTATATAAATAATATGTCGATATGTACACTTCTGTGTAGTTTGTAGTTGATTTCAAATATTCGTTTTATTGTTAATTGTTATTTGTTGTTAATTCTTGTTAATTGTTATTTTTGGGTTCATTTGAAAGTGTAGGATATTTACATACATAGATATTAGATAACAGCAAACAAAACTTAAAGCTCATACCCAAGTAATTGCCAAAGTAAGCGCAGTGTAAAAAAGTATACAAATTCAACCAAGCCTAGGACACTAAATCCAAGGTAAAGACCGGCAGTACCGCCTATGGAAACTGCAAGAGAATATTTTAATATATCGGACATTATATTTACTATAAGCAAGTGTATGACGCACCTAAGAGATCTGTAAAGGAAAATATGACCTGTCTTTTGAACTGGTTCCTTGGCCAAGTGCTCATAGAGACGGAACTACCCATACTGCCAAGCAACTGTCTGGATCCTCGCATGGCCTAAAATAATTTCATAAAAAAGGAAGTTATAACTAGGAGATACCCTGACTACGAGACCTACTCTGAACCCTGTGAAGAGGCGACATTCCAAACATTCTAAGCTTACTTGACATACATGTATATATTTCAACCAATTGTCACAAACATACAAACACATACACATGCACACATAACTACACACGAGTAAACGTGTAACAAATCAGAACTCTTTTGTGATTTAAGAGATCACAGCGTTCACATAGACTGACGGACGGATGGACGGACGGGCGGATGGACGGACATGGATATATATATCATCGGTTTGAGCTAAATATATATACTTTATTATTATATAAATATATATACCTTATTTTGCCTGTTACATTGTTCACAAAACATTATACCCGATTTCCCATTTTCAATGGGTTCAGAGTATAAAAATAATAAAATAATAGTGGCCAGAGGCCGGAAATAGAAGCGTAAAACGATTGCAATACCAGACATCTGTCATGCTATAGGAATCGTTTTATGTTTGTTTTTAAGTGTACTACGCCTTTTACGCAACGTCATTGGAAGTTTATTATTATTATTAATGAAATGTGAAACGTATGTACTTCCCGTAGCAATGGCTCGTACTGTTTGAAATTATCATATTGTATATTCTAAATTTCTGCATCAGTGGAACCTACACACAAACTTCTCAAATAAAATATCTAGCTTTCGCTACACAATCTACGCTTAAAACTAACTTCAATTGCGGATTGCCATACAAAAAGAAAAATCTAATTGGTAATAATTGATTATAATACGTACGAGAGCACTTTTAAGCTTGATCACAGCGTCTATACAGTTTTGCTCGCAGTAGCAGCCAGTTGGTTTCTCATGATGACCATTCTCTTCGTAAAATTTTAGAAAGTAACCTATAAAAAAATATTATAGTTAGTTATTTATAGTTGTATTTTACTCACCGGCATGCTTGGGAAAACAGGACTTTAGTTTTTGATAGGTGCAAACGGGTTTCGGATTGGCAACTGAGAGATAAAAGATATAGTAATAAAAATCTACTTATTCGATTCACTTACTGCGATTCGGATAAAAATGTGGAATACATTTGCATATCTTAAAGGCCAAGTTAATGCGACACTCTTGCTGGCAAATATTCTTGGTATAAAACGGATAATGGGTGAGATTGGACTCGTGATAGAAACGGCACTTCCTTTGGCTTATGGACGTTTCACTGTGAATATATATAAATAAGTTTGTATCAAAATTCTTCAATCA
Source organism: Drosophila fulvimacula (assembly GCA_035045555.1). Lineage (NCBI taxonomy): Eukaryota > Metazoa > Arthropoda > Insecta > Diptera > Drosophilidae > Drosophila > Drosophila fulvimacula. The sequence goes on along the minus strand of JAWNOX010000118.1, from coordinate 82,645 downwards.
ATTTACTAACGTCTCGAAATTCGCTTCAGCAATTATTTCCTCAACTTCTGGCTCATACGCAGCTCCTTCGGGTGAATAGCCAAAATTATTATCCACCTTCATGACCTCAAAAGCTGAGTGTATATAGCTCTGGAAAAACTTGTTTATATTTAAAGTATATACGTTTTTCTTGAATACCTACATCTATAGCTTCGGTATCGAAACCCATTAGGGTAAAGCCGACATCCTTGTCAAAAAAAGTTGCCTTCTTCACATGAACATATCGATGCAAATTTAGATACTTATTGAATTCAGGAAACTCTCCAAAGATTAAGTAGCGCGAGCTGTACTCCTCGCCCAGATATGAGCTGCAGAGATAACAAAGTCCAAACTCTGTTAGGATCTGTCTGGTCTTAAGGTGTACCTGGCCATCGATGCAACGGATGCGAAGCTTCTCTATGGGCTCATAGGTGCCATCAAATGTCAGATTGTAAATCAATTCCATATAATGTTTAGGCTTTATGCCCAGACGATCGAGAGTGTGATCAATGCTGTCGTATTCGGGTATATTCTGAAAATTCGTATATGTGGAATTTGCCAAATTCTCCAAGAAATCCCAGAACTCTTCTTTGTCAGTTCCTTTTATACTATTTCCCCTTGAATATTATTAAAAATAATTATTATTATATGTTATTTGTTATAAAAAATCAATAAAATATTACCGACAAAAGTTGTCAAAAAGTGATTCATTTAAACGTTGCATCGGACAACTAGAAGATGAATAATGTAATCTTAAGCCATTATTATAGGATATAGATCATTACATTGTGACACCTGGCATCGAGGTGTTCCAGTAATAGGAGTTCCGTTCCAAACCTATGTGAGTGCTCTTTGTATGAAATCGCTCCACAGACGATAAGCAAGAGATAATGCAAAAATATACTGAGACAATCAACAGTGCAAGCCAAAATAATCTAAAAAAGATTTCACATTAGTTCTGCGTCCAGCATCATGTTTGCAACGGTATCTACTTTTCCAGCAGGATTAACGCGCTTTTCACCAAGTATCGAAATCCATGGATACAACAAGTATCGAAGTAAAGTCGTATAAAATGTAAAATCATACTGCAATAAGCTTCTACTATTTCAAAAAACTAAAAGCGAAGCGAACTGCGTTCCGTTTACGTCAACTTTGGTTTGAATTTGGTTGCATAAATCATTTTTGTGCTAAGCCAGTGTCCAAAGGTATATAAACGGGGTATATAGCTTTTTGATACAGGAGAGTCAAGTATTTAACGAAAATCCTGATTTTTGATTCGAATGAGAAGATATACTGAGAAGATATGAATATGCAAAATATAATATAATAATAATTTTATTATATTATATTATATTAATCCATATATATCTGTATTACATCTCAGTTCTCATAGCATTCACAAGATACTATATTTATTTATTGTTTAAAGCATACCAAAATCTCTATATATTAAATATTATCCCTTACGCACTTTTTTTATTATTTGTGCAAGAGGTATTTAATAGTCGGCACAGTATAACTAATTTATTTTTTTTCGATTGCGTGACAACGAACTGCTTTATTAGAAACACCAGAAATCCATTTCGTTTCTAATTGAGTTCTTGAACACGAGAATACGAATAACATGATGTAGAATAAAATAAGAGGATAAATAGTTATTTAATTTGAACATTGATAATGACTCCGTCTTGGCAATGGGCATTTTAGGGAACGTAATGATTTCGAATTTCTGCATTGAGTATCAGAAGTTAAGGAGCAACGCGACGTGGATCTTTTCTCCTCTGCTTCGTATTTTCTTCTTCCCTCAAAACTATCACTATCAGTTTGATCCATGCGTGCCTGTATAATACTTACAACCTTCTGAGAAAGCAGGCATAAGCTAATAGAGAACACTAGAGCACAGCCCAATATTAATAATATCATCGGCACCTTCCACCAGATCTCATCTTTGTGGGAGCCATCCCTAGTGAGATTCTGTGTACTTCTTTTTATCGAACTGTAACACTCATCGGTACTTATAAGCTTATTATTTGAATTTTCATTCGGATTCGGAAAGTGTTTATCAACACTGTTTTTTTCGAAATGCGACCGACAGTCAGCGCACACCTTGTTGAACCAGGTGGCACAGCGTTTACTTTTTTCGTTATATTTGCAAATATTGTGCATGTTTAGGGTAAATTTAAAAATGACTTGAAGTAAAAGTCGGTGATTATGTATGATTAATCAGTCGAGCAAAGACAAACTTTTACTTACCTATATTCCGGCTATATAGTTTATCGACTTTGAACAATTTTCGTCTTACACTCTGTCAATAAGAGCAGAAAATTTGGAATATATTTTTTGCATATGCCCACTAAGAGCATGTCAAATCAGGAAGTACTATATATCACTGAAGCGGCCTTGACTAAGATATATTTTCGTATATACTATATACATATATACGTATATAGTAATAATAGAGTTACAGTCATTAGAACCCTGGATGTACGTGAAAATCGTATGCTTTACAGCTTTACTCTACCTAAAATTATAAAGCATAGTAGATGAGGAAAAAAGATTTTTCACAATTTCCGAGTTAGGATCAACAGACTTAAGAATGCTAAGACACAATCCTTGTGGATCGCGATCGTGCTTAATCAATAATAATATTGCAGTGGGGTAGGACTAACTAGTGGGTATCAATTTAGCATCTGTAAATTATACCGTTATCATATAATGGGATGACTACTAACTACAAAATTATAGAAGATTTATTATTTTTGCCCCACCCTGTACATAGCAACGATCCAAAAAACAATATTTCCCAGTGGTCAGACCATATAATTAGTAAATATATGTAGCGACCGGGGATCCATCTGTAAAACTTGGCGATTTTAACAAATATATTCTTCAAGACTCTGGCCTTATTAGCTTTTGAATTGCATATAAAATATTTCACACAAATATCTATGTATTGAGCCTTGACTTACCACGTCTCTAATATATTACTAATCTTAAGAATCACTTATATGCCAAATTCAATCAATAAAACTCCTGATAGTTTTTCCAAATTGACACGTCCCAAATGGGCTTAGACATATATTTATATTTATTTATATTTATTTATTTATATAAAGAAATTGACAACATTCGTGAGTCAAATTATAAAATTACAAAATTAAAATTATAAACAGAAACAGGGAAAAGAAAAAGCCTAATACTAACAATATATAGCAATGATATCACCAACCCGATGGGGGTGTTTTATTTGCCGGTCCGACGAGCTATGCCCCAAATCACAGCCAGATATGGTTAGTGATATCATTGAAACTAAGCAAGATAGAAGAAGTTAAAAAAAAGGTTATAAAAATATAAGAAAAAATAAAAATCTTAAAAAGTAAAATACGATAAGAGAAATCACTACACAAGTAAGGAGAATTGCATAGGTGCATTCTCACAACTGTGGTGTGTGTGTGATTTCTCTGAAATATGCTAAAAGAGAAGATTTTATTAAGGAAAGAGAGAGTTCAGAACTAAATACATGAAAATAAGTATTGTACTTAGTACATAGAACACGAAACGCACTGTATAAGGAATAGTTACAGTTACATATAGGTAAATAAAGAGGACAGAAGTGACGAGAAGCACGAGAAGGAACTAGGAAGTTGACTTGAAATAGAAGAGAAGGCGAATCAATACTACCGTTAATCAACTTATGTAGAAAAGTAATACCCAAGACTATTCTACGATTGATTAACGATGGAAGATCCAAAAGAAGAAGCCTACTACGATAAGACGGTAGACGAAGATTACCATCCCAGTTTAGATTGCGCAAGGCAAAAAGAAGAAATTGCTTCTGAACCGATTCAATACGGTCCTGATACAATTTCTGCTGTGGCGACCATATAATAGAACAATATTCTAAAATAGGACGTACCAGCGAGACAAAAAGAAGTTTAGTGACAAACGGATCATTAAACTCTTTAGACCATCGTTTAATAAAACCAAGTACACTTTTGGCTTCATTAACGATGGTTAGAATATGGGTATTGAATCTAAGTTTACAGTCAAAGAGCACACCGAGATCTTTGATTGTAGAAATACGTTGCAAGGACACATTGTTGATTGTGTAATCAGCAAAAAATGGAGTGGTACGACAGAAAGTCATTGTCATACACTTAGAACAATTTAGATGCAACTGATTAGCTTTACACCAATTTTGAAAGGATATTAGATCATCCTGTAGGCGTAGATGATCTATTGAGTTCTTGTATGAGAGACAGAGTTTTACATCATCTGCATACATAAATATCCTAGAGTAAGAAATACAGCTGGGAAGGTCATTTATAAATAGGGAGAAAAGTAGAGGGCCCAAGTGACTACCCTGAGGAACACCCGAAGAGACAAATATGACCTTCGAAATAGATGTTCTCAACAGAACTCTTTGGGTTCTACCCTTTAAATAGGAAGCAATCCAAAATAGAAGTTTAGGAGAAAATCCCAAATGGTCAAGCTTTTGAAGCAAGATGTCATGCTGAACAGAGTCAAATGCCTTACTGAAATCAGTGTATATAACATCTGTTTGCATTTTCTTTAAAAAGCTTTCATTGACTAGGGATGAAAATTCTAATAAGTTCGTAGAGGTTGATCGATTCTGAACAAAACCATGCTGCGATGGTGAAATAATGGATTTACAAAAGTGCTGTAAATTAGAAGTTATAATTTTTTCAAATAACTTCGGAATAGCAGAAAGCTTGGCAATGCCTCTGTAATTTGAAATATCAGATCTTCCTCCTTTTTTATACAGAGGAATAATAAATGATTCTTTCCAAATTGAAGGAAATACCGAGGTATCAAGAGACAAATTAAACAGTTTTAATAAAGGTGACCACAAAGAAGCACTGCATTCTTTAATCACACAACTAGGAATACCATCCGCCCCCGGAGAGAACGACGATTTCAACGTACGCATAGCGGATAAAAGAGAGACAGGAGAAATATTAGAAACCATAATAGCATTTCCATTAATTTCAGAATTTAAAATTGGAAAAGAATTAGTTTCAGAAATGGCAGTTGAATAAGTGGATTGGAAGAACTTTGCAAATAGATCTGAAGTATCTTGATCATTGCAAGTACTGTCACAACCTAGGAAAAACGAGGATGGAAACCCAGAAGATTTACGCTTCAAATTTACAAATGAATAAAATCTTTTGGGATCACGAGCAAACTGCCTTTTACAGCGTATAAGGTAATTCTCATAACAACGAGAGTTTAAAATATTGAAATTGGCCTTAGCTAAGGAGTATTTAGACCAATCAACAATCGAACCCGACTTTTTGAACTTTTTAAAACATTTAGATTTAAAATTTTTTAGAGTTGAAAGAGCCGAAGTGAACCAGGGAGGTTTATTAGAAAGAGATTTGGGAAGACACTTAGGAACGCACTTGTCTAGAATAGCATTTAGAGTATTGTAGAATGTTGAAACTGCTAAGTTTACATCAACTGCCTCATATAAAGGAGCCCAATCTGTTGCATTAATGAGATCATTAAGCAAAACAAAATTACATTTATTAAAACAACGCCGCTTTTTAGATGACGAGGGCGTAAGAATTGGTGGACAGTAAATAGGTATTAAAACCTCTAATGTTGGATGATATAAATCCTCAGGTATACAAAAGGGGGATGATCTTAAAACATTAATGCTGGCGTCATCATTAGTAAAAACAAGATCAAGAGAACGATTTAAATGATTAGAAATTGAGTTCATCTGATACATAGAAAGATTAAACAATTCATCAAAAAAATAATGATCAATTGTTGGAATAAGATAATTCGAATTAGGAAATGAGGCCCAAGAAGTGTTAGGTATATTAAAATCACCCAACACAAGAAATAAGTCATTATCTTGAACATATTCATACATTTCTTTAATACAAGATATATGATGACTATAAACTTGTAAATCGGAAGAGGGAGGAATATATGAACAAGTAACGTATAGGGAACAAGACTGAAAAGTTATTTTAACTCCAACAATCTCAACATTGTGAATTGATGAGAATGTAAAAGATTCAGAGAGGAAATGGGATTTAACAGCTATTAAAACACCACCACCTCTACGAGACGCGCGATCAAGTCTATAAATAGTGAAATTATTTGAAAAAACCTCACTATTATAAACATTTTGGCTTAACCACGTTTCAGTGAGGGCTATAAGTTCAGATTGGACACTACAGCTATGCAGAAATAGATTTTTTAATTTAGAATTAAGGCCTCGAACATTTTGATAAATAATAGATAGCTGCGGAAAAAATGGAAAGAGACTTAGTTTTTTGATACAGCCTCAGATGAAGGTTGAACCGAAACGGGATTTAAAGACACTGGAGAAATTCTATTCCGAGTCTTAGGTTTGAATTCATGTACAACAATATGAGGTGGCCAAAAGTTTGGATCACATATTGTATCGAAAAATTCAATTGGGACATTTATTTTAAACGAAGCAATTTCACGAGGAGTCGCAAAATTAAACTTCGTTATAAATACTTTAGTAGAAATTTTACTTTCAATAAAAGCAGACACAGCCTCACATGTCGTATCTGATGAAAGCCTAGATAAGAAAACTTGCTTTCGAGGAGACACAACAGATAAATGGGGTAATATAGGAGTAGGAGACGGTGTAGGAGACGGTGACTGAATGTTGTTCTTAGCTTGAGCAACACTCGGAGAAGCTTTACCTTTTTTATTAGTGGCCTTTTGAATGTCTGTGCTGACACTAGACCCAGATATTACAACAGAATCATCAGGTATTGGAATTGATAATTCTTGACAAGGGGTTGATAAGGTAGGAGATGATAATTGAATGGAGGGAGGAACTAGCAGTGATGGAGTAATCACTGTATTCAGCGGAGAATCAAACTTATACTGATACAAAATATCTTCTCCAGCTTTTAGTTCCTCTTCTAGCTGTTTTGAAAATTTGCTCAGATTTGAATACTGAACCCGCACAGAATTATACATCTTGGAAAAACTTAATTGTTTTTCCAAACAATTCGGGCAAGACCAGCGTAATCCACCACACCCACTTTTGGGAGCAGCCATGACTCTATCACAGTCACGCCCCGAGATGCCAGCACATTTAATGTGCATTAGATTCTCGCACAACCAGCACCCAACAAATTGCATTTGTGCAGAATCAGTGATATGCTGAAGTGTACATGATTTCTTACAGCAAATCATATTGGCAAGTAGGGGAGATAATCAAAACAAAAATACAAACGGATTTAGAGAAAAAATAAAAGATAAAAGACGAAGAGTTGATTAACTGTGATTGAGAGAAACAAAAATCACAAGCAACAACACTCAGCTACTACAAAGATCAAAAGAATAATTAGTAGATGAAGAAACAGAAAATAGAGCGGGAGAGAGCTGCACTACAAACGCAATAAATTTAGCAAGAAACAAAAACAAAACGCTAAGCTAAGCGTGAGCGATGCGACAGCGAACACACACACTAAACCCGTGTAAAAAGCTGAGCGTGAACAAGCGACAGCGAACACACACAGTAACGCGTTTAAAAAAAAAAGAACAGAAAAGCAAATAAGAACAACGAAAGAATAGAAATACTAAAACGAAAATTGCAATTTAGATATACACCGACGCTCACAAAACTTTGTAAATAAAACAAAAAACACAATGTTTAGAAGCACAAATCACGGCAGTATCAAACCAAAAATGCAATAATCACCAATAAACAAAAAATGTGTAAATATACACCAAATCAAAGAACAGAAATAATCAAAAGTACGGAGCGCAAACAAAAACACGTCTTACTCTCACAAACTCAGAACTCTGTATATGTACATATACTATATATTTGTGAACTGAAAAATGACCTAGCTTAATTGGTAAATAATAAATGTCTGAAGAATTAAAATTAATTTATTGAATTGAATATATATATATTTGTTGTAAGATCGGGCAGTATTTTCATTCAACTCTCCCAGAATATTCATAGTACCGAAAGTACTTTATGGGGTTCTCGTATAATATCTTTAAGTGTGGCACTTGGTTTAACTTCGGTTCAACATTAATCATACAGATGTGAGTGGTGTTTAGTAAAATGGTTTTGTTTATGTTTCGTTTACGTATTATGCACTTAGGAGGTATGTGTTAATAGATGTAAATGCACTCGTATGTCGAACTGGAATTCATACTGAGAATTTGCGGCTAGTTTTGATAGTTATGCATAAGTGAGTACCTACTAATGATCGTTTATGAATATATATATGTAAGAAATTGCTTTAAGATCACGGTTTTCGTTATTTTCTTGTTCTTTTTCTTTTCATTTCCCCTTCATTCGCAACAATTAAAGCTACATTTTGTTCGATTTAGTACGGATGAGTGCAGGCGAGGCAGCAATTGTTCCGGTAATATTCATAGCTGCATAGCTTGGCCTGCACGGCCCATTTGCAATTGGGAAAGTTATCCACGCAGGGCGGCGCCTCATCATTTTGGAGCAGTTCGTTATTCAGATCTAGAATGTATATGTAGACCAAGCTAAAATATATCTCAGGTGAAATCATTTCTTTAAAAATACCTTCGCATTTCTGTGCATTGCAACTGCGATAGATGGGTTCCCTCAATGCATATCGGCACTTTGCGGACTCGCGCAGAGCATTCTGTTTGTCATCGTACTCCAGGCACTTAACACTGCGTCGCTGGGTGCCCCCATCGCAGCTTTTGGTGCACTATCAGGGAAAAATAGTGGTTAATAATACCAAAACTCAGATGAAAACCTTAACCCTTACCTCTGACCATTCGGAGTAGTGCCAGCGAGGAGCACAGTATTCAATCTCTTCGTGGGAGCAGTTCTCGAGCGGCTGTGGCCTTAGCTCCGTCTTGCATTCTTCGTCGTCCGTGATAAGCTGATTCTTAATGCACAGCACAGTTCGACTGCGGGTTAGATTGAAGCAGTCGCCACTGCAAGGTGACCAGGGTCCGGTAAACCACTCGCCTAGCTCGCAGGCCGATTGCTCGCAGGGCCTACGGTTCTCAGGAATGTCGCGGGGCTCACAACGCTCGCCTTTAGTCTTGGGGCGATCGCAGAAGATAGTGCGATACTGGACGCCTGGACCGCACGACGACGAACAGTACTGATTCCATTCGGACATTATCCAAACCGCATCGCTGACAACTTTCGGAGCACGGTGGCGAACGAGATGTGTGCCATTGGCGGCATCCGGATGGAGGTGCATGCGATAGCGGGCAGAGTTGCGGCGTCGAGCTTTGGGACACTCACATTGCTTTTCACTGGGCGGCTGTTCCTCCATGCAGGCGGCCTTATCCACGTGTATCACAATGCCCGATGCCAACTCCTGGACGCAGCTCAGCTCACGTCGGCGCACAGACTCTCCATGCTGGCAGCGGCACTCGCCCCACTCGTCATGCCGCCAATATGCCGGACACGGTTGAGTGTTGCAGCGCAGCAGATTCTCATTGAGCACCGGCTTTTCCGAATGGCTGCAACGGCGCTGCGAATAATAACGCACCGGATTCTCACGGGCGCAGCGCACGACCGGCGACTGGGTGCCTCCGCCGCAGGACTTGGTACAGGCACTGAAGCCTACCACCTTCCAGTTGAATTTACGCCTGCGTCCCGTGCGGATGCTGCTGCCAGAGCTGCCATCGTCGCTGCCGGCACCAGCTTTTAAGAAGCCATCGCTGCTCTCCAAAGACAATTCATTTTCCTCCGAGTCCGAGACAATGGGCAATAGGTACTCGTACTTAATGCCAGGATTCAGTATAGTGCTGTAAACCTGATTGGGGAAAATAGAGTCATTATATAAAAATATCTCCTGGACTTCGCGAATTACATACTAGCAGCTCCACAGGGTCTTTGATGGGGCCCGTGCATGTGATCCACTCGGTCACACCCTCGCCCTGCTGCACTCCATCGATGCGGTGATAGTCGAAAGTTGCGCCCGCTGCCTCATACGATCCGCTCTCTGAAATCTCGTTCTCTCCATTGAAGATGCTCTTCTGTTCGCTTGTGCGCAACACTGTAGAAAAATAAGTTATATTAAGTTATATAATAAAATCAAATAAATAATAAAATCACATAAATAGTAAAGTAAAATAAATAATAAGGTAAATTAAAAAATAAAGTGAAGTAAGAAAGTAAAAAAAATAATAATATAAAATAAATAATAAAATAAAATAAATAATAAAATAAACTAAATAATAATGTAAAATAAATAATAAAATCAAATAAATAATAAAATAAAATAAATAATAAAGTAAAATAAATAATAAAATAAAATAAATAATAAAATAAAATAAATAATAAAATAAAATAAATAATAAAATAAAATAAATAATAAAATCAAATAAATAGTAAAGTAAAATATAGTCACATAAATATATCTAATTTACATGCACTATGACTATATATAAATATACTGACTATATACATATATACCTGCCTGTTACATAAATTTTCACAAAAACCTTATACCCTTACTATCCCATTTTCTTTGTATAATAAATTCATAAAATAAAATTTAAGCTTAATATTAGATCGAATAACAAGTCTATGAATCATATGAGGTAAAATACACAAATTTTAAATTCTATGGAAAAAGCTTAAAACTAAATGCTAAATTTGGAGACGCCAAATACGTCAGATATCTGATAAAGTCGATAATGCTTTTAATCGAGTTTATTGAAACCGGAAAAGTGATTCATTATTTGAGATAAAACTTGATATGCAAGTTCTACAGATAGACATGCATTAAAAAGACCGACCGACAGAGTTTCATTGACTTAGATGTTGACCTGGTCTAGAATATATATGTACAATCAATCTATATATAATATACTAGAAGATCATAAATACGTTAGGCAATCATATGGACGGATGGACGGATGGCGGACGGACGGACCAGCAACTAGATATTATGATCAACCCGATTCACACAGACAGACATACATTAATAATAATATAATATTTGGACAATAATAAGTTGAAGGTTTACATGTATAGTCCTCATATATACTCTTTTCCACATTATATCTACCTTTTTGCTTTTGATATTAGAGTGCACACTTAATATTTATAGATAACAGATAATACTTATATAAAATAAAAATTCTCCTAACTTCCTCAACTGCTAGGATTCACGAATTATCGGAGTAGCGAGGTAATGCTGTAATCTGTTTCGCAGTATTTACAGGGTATACGAATCGATATTTAAATATGGTATTCAGCTCACCAAGTAAATTTGCACTATTCTTGAGTTCGGTTATGGATATATTCGAAGCACCCGCTGGTATTGTGGCCACATGAACGTATGCGTCCTCTGGCAATGGATCGCGCGTAAATATTCCAGTGACGGGACGGCAGAGTAGGCCTCCACAGCTGACGGAACCGCTATTAGCGTACAGACCCTTTATGGAGCCATTGCCAAGAACGGCCTGTAATTACACAAAAAAAAAAAACGAAAATATAAATGTATATATAGAGAGATATGTAGATGGTATAATTGATTTCAATTGAAACAAATCAAAGCATTTTGCTTTGTTTACAAAGATCGCAAATGGGGTAAAGGAGAAGGTGGGGGAAATAGAATTCTCGACAGATGTCCAAATTGACTCACCAGCCAGGTTAACGCCAAGTGCCACAGCCAAGGCATATCGCGCACTAAATAATATATATATTTATATATATGCAAGGTGATCTGTGCTATATTTGTTTTGTTTATGCCTACAATTTAATTGTTTGATTTATACTAGATGTCAGTGCACTATATAAACAAACGTCTCTACTAGATGCGCGTAAAATAAATTAAGTTATAAATTGCGAATAAGCTAAATTTGAAGTGCGGCAGCCATAAAACCATACATATATAATAGATGTTAGGATATATAGCATAGTTAAAGCTTAGGGGGCTATGGTATATAAAATCAAAAAATTAAAAAATCTTTGTATTGAATTCACGGATCAACACAGTGATTTGAAATGTCTAGTTCTTACGGTATACAAAAATGAAATAAATTTATCGATTTTAATCGATAATGAGAAAACAAGTTCAACAAGTAAACTGTTATAAGTATACGCTTACAGCCTAGTTGCTCTTTAAAAGTATATGAATCATATCAAATGGAATACAAGAAGTGATCGACAGATATATATTCAAATCAGGTTGTTATATAAATGTTGCGAATTGACTACTAAACGTATATACCCACTCAGCAAGAGCATCGAATGGCAATTCTATAAAAATACAATTTCGAGTAGAAAATAAATATATGCAAATAGCTCTGTTGTGGGCGAAGGTGCAAATGGAATTTATATTCACTTCCGCTCCAAGTGCGAATTGCCAATATCGAATTCTTAAGTGTCTGCATGTACACTTTATATATGTATATTTCTATGTTTATATATATATATATATATATAAATATATATATACATATATATTTATATATATATATATATATATATTGAAGTTGTGATAAACTCGTAAATGTCTGATGGCTATTTGCTGATCGCTCTGAGTGCCACGCGGGCGACTATCATCGAGTATGTAGTACAACACCATTTCGAAGCAAAAGATAATTCTGTTTTAATGGCCAACAGGCAGCAGCAGCAACAGCAGCAGCAACGGCAGCCGCATTTGACGCACTTTTGCAAGTTTACGATGGACACATTTCACTTGGCCACAGACTCACTTGGTTGTTTACGACCTGACCAGCGCAAGATTAAAGTGCTTTTTAGATACCCAACATTAAACAGAAATAGGGTATATGAAAGCTGGTAAAACGCCTAAGCAAACTAAGGCTTCGAGGCTCTAAAAAGTTTGGTAAATATTTTCTATAATATACAAATAATTTTCTAAAATTTTTGCCTTTTTGATTCCTGATACAATAATGCTTGAACTTTATGGCTTATAACTGGAATTTTGTAGATTAAAATAAAAGATGCGGGTTAGAACATAGAGCGCCTGCTAGTCATAAAAAAAAGTATTATATTTTAACTATAATAAAAGTTAAATAATAATTAAAAAAGGTAATAACACCGAGAGCGAATATAATGATACCCTACTTCACACATTTAATGAGTATTACGAGCTTATAACTGACATGGCAACATCGAAATCTGTTCATTATATTAAACTGCTTAAAAGAATAAATTCTTAACGGCTCCGAAACTAAAAGAAGTTGACTGGAATATAATGTTAATTAATAGGTAAATACTAATACTACAAAAAATATAAATAAAATGATCACTTTAGAGACTATAATCAGTTGACATATTATTTAGCTTTTTTTCTAAATAGATTAGAAATCACATTTTTTCTAAAATTATATTGAAATAGTTAGAAATATCTTAAATGTGTATAGTAAAACCATATTTTATAGAAAGAAATGTAAAACAGAGGGTATCATGCAGCACATTATATGGACATTGCTTAACCACGCTTCAATTTCTATTCATCACCAGCTTATATTTCCCGCACATCAAAATTAATATAAATACCACAAAAACTTAAGTATACATATTAGCAAAATTTGTATATTTTGTGCCTATCAAATTTAAATTTATATGATTTTTTCAGATATAAGATATATACAAGTGGTTTAAAATAGCTTTAGCTAAGAGCAACAAACACAAAGAGAGGACATTACAATAGCCATAAAACAAAAGTCCCCGTATAGACAAGAGAAAGCTTGAATAAAATATATAAATATATATTTCGATCTGCATACAATTGAGGAAAAACTAATATTGACGTAGATTTGGATTTCAATTAAAAAATAGGCTGAATTTTCAAGAAAGCGGCAAATGGATCTAATTAAAGAATTCCAAACCCATTTAAGTATATTAGTACATTGCGTAAATGCATATTGTACATATAGTTATGAGAATCCAATGTATTCAAGTGAAAGTCTCAAGCGTTTTGCACAAATTGCCAAAAAGAACAAAATTAATTAGAAATAAGTTTTTTTTTAATTTCTGTACGTTTGTGCGATTAAAAAATGTAATAAATTAGTTATTTCTTGACAGACTCTTTCTTTAGGAATTTAAAACTAAAATGGCAATAAAACTGGATTAATAGTATTTAAAATTTTAATTTATAATATGAAAATTATATTAAGCTTTAATGTACTTTTAAGGTACTTTATTTAAAAACTAAAAAGATTAACATAATCATATATTTAAAAAAATTATATTTATTCTTGCAAATTTTAAAATTAAAATTGAAAAGCTGAAATTGTCTGTTAATTTTTTTTTTTTTTTATTTAGAATATATAAATAATTTCTTTAAAAGAAAAAAAGTATTTATGTATACAAAATTTACGAAAAACTCGAGAAATACTCGATATTAATTAACTTGCTTGATATTTGAATATTGAAAAAAAAAGATTTAATTTATAATAAATTAAGAAATGTTTGGCAATATTCCTTATAGAAGTTTAGCTCAAGTAGTCAAGTTATTTAATTCTTTATTTCGTTTTTGTTCTTGTTTTGCATGTTCAGAAAACATTTAATGCCGACTAATTTAGCTGACATGATTATTCAATTAGAGTAACAATATTATTAATTACAAATTTGTTTAGATTTTAATCTGATTTCCGATAGATTTTTATATATATTTTGTTATTTGTTTTGAATTGTTTAACTGGTTTTTGATTTCCTTTGATTGTTCTTAAACGGTTAAACGATGCGCGGTTCTTAAAGATACGAATACGCATGTGTTGCGTGCTTCGATTCGCGCCGCTAACTAAAATATTCGGCAAGGCGATTCATTTATTTCTAAAGAGTTTTTCATAACTCGAAGTGTGTGTGCACCACAGACACAATCGACAAACGTTTTCATACTCGTTCACGCAGCCAGAAGAGCATATTGGCTTTTCCAACTTGCGTTCAGGCAGACAGACCGACGGATAAACAGGTTCGTAATTTGAATAACTGTGATTTTGTGAATCCTTATCTGATAGAATCGCATTAAATAAATAAAACTAAAACGCCAGGGAGAATTTGAAATACAAATGACAGATAAAATGGCTAAATAAATACAGTTACGTCCATTTGGGGTGTGGCTTGTTAGTCAGAGGATTACTTAAAGGGGTTTTATAGACTTAGAAATATGTATTATCTGATACATTCAATCTTTCAGCCATGCCTACATTGCGCCCTTTTAATAGAAGCTGATGTTTAGAATCTGATACGTATACATATAGAGAATGTTTTATATATAATATATGATAAATAAAAAATTATTTGATTCATCTGATATATAGATTCATGTAGAGAAGCTGTTATATAGATCTACTTTATATCCCACCTACAGTGAGCGTGGGCGTGGGCGTGGGCTTGGCATATCAAATAAAGCTTTGTTATGCATTCGAACAAGTTCAATCTCCCATATCTTAACTACTAGGAATAGCAATTTGAATGTAATAGAACGGGTAATGATGAAGTCGCTTCCACCCGACAGCTTGATTTTTTTATGGACAGCTCTTTGTGTATGAGTGATACACACAGAGACATACACAGAAAAATAAGCTCTCGCTTTTTCTTTGTACTATCCAGCAAGAAGCTGAGCTATTCGTGTGTAATATATATTGAAGAAGAGCAGGTATTTATTGTAATTGAGACTGCTACGAATATCTAATCAGAGTCGTGTACTCATTTGCATTAACATGGCCTTAATAAATTGGAAAAACAGCTAAGAGATTAATGGAACGAGCATAAATTGTGACTAGTTGTTAATTAATGGAACTACTGTGCGAGCTGATAGCGTGTTTTATCTGCAATCAGTTATAATTGTTATTGTTAGTTTTATTATGCGATCGAGTGGTATTAACATTCACCTTGCAAATGCCGTCGACACATATTGCCCGACCCACTGAAGTGGACGGATTGGAGCGATAATATTCAGCAGGCCTCTGGCAGGGGGTGCCATCAGTAACCGTATCATTGAGTGTGGCAAAGTATTTCATGCCCAGAGGCTTGCAGTTCAGCTCGCACTCGGCGTCGTCTGATAAAGAAAGCGAAAGTCAATTACAGACAGATTCTTCACATAGATACATATGTATATATGAGTATGTATTCCCTACCTTTGATGTATGGCTCCCAGTTGTATTGCCGACCCTGAAAATCAACTTTATTGTATGCGGCACATTGATATGCACGAATATCCATTGATTCCGTTGGACAGGCAAGGTCATTGCATATCTGGTAGCGCTTAGAGAGACCCACACAAGTATCACTCATATATACTCTACTCGTCGTAGAATTTCTGCAAAAATAAAGTTAAGTATTAGATAAAGCAATAATTATTATAATCGCGCAGCTCGTAAAGTCCCCGGAATAGACTATGAAATTATGGTTATCTCAGTCTAGAATAATTCGCCGTCTTTCGTTTATACCCTAAAACACTTCAAACGTAGATGTTGAAGGTATAAAGATTTTGTTACAAACTATGTAACAGGGCATACATTGCGTTATCTATTCTAAAAGGAATACGTATTCTTAATAAATCTTAGTTAGGCCGCATATAAAGGGGCAACATACACATTTAAAATATAGTTCATTCTGGTTCCATATATCAAACTTACTAAACCTTAATTTGTATGATTCATATATGTTCAGGTCATTCACGTAAGTAAAACGTATAAGATAAGCTAAATGCACATATTCCCCTTTCATATATATATATTCCCCTTACATGACCAAGTCAGAAAATCTAGTTATCATTATTAAAAATCGTATTATGGTCCAATTAATCAATACCGAAATTAATCAATAGCATTTCCTATTTGAGGAGTATGATCACATGTATGTCTAATAATTATATATATAAACTGTAAGCTGTGAACTATTATGAAGTGTCTTACGTTCATAAGACTTTCACATCTTTACATCTGAGCAGAGTAGACCTTGTCCAGCCCATATTTGAATATCCTGAACCCATTAAAAATGGGAAATTCAAGATATAATGGTAAGGTTGAAATGTATGTAATAGTCAGACGGAGGCGTGACAGACCCCAGAAATATATATATATTCTTGATAAGGGTGACAAGCCGAGTCGATTTAGCCCTGTCCTTCTGTCCTGTCTGTCCTTCCGTCCGAATGTATGAACGTGTCGATCACACTCTACTATCGAGTTTGGTTAAAAAAATCAATAACCATTTTTTTTCATGAAATCTAAATTCAGTTATAAAATGATGTGTATTCTATACAATTTTCAAATACTAAAGACTTGTGCTTAAGCAAATATAATGACATTATTAAGCTGTGAAAAAAAGTTCCTAAACATTTAATTTTCCATAATATAAGCATGCTACAGCCCAAGCGCAATCGCTGCGTAAACTGCGCAGTTAGCAGAGCGCGTGCTAATGCGTACGTGCGTGTGTATGTATTGGCCGCAATATACGCATGTGTAAAATTAGCATAGAATGCGGAGTATCGGCTCTTCGTCTAGTCTATAGTCTAGACTATATTGTTATTCATAATATTTTACATTATTATTCTATATTCCAGATCTTTTCTATCTATAATGTCAAACTATCAGCTGCAATTAAAAATTCTTTAAAAGAGTTTGGCTGATATAAAATAATTATTAATTAATAAATTTCTTTTAAGAAAATATAAAAAAAAATGTGCATATATATGTATATACAAAAATATTATAATAATATTTTATCATTATCTCAACGGCTAGGTTTTTATTGCCCTTGACTCAATTATAAGCAACAAGAATTATATAGAAACCAGTTATAAACCATTTTGTTAGATTTCTCGCCAACTCTCTGATAAGTCCAACAGAAACTCTACATCATTTGAATAAACTATTAAAGAAGCTTAAAGTTTAATTTTTTTTTATGTTTATTTAATTTTAGTGTGTAGACAAATGACGATTAAACTTCAGCTTAATTAAATTCAATGCTTTTTAAATATGAGAAGAAAATTAATTCTTAGTTCAGTTCAGCGAATTTCGTTTTGAGGAATTCAATCACACCGGCCTTAGCGGGATTTCTGATTTCGAAGAGTGTCTTATGCTTATCATCGATGGAAACGGAATCGGCTAGAGCTGCTTGGGCTTGAGCCTTCAGCTCTTTAATCTCGGCGGCATACTTCACGTCAGCATCGGACAGAACCTTCTCGAAGAACTCAACAGCATTCTTTAGGTCGCCGTTGATCTGTGGTAGCGAATCCTTCTTAAGGAAGTTTACGAACTCGGGACTGAAACCCTTCTCCAGGTTCAAGAAACCATCCCTCTTAGCCTCAAAAACGTCTTGCTTCTGCAGGCTCTCAAGCTCGGATATGGCCTTCTCAATATCAGCCTTAAACTCACCCTTGGCCAAAAGCTCCTTGTAGAAGCTAATGGCACTCAAAATATCGTTATTGATTTGATCTGATTGCAACTTGGATTGCACGAATTTGCCGAATTCAGGAGAGAACTGCTGGGGCACTTCGTTGATTAGAGTCTCCTTCGCGGTTAAGTCCTCGGTCTTCAGAGCGGTTTCATAGATGCCGATCAGCTTCTTCAGTTCCTCCTTATGAGAGCCATCGTCATTGGCGAGGTATTTCTCGTATTGCTGAAGCTGTCCGCGGATATGGATATTCAAGCTCTCAGCAGGACTCTCCGACAACACGCACTACAAATATGCTTCAGCATTACACCTCCGTTTATAGCCACAAGAGAATTCTATTAGACATACCTGCACAGCAAGTGCCAGAGAGAGCAGGCAAATGGTCAATAGTCTGGACATTCTGATATAAAAATGTTAAATGAACAACAGCTCCAATGCGTTGGTTGCCGGAAACTCAGGCTTTTCAAAACTCAGATCTCGTATTTATAGCAAAAATCTGTTCTCAGCATTGGGGCTTTTTATTATTTATTTTTTTTTTTTTAGTCGGTCATCAAAACAAGCGTACAAAGTCTGGCATTGTTCAGATGGAGCCTTGTTTTTGTAGTTGTTATTGCTTTTCTCGACTTGTTGGGATTTCTCTTTAGCTGAAAACAAGTCCAAAATGTCGAGAGAGACAAATAACCGAGTTTTGCTCAAGATTACAAGACTGGCAGATACCCTGTAGTAATGTGACACATTAACTATCAACATATTTTTAGCATTATAGTAGAGTTTCAGCTGAGTTGAAATACCCGCTGTTATTTTGCATAGATTCTAAATATGATATTCAACAATATGTATTTGGGCTTCGCTTTGATTATTCAGTTATTCCCCCTATCAAGAGCAGACATATTTTAAATAACGGCAAATATATACAATTTCTATATAACTAAATGGTATACAGGTTTCCGTGATACGATTCTCTTGTTTTTTCTATTTTTTAACTTCTTGAATTTACGAGCCACGTCGAACGGAATTAATGTTTGCTCACAAAGTGGATTAGTTAAGTCAATAATTAACTATTTAAGACTGAGATAAATAAAAATGGAAAAAAAACACAAAATTGATTATTTATGTACATGAGATGGAAAAATACAAGCGAGACCAAAACGCTGAACGTATTTGCTCAACAACAAGATACCCTGTACAGCCCACGTGGAATATTAAATAAAGAATAAATGATTAAATAGTAAAAAATGAATATAAAATTATTTTCATATATTTGCAATATATGCAAAATTATTCGGAGGTAGTGTAATATCTCCAGTGTCTATGCACCAAGGCAACTTTGTTTTCATACCATATGCAGCATATATATCTCTCTTAAATGTTGACAAAACAATTAGCACGAATTACTTTTCAGCCAAAATGACGCTAGACGCATACAAAATTGAACCACTAAAAAAACCCCAAAGCTTGAGGTTGAAACCTGTTTTTGGTTCGAAGGGATGACTAAGAATCAACAGACGAATATTCCGAAGTCACAACCTAGCTTCAAGTACTTTCATTTACTCGCAAAAGTATATAAAAATAGCTACATATATATAAAGACAAATGAAATATTGTAACTAGTTACATAATAACTTCATTGTCTTTGGAGAACGTTCCCAATCGCACGCAGATCTGGATAGCGCAATCTCTGGCGCGTGACAGGGCTCCGAAATGTCTTTTAATTATCCGATTTACCTTATGTTCAGCTATTAGAGGTCATTTTGTTCGAGCATTAATAAAGACGTCGTTAAATTTGAATTGCTAATTAAAAGAATGAATCTATTCATGCTGCACCGAAGATAATATACACTCAAGAACATTATAAGCAAATTTAACGAATGACTCTATTAAAATGACTCTGTACACCTACAGAAATTATCTAGCTATTATTAATGAAAACTTTTGCAGCTCAAGAGAAAAAAAAAATTAAATATAAAATCATTGTAAAATATTATAATAAAAAAAATGATTAAAGAAAAAATATAAATAATTGTTGTTTATATATATATATATATATATATATATATATATATATATATATATATATATATATATATATATATATATATATATATATTTATATTATATTTTTTTAGTATATTAAATTTCTATTAATAAAACGATTACTAAAATAAAATATTATGAAACTTAACATCTCAACAAATATCTTCAAAATCATATTCACCTTCCTTTCTTAGAGAAAAGGAAAGCCTCAATTATTTTATTATGTATTATATACACTTTTTAACATGACTACAGCATCATTGATTTAGAAGCTACAAAAAATACTTCTAATTGTTTGTTATATATATATATATATATATATATATATATATATATATATATATATATATAAATATATACTAAATATCATGCTTGAATATACACTTTAAAAAAAAAAATAATTTTATCTATGAATAATTAATTTAATCTATGAACTTTTTAAGCAAAACCGCAATAATTATGACTCTGTGAATAAACGTACACTGAGCGAATCATTTTCTACTTTATTGTTTTCCACTTAAGTCAAAGTTTTTTCTCCGACTATGTTAGAGCGCATCTGAGTTAGAATTTTTTTATTTGTAAAAAAAAGCTTATCTAAATTTATATAATTATATTTATACTCTTTTTTTATACATCAAATTAAATCTATCAAATGCTTTAAGAGTTTTATCTTATATTTCAAATAATTCCAGGTAGAAACAGAATAAATTTAAGGTGCGACACAGGATTACTCTTAGTTATAATTTAAATCTGGGTTAGAGCTTGATTGGCTGTCTTATGTCCATATACACATATATTTAAAATACTTACCGATCAATGCACTTGCGAGTCTGATGCATTACGCCGCCTCCACAACTGCGCGAACATTCGCTCCAAGGATTCCAATTGGCCCAGCGAGGAAAGGGTCTAAGTTTGGGCTTGGGCTTTGGTTTTCTGGAAGTCGAAGTCGTAGTCGTTGTGGCAGTTGAAGGAACATTATTCAATTTCGGCAATGTCAATGACGTTGTAAAAACATCGGGCTCTTCGGCTATGAGGGATTTAGTTGCCAAAGTCGGCGTCACTGTGGTGCGTACTTGCGATATTTTAGTTGAGTTGGTATTATTTAATGCTTCTTGAGTGTCGAGGCTACGTGTTAAGATGGTGGGCAACACGTCGATGTTAGCATCGCCAATCAAATTGCTATTGATGGAGCTAGTTTCGTTTTCCGTGTACACCTCATTGACGCTTGAGTTTTGTTTTGTTGTAGGTTCTTTGTTTATGCGCCAAAGTTTCGCTGGCTCAAAAGATGATTTCCATTTGGTATATTTGACTTTTTCCGATCTGAGCTTGTGTCTATTTAGCCATTCTTGATGTTTCTGTAATATATGTGATTGGTGACTATTATTAGAATAGTTTATAGAAGAGTATATAGTATATAATATGCAAGTAGAAGCAATGTACACTAATCGAGCATGCCCGACTAGAAGATACCTGTTACCATTTATTGCCTGTTACTGGGTTCAAGATTTATTAATATTAATATAATATAATATGTGTCCCAAAGCTCAATGCTTCAATATTTGATATGAGCTGTAATTTGTATGCCACAAACCCATTGGAAATGGGAAAATCAGGGTATTATGTTTTGTTAAAATGTGTGTGACAGGCTGAAGCAAACGTGGTTAACTCGATGAGCTGAGTCGATATAGACATGCCTGTCTGTTCAACCGTCCGTCCGTCCCTATGCGTGGACACGTCGATCTTAGAACCAACATTAGTTTTTTTTTTTTGTAGATTCGTACATAAAACTCAGAGAGTAGTTATCGACAGTCTCAAAAAAGTTAAATAATATTATTAATTAAATTATATCTTGTACATATTTGATTATATCGCACTCTTTGCCCCAAATTTTGAAAGAACTCTTAGTCGTTAGAAATGGCATGTAGGGAATATTGGGGAATAACTCGAATATGATAATGTATGGGAGTTAAAGTACTAAATTAACTACATTTTTAAAGGGATACCGGAAATATATTCAAATATATTTACCCAAAAACGTAAGACCTTACCCAACCCACCCTCAACAAATAATATTATTCATAGCAACTTACCTTAATTCTCTCTAATGTTGATGTGTCCGCAACAATTAATTGCGTTAAGGCTGCAATAACTAGGCAAATCCTAAAAAAAAGAATAATTATAATTAGTAAAAAAAAACGATTCATATCATAAGTTCTAGATGGGACTTACGACAATATATATATAAAATTTGCCATTGTATTGCATTTATCGAACTCTCGGACTACATAGGAATGCGACTAATCTGAAAGAAGAAAGCACAAGTATTTTCAATTTGTTAAAATAGTCTAATTCATTAATACTACACTTATCGGTTATTATAGTGATAATTAGTTACAACTACGTAAAACTGGGATTCGCGCCCCTACGATAAAGCAGTCACACTATAATATTGATTTTTAAAGGGGTTCCTGACCTTAGTCCCTTGTCTGCCTGTTGTGCAATTATATAAAAAGTAGCTTAGGGAATTCGACCGACAACGTATTATAAATATTCCATATCTATATATGTATACATAAATCAGCTCTTTAACAATCTATTCCCTGGTGGTGGCATCCCTTGTGAAATGGTTGCGCTAAAGTAAAATCAATTAAGTCAATTAATTTCAAATGGAAAGAGCAATTAAATGCGACTATAGAGAGCTATAAACATATTCAGTTAACTCATCATATGAGCCTGACAATTAATTTCAGAGTCAACAAATGGGAATGCTGTGGTAGAGGTGCCTGATTCCTAATCACGATTTGTCAAATAACATATATTCCTATCTCTAGATGAATCAAGCTGGCATACACAAATAAATACTCAACATTTTATCTCTTTCGCTTCATTGTGCGTATGTGTCTACAAGTCAATAGTTTTATACTTGTTCATGAAATTAGAGGAGTATATTGGCTTTATACGATATCCGTAATGCTTCATCGCTCTTGGGAAAAACCTGAAATTTTGATGCATACTCATTGGTATCATCAGCAGAGTTTAGATTTTTTAGATCCGATCTCAAGGAGCGTGAAATCGAGAAATCATATATATACTACATATATTATACATACATATATTACAAACTAACTTATTTCCACAGATTTAAAGCTGAAAATCTTAAATCTAAATATTAATGTACATAGCAAATCCGAAAATTTCGATTGTGGATTATATTTATGGGTCGCAAACGATTATTAAAAAGTCGTTTGCGACCGACTGCAACATTACTGCTTGTGACTTTATTGATTTAGGAAGTGAGTAAAGTATGCTGGTTATCTTCTAGACTGCATTAAAAAAATCAGAATATCGAATATTTTTAAAGAATTAAACTAATAAATCAAGTGTTCTAAGCAAACTAAATTATTATTTATTCAGTTCTGTCATAGAAGTCATATAGCTGTCACAGCGTTCAGACACATTGGAATTCTACAATGAAATATATATGTAGACAAATATATATCTCTACTTCAATTTGAAAATACACTCAGAGAAAAGGGCAGACAAGCGGATATGATGGTAGAAAGATTGGTAACTAAAAAATAATTTAATTGAATTATTTTATGAATATTCATAGTATTCCTTGAATTGCGTACAAAACAATTCATAAGTAAATGTTGATTAAGATAAAACTGAATTCTTCTATGAATTTATAAGAATTACAATATTAATTGCATAAGTTAAAATTATCGTTTTTAATTATTAATATAAAAATGAATGCTTCCAGTAATTTATAAGATTTACAATATTAATTACATAAATTAAAATTATCCTTTTGAATAATTATTATTAATTAGTTAATTAAATTTTAAAAAAATGTTTTTTTAAATATATATGTATATAAGGACCATTTATATTATTTTTCAAATATTTAGTTTTTTTTTATATTAAAAATCTATATTGATTCTTAATCTCTAATTCATATTGCATTTCTCTGTGTATGCATTGTATTAGGCACATCTAAGTGCAATTGATTAATTTATTCTTGAATTCATAAATTATAATCAATTAAAATAAAATATTCAATTAATTATATTTTTTACTTTTTAAGTTTAAACTTAAAGACCTTTTTGGAGGATTCTTGTTCAATATCTAATTCAGAATGCATTTCTCTGAGTGTATGCGTTCTATTAGCCATGCGTACATAGACTCGTTGCGAATGTTTGAATGGGTTTCAACACATTTCTATGTACACATCATCCAAAGCTTATTTCTCTTGCGGATGCTTTTACGCATAGCTGAGCTTAAAAATGAAAAAAAAAAAAAACGAAAAAACAAAAAGCAAAGTATACGAAGAAAGAACGCATTGAAACATGTGATCATTAATCTGGTCGTAATTTGCGCTCGCTGCGACAGAGTTCGACACGCCCATCCCTCATTTATAATGAGCCGCTGTTCAGATCGGCTCGACTTAGCTCAGATCGGTTCAGAAATGAAACATTACATCGGCGAATGGCAAATTGTCTAAGTGTGTATGTATGTGTACATACAAACTATATATACAAATATATATACATATGACTGCTACCCATGGGCGGGTGCGACCAAATTAACTGCGTAGATTCGCTTTCAGCGATAGCGTCAAAAATTTTCGGGATGAAAAGAGAATATTATCAGCCAGCTCATCGGAAGTCGTTAGATCGAATAGACTAGCATACATGTACATGTACATATGTGTGTATGTATGTACATATATTGATGAGGCATATAGGAAATTGAATGTACATATATTTAAGCCAATTTTTGTATACCCTCAGAGCTTATAATGTCTGAAAATTGATTAGACTTCGAAGAATATATTTTGGTATTAATTGAAGTATGCACTATATGAGTATATTAGAATATAATCAAACCTAAGCACCTCTAGCCCAAGCAAAACATAAAGTTTGTTCAAATTTAATAAACAAGCTTTAAATATTGAAGTAAAATAATTTAAATTAAGCTCTACAAAAATTTGTGTAATTAAAAGGAGAAAACAAACTTTAATCATTAAAAAAATTATATATCTTTATTATTTCAAAATTTTCCCACAATAAAAATTATAAAATTAGGTGTACCCGATTTTCGGTTTAGGCTAACCACATATGAAAATTACTAAGTTTGTTAGGTTTCAATCAGATAAATATAACCTTAGCTAAAGAATTTGTATATCATAAAGAATCATAGCAAAAAAAGTTAGATTCAAAGTAAAATTAAATAAAATGCATTACATAAAAGCAGAGTATCTGAGTTTCATTCAGCTTGAATATAAATATATATAAATCTCCACGTACCCCTCTAAAATATATATAAAAACATATATTATTTAAAGCCCACTTGAGAGCTGATTAAATCATAATAAAAAAATTTAATTTTGCTAAATATTTCGAATAAAAATGTTTTTAAAAGCTGTTAATTAAATAATAAAACATTTTGCCTCAGATTTGTGCTTATATATTAGCTGTGTGTTTTATACTAGCTCCACACACTCATTAAGCATTATATATTTATATATATATATACTATATCTGACGCTTATGTGCTGTATAATACACATTGTGCAAATTCAGCAAATCGCCCGTGACCATGCTACAAAAAGAGTGAAACAAATGCGAACTGAAGCAGTTGCTGGCATCGTTTAAATAATTTGGACATTTTTGAGCAATACAATAAAGACATACACACATACATATATTCGTATATCCACATATATAGACGGGTGTGTTCGCCTAGTAAGCTTCCATAGAACTTCATTCCCAGCTGCTTGACAGACAATGCTAGACGAATGGATACGATTGAAATTGTCATACACTATTGACCTTCATGGTGAATAGTTTTCAAAGTGAATGTTTCGAATACTTGGGCACTGCCCAACACTAACCCACATTATCCATAATGGATATTGCCCAATTTTTTTTTGCATACAAAAATTATTTTTAGAAGTAAAGATCATTCTTCTTGCAATGCTTGATTGATATGTAGAGCATAACCAATAACCTTTGCGGTCTATAGATTATTTGAAAACAAAAAAGAGAACAAAATATACCCTATATGGTTTTAACTAAGTGCCAATAACCCCATATAAGTTTCAATGTTATAGCTAGAAGGTATTAAGGTAAATTTTTAATACGTGATAATTTTGGAACTAGGTCAGAAATGTCCACATTAATCGTGTTAATTAATATAGATTTCGGTATTGATATTTATAAAAAAAAATTGAATATTGTGAGATATTAGAAATAATTTTATTTAAATAATTTAGAGTACATTTGTATTTAAATGATATAATTTAATTTATTAACTTGTTAAAAAGTAAAAAGTTAAAAGTTTTCATTAAATATTAAATATGTGTATAAAATAATTTAGAGTTTTGTATTCAACAAATGATTTTCTCGTTATTATTTTGTATAACGTCAAAAATATTCAGACAGCAAAATAAGTATTAATTAATTAATGCGGAATAATTAAAATTGTATTATGAGAAGGAGCTGTTGCTTCTTTAACAATTTCAAATTCTTTTGGTAAATAAATTGAAATATATTAAAAAATATTCTTTGAAAATTAAACATTTTAATTAAAAGTAATATATTATGTCCTGATTATATATTATCCTATATTTTGTAGATGATTTTCAATTTTATATTTGAGCGCTAAAACATTTTTTCAAATTAATAAATAAATTAATTAAATGTTTTGAATGATATCAAACTCAAATTAAAATAATTTAAAATTTATTAATTGCTTTAAAAGAGTTTGATTTATTTATTTTAATTTCTGCTTGCATTTCTAATAATAATAAATAAATAATAAAATAAAATAAATAAATAAAATTTAATAAAATCAATTATACTATTAATACAAAAACCGTTAATTTTTCTCTGCTAAAAACTTGTTAAAAATTTCAGGCAATTGATTTGAAAAATTTGAATCATCAGATACATTTGACGCCTTACAAATTTGTAGCTCGGGAATGTAGTCAAGGCTATAGAATGGAGCCAATTGGTTGGTAGAGAAGATGCAGAGAGTGCATCAGCATTAAGTAACTTTAATGAGCTCGCGCACTTCTCGAATATGTGTCGATGTCGCTATTCCCGAGTCAAGCATGCTTCTATGTACATATAGATAGATATTTGTTTGAAAATACATATTTATAAATAAATATATAAATGCAACTTGTGTTCATAAACTGTACTTGAAGAAGCTCTGAGCAAGCCCTTTACAAAATGAAAGGCTGTGAAAAGTGCCTAACTAATTGCATATTTATGCCCCACACAATTTCTACACACTTCAATAAAAGCGACAAATATATGTACACATATGCATATATCGGATATGAAGTGTATTCAAACGGAATCGAGTCAAGTGTCTGCAATATTTGCATTCGAGCTGAACAAAATATGCGTTTGCATTTGAAGTTTTCGGTCATTCAAGAAGTGTTTATGTTTATTTATGGATATGTTTGTTAACTTTTCCATATCTCATTTTATCATGTGTCTATGGATAGAATCCGATCCAAGTGAAACAAAAACAGTTGCTGAGTGTACGTCAACAAGTGCGTCTCTCAAAACGGAATATGAATGAATCAATGAAATCTAAATTATTTCGAAACAATATAATTTATTGTTGTAAATAGTAGTGGCGAAATTGTAAATCGAAAATATGAACAAAAATATTTTGAAAATATGAAAATGTATATATTGGAATATTAAGCAATGTAATTTATTAATCGAATTTTGGTGATCAAGCAATTTATTATATTTTTGAACTTGCAAAAAAAATTGAATAATAAATAAAAATTCAATTATATTATGGAAATAATATATTTTTATCATACATTAAACTTTTCAAATTTGTACCTTTTTACAATTAATATTATATTATAAATAATTTTTATATTAATTGTATTCAAATATTTCAATATGTATTCTATAATTTTTTATTTTATTATATGTTATTTAAAAAAAAAAACCAAAAAAAAAAAATATATATATATATATATATATATATATATATATATATATATATATATATATATATATTTTTATTTTTTTTTTTATTATTATTTAATCGTATAAAACTGTTTCTAAGTATATTGTCTATACAGTTTGTTGATCGCTATTATCCTTACTAATTTTGATTATCTCCTTTCATTGATTTTTTAAATAATTTGAATTATCTAAAATTTCTTTTATATTCTTTACGATACGTTTTAATACAAATTATAGAATATTTCAGTTTTTCTTATGTTTCAGTTTTTATTATGAACAGTTTTTACGCTAACACCTTTTCTACTTTTTGAATTATTTTTATTTAGATTAAAAATCTACAATTCAGTGAATACTCACTACCCACTCCAGCCACCATTTCTCATATTTCTCATAGCTAACACTTATAGTAAGATTGTTCAAATCTTTTTTGAGAGCTTTTTTCCAATACAAAAGACTCTTAGTGAATATTTCAGCTACCTATCGACAATACCTAATGGCATAATTTTCAATTTTTACTATTTTACATTTATGTAGATACATATGTATATGTGGTCTATTGTCTTGTAAGATTGATTGATGCACTTGAGAATGAAATCGGGAGGAGAAGGAGAAGGCTGAAATGTCATTGGGCCATAAGTGCATTTTGTAATTGTGACGTTGCGATGAAATTGTTAGAGCCATCAAATATATTTCAATTTATTATGTTTTTTCTTTTTCTTTCTCTTTTGCTTCGAATGTGCGTTGGCCGCCTCCTTCATCCAGTTTTGATAGCTTTAAAAGGGGGGGCACGACGCGTGGCATTGTTTAAGACGCTGGTCACACGCTATCAACTCGGCTTTCTGATGGGTTTATTAGAGAAACTGAAGTTGGGGTCAGGAATGCTGAAAACTTAATACCCTAGCCGATTCCAGCATAAAAATAAAATCTTCCTTGGCATAGAGATAAGCCACTGATATAGCTAAAAGCCACCAAACATGTTGTATCTTATAGATATAGATATGATTATACGATAGGAATCATATAGCAATCATAGATATATAAAGTTAAGATTCATCATTGAAGCCGTATAATAATTAAGTAGAGTCATATAGTTTATTATGATATAAAAATGAGGTAAGCGCCAGCATATCATTAGATTCGTTCTTCCTATATTGGCTATATGACATAAATAAATAGAGCTATATAAACTTTGGCTTGGCGTCCTGAATATATATTTGTAGATATATAATAATTATATATATTTTTTATTATTGATTTTTTGATGATTAAGATATAGATATTTATATACTATATAATATATCATAAATATGTATGTATATAAAAATATATATTTTTATTATTTGTTCAAATTAAAAAAAATGTATATGAAATTGCATTTTTTTAAATATATTTTTATGATTTCGGTAAGTCTTGACGTCTAAGAAGTTATGCCTCTTAGTCAACTTTTTTTAAGCAACGACAAAACTATATTTAAATATAGTTTGACATTAAATTTTAAAACATCATTTATAAGACACTAAATTATATGGTCAACACTCCTTCCTAGTTTCTATGTAAGCTGAAACAGATTGCTTACCATTAAAAATAGTTTAAAATGTTCGATATGGTTTAGGTGCTTAAATATGCCTATTGTGTAAAAAGTCACTTTTCGTAAATTTCATAACTCACAAATGTTTCTGCATTTGCCAAAGATCATTTGCATGGCACGCACATATATAAATCATAATATGTTATTGCAATGTTTTCACCAACGGGGAATTTCGGGCGTGATAACATTTAGGAAAAAACCGCCTCCCAAATATAGATGCATAAATTAACTATAACTAACAAGTTCGAATATTTTCCCGATAGATTTTCGTTTCAATTAAAGCCGCCGTCAACATCGCGTGGTACGCAAATCCAAACTAAAATCGCTGGGAAATCGTTTTGGGAATTGAAGCGCGATGAAGACAGCCTCTGCGTGGCCTCAGTCGCAGCCGCAGTCGCGGCCAGCGCAGACGCCAGCTACTGCCTGCCTGGCTGCGAACAGAACTGTAAAAGAGGGGGCGTCGGTGGGGGTGGGTGGGGCGAACGAGTTGAATTGCTGGCGGAGGCGCGCGCGCCCAAAAAGTCTGGATGATGCGTGCCTTACAACACTTCGAACGCGACACACTCAACGAGAGTGAGAGTGAAAGGGAGAGGGAGCCGAGTGAGCGCGATACTGAACGTGTGAGTAAGCTGAGAGTGTGTTAGTGCGTGTTAGAATATAAGGAATCTAGAGGCTGTTGTTACGCACTTTAAATCAGAGCACAACTCGCATGTATGTATGTAGCTGCTACTAAAAAATACTCAAAAAATACCGCATACAAACAGCCAACCATATACACGTACATACACATACATATGTACATATGGTAATCAAATACACATTGTTTTTATCACAAGCGGAAATGTTGGCTCAGCATAATTGCTCGAAGCTCGGCCACATAACAGGTGCATTCACATTCAGTTTACATTGGCATTACAGATATATATATTATACACATATAAATATATGTAAGTAGTCAAGATCAAATATTTGTTATGCTAATCGCACTTGCTGGGTCTGTCACAATAGTTAAGGGTATCAGCATAAGCCCCAGAGACCTTGCCTTAAATACTAGACTAAACAATACCACAAAGCAAATCGTAAACCCCTACACATTATTTATTTATTTTTAGCTTAAAGTTATGTCATAAATATTAATTGAGCAAAATTCTAAGTCATATATTTCGCAAGAATGTGGGGGGGTTACAGTTCAAAATACCATATTTTATGATTCACTTATAAATTGATGAGCACTAAAAGGAAAGAAAAAATATAGTTGTTCAAGCATTTATAGAAGAGCTTTCAAATACAATACAATATGGGAACTGTAGGAACTCCTTGACAAAATTGGGAGAATATTAAAAACAATTGATGTATATGCTTAAAAATGTATTTACTTCACAAAATATTATTTATATTTATACATGTGTATTTTGAGAAATTGTTTAGAATTTAAATATATAATATGCTCTGATAAAAATGATATATACCATTTTTATTTTTTTTAAATTATTTTTATTATGTATTAAATTATAAGTATATATAATTTTTATTTTTTATTATTTATTAAATTATATATATATATATATATATATATATATATATATATATATATAATTTTTATCAGAGCATATTCCATATTTGAATCCTAAAAAATTTCGCAAAATATATATAAAACACAATTAATAGTAACCAGTAGGCTATTTTGTGAAGTAAATACATTTGATATATTTATACATTTCTTATATATTTGACACATTTATGTAATATATTTATATGAACAATACAAAATGTTTAATTAGGAACAAGCATAAATTTGACATGATAGGATAGGCAAGCAAGTCATTAACAATTAATATAATATATATTTTCTCATTGTGGGAAATGAAATTAAAAGTTGCCACCAAAAATTACCATTAAGATCAATTAAAATTTGTTTTTGGAGCAATTGAATTGCGAGCTGCATTCCATTATTTATAAAATCGTTAAATTCCGAGCGCGTTCATAAATTTTTCTTAACGGCTTATTTTTGTGCTCCGAGCGCAACCAAAAAATTAAAAAAGAATTGAGAAAGAAATCTTGTGGAACGTAACTCGATATTTTAACAGAAATTCGCCTAAGCGCGTAACGTAAATTGAATATTTTCATTAGATTTCAGCATTAATTTATAGTTTTTTTTTTAATTGATTTGATATATTCTTTATTGCGAGCAATTGAAAACGAAAACCGAAGAAGAGCTGAAATGAAGTGTGCTGCTGAGCCGCTGGGCTTCTGCATTGTGGGTCATTAATTGGGCTGCGAAGTCATAGATTTTAAATGGATAATCGTCTTTATTGACCCGCTTCTTTGACTTCTACGTATTACATTAAAGGCAATTTCACGCTAGGAATAGTTAGCTCACAGCATATTGCCCATGTCTGGCACATAGCCTTGATATTCTGTTTAGATTTTACTTTGGCAGCGACAGGCTTCAGATTGATCCTCTCTGGTAGGACACAGTTTGTTTGAGACTAGCACAACATTTCCCTTAATTTGCTCCTGCATGCACTCAAACTGTCGTTTGCGCAGTCCAGTGGAACTGCCCTCTGGACATTCGCACTTGCTGAAGTTGCTCGGACGCCAGAAGGCCGGACAGAGGCCTCGATTGCAGTTGTAGATGTCGTCATTGAAGGTGGGCTTCTCTATGTAGGCGCAGCGACGTGGCGAATAATATCGGATTAAGGATTCCCGCATTAGCACACAGCGGAATATGGGCGTTTGGGTGCCCGGACCACAGCTGCGATTACATTCACCGAAACCCAACAATTTCCAACTAAATCGCCGACGTTTTCGCTCTCTAACGCGCTGCGCATAGCTCGCATCAGTGTCATTAATGAGCTTACCCGACTCATCCCAGATAGCCTGCAGCTCCTCCTCTTCGTGTACAGTGGAAGAGGCAATGGGTATGGTGTAATTGTACTGAATATCATTCACTCCACTCTGCATGTCGCCCACGAAATGCTGTCAAAGATAATTGCACATTTAGTCCGAGACTCAATCAAAGATTTCAATAAAGATTTACCATCAGCATCACAGCCTTGGCGAGCGGACCTCTTGATGTAAGCAAAGCATTTAGCTGGTTGTATTCGTAGGCATTATCGTTAAAGTTGAATATCTTTGAATGATCTCTGGGAATCAGCAAGACTTCCTCGGCATTTTTCAAAGCTGCGAATATGAAATGTAATTAATATAATAATAATAATATAATTAATTATAATAATAATTATACAATAATATATAATAATTAATTATATCATTATATATTAAATTATATGATAGTATAATAATAGCATATATTTATATAATAATAAATGATATAATTAATTATATATTATTTATATGATAATATAATAATCATTATATAATATTAAATTAAATAATTAATTATATTAAATTATATATTATAATAATAATAATATATAATAATTATATATTAATAAATTAAATATTAATTATATTATTATATATTAAATTATATGATATTATAATAATAATAATATATAATTATTATATATAAATAAATAAAATAATTATATATCATATTTACATAGAATTTACTTTTAACATTGTTTGATATGTTTAGATGATGAAGGAAAATCGATGGAAAACCTTTAGTTGAGACTTAAATAATAACTTAAAACTAGAAGGGAAGGCACTTTGGGCATTACTATATAGAAATAGTAGGACAAGGGCCCTATTATTCCGTATCTAGAGTTAAGTTATTATTATATTCTATTATTATATATTAAATCATAATATCATATGATCATTATGTAAATTAAATTATTAGTTATATTATTATATATAAAATTATATGATAATTATTAATATATGTATAAACTTACCCAAAGAATTATTACTCAGAATGTTTTGCCTAATCGATAAATTCATTGCTCCAACTGGTAGTTTAGTAATGTAATTGTATCCCTTCGCAGGATTTGTTTTGTTGAATAGTATGGAGACATGTTTGCACATTACCGAGCCACATTTCACCTGGCTATCACGCGTGGTAACGGGACGTATTAGGCCGCTGCTGTGTACTGCCTGAAGGCAAGAATCAAATTCTAAATAAAATACTAAATTATACACAGGCAGGATATACCTTAGTGGGATACTCCCAGCTCTGACACAAAATTAAGGGTTCCTTTTTAATAGATCTAATCTGATCTTATCAATGTAATCAATCAACTTTTTTATCTTCTTGACGGTAACTTGCCCTTTCCATATCTCGTTCAAAGATAATTACGTACGTGAGAACATAATGGTTTAATGGGGCTGCAAATATCGGATGGATGTGTTTGATCTTCTTTTAGATAAAGTCGAGTTGCATATATCTGGCAGCAGTGACTGGAGCCACATTTCACACTCATCGCCGGCATCGCCCTAATCTAATGCACCTCCTAAGAGCCACTTGAATGTTTTGACACAGTTTTTTTTTCTTCTATTTTTTAGTTATATATTTCGAGAGTGGGCAGAGGGCCATTAAAACAATGGAAAGGCTTTGTATCTGGGCTAATTACATGTGTATGTAAGTATTTGAAATTATCAGGCGATAATGGGGTCATGTCAACAGAAGGCCCATCGCAACATTATCTATACATTTTTGTTTCTTCTACCAAGCCACGCTGCTGTTACTGCTGCTGCGAGGCGTATAGAAAAAAAACTAATTAAATTATAAATTGGAAAGACCCGAAAGCCATATGAATATGGAAATCATTGGCAAACGATATTAATTAAGATTTATTACATTTGGCAGCTATTCAAGAACCTCACAGCTGCACTCGCAGTGCCACCCATGTGTGGCCACCCATAAAGCGGTTTAACGGACTGTATTACAATGGAAGAGTACCTACATGCCGACCTACCCACCTACCTGCCTCACATATTCAAGCGCGTGCAACACTTGAGCAATTTGCATGCTTTTGGAGAAAATTGGCTTTAGACAATTTAAGTTGGCCATAAACAGAAATCAAATGCATTCAACATTGAGTTGTGGCTGCCCTTGCCGAGCGCCCATCATTAAAAAGCCAAAATGGATGACTGCAGAAATATTTAAATGATCTACAAAACATTGGCATTCAGTCAGGTACAAAAGGCCTAGGGTATTAAATCTAATAGTATTAGAGTATTACTTAAGTTAGTTGGGCTGTTGGGGGGTCGGGCGAGCCCATGCCTATCTAATGCATATTTTTAAGTTTCGCTTTTACAGATGACATCACTCGGGGCCCCATAAACTTTCTGGGATAACGAGTTGAAATGAAATTTTATCGAGCTGCCAATTCGACAGCAGACAAAATTCAATTTGCAATTGGTATAAATGTGCGCAATAAAAATCCCGCCATAGACCGGAAGAGGCAAAGTTATTATTTGCAGATGTTATAGAAAATAAGAAACAGCAAGTGAGCAAGCAGTTTATCGAATAATAAATACCCTATAGTCATGATGGTTGTCTATCGGAGATAAGAAATGCTATCTGCTATGAATCTTCTACGTAGCTCACTCACCCGACAAATTCCCTCCACGCACACAGCCTGTCGGCGGTAGAAGTGGGTGTAGTATACGGCCGGACGATTGCACGGCGTACCATCGGTGACCGATTGATTCATACTAATGAATAAATCGGAGTTTGTGGCGCGGCAGAACAACATGCACTCGTCGTGCTCTTTCTCATATCCGACCCAATTATAGAAAGTCTCACGATATGGCACGTTATTAAACTTTTCGCATTGTTCGTCGCGCAATCGTTGCTTTCCTGGCTTACAGCGCTCCTCCTTGCACTGGCGATAACGCTTCAGCACTCCAACGCAGCCCGTTTGACCGTAGCCGGGGTAGAAGCGCCTCTCCACTGTGCTCTCCGTGGTTGAGTTTTTTAGCCTTGGAATGCATTAGATATATAATATTAGATGGGGCGATGTATATGATAATCGCTTAGGCACTCACCGCTCCAAGCATTTCCGCTGCTTGATTTGCACACAAGTCGTGGAACACTTACTCCACTTCTCCCAACGATCCCAGGAGTAAAATGTGCCCACTCTGTCAATCGAGATCTGGTTGCGTTGACGTGTTTGCTTGCTCACTTCATTCCCATCCACGTAATCAGTGTACTCATCGTCAATATCATCGCTGACCTCAGATTTTATCAACACACTGTTGCTAGTATCATTGGCCACTTGGCTGGCATTGTAAGGATGCATCTCCACACCCAATAGCAAAATAATACCAAAGACTCTATTTGGAAAATTACAAATTTAGTTCGATTAAATATTCAACTCT
The DNA here is from genome assembly GCA_035045555.1 of Drosophila fulvimacula. Lineage (NCBI taxonomy): Eukaryota > Metazoa > Arthropoda > Insecta > Diptera > Drosophilidae > Drosophila > Drosophila fulvimacula. The sequence goes on along the minus strand of JAWNOX010000118.1, from coordinate 46,350 downwards.
AATTTTCATTTGATTTACAACTTTATTAGAATAAGTTTTTAATCACGAAATTTGTTGACGGCAAGGTTAATTGCTGGCAGCAATTAAATATTAAGTTTAACTATTTATTTGAGAGACAAATTCAAAAGTATAAAGTAAGTCTATCAATTTAATGAATGAGCTATTTAGGAGTGGTATTATTATTAATCGAGCAGGCATATATAAATTTTATGAATGAGCTAATTCACATGCAATATAAATTGAACTCTGCTTATCTGTCGAGCGCCCAATACTAGTCATAAATAAGTACACTGACCTTATCAACTGCATTCTCTTGTCTAGATTTCCAAATTGTTTATACTGTTCGAACGTTCAAGTCTGATGAAGCGCATCGAACGCGTGTGCCATTACAAAAGCCTAAGGCACAACTAAGAACATTTCGAAAAATTTATAAATACTGTGGCCAAAAAGCCAAAATATATACGAGGGTGGCATATAAAATTGATGTAGCACAATATATAAAATACAAACGAGGGTTTTACAAACAATTTATGCAGAAAAATATATGTATATTTTATTATATTTTTGTATTAAATAATTTAAGAATTTCTACCTCTCTTTATCTTGCCTAATTTGGAGATTATTCTCGCAGCTAGCGAACTGAACTGCGCTGTATTTCTCTCAATAAACAATCAGAGCACTGACCCTCTATTACATACATTATATTAACATTCAATACTTATAATACATATACATATACATATAAATATCTATATTTGAAACACTTGGATAGCTAAGGGAAGTAAATTTATTATCAGCTGTCATCGGCTTCTGCGCGCGTCAACATGGGTTCCTTAATATTATAATGCTTAGCATATTTCTGTAAATAAATTAATCAAATATTATAATGTTTTTAAAGGTTGCTTTCATGCAAAACAGTGTTTCAGTACCTCGCATAGTTCAACATCTAAGCGACAAATGGCTTGAAAAGGTTCACCTTCAGCGCTTTCTTTCGAATTGCTGTTCAGTTTTATTTCAGGCAATCCATCTGGCCCGATCGCCATCAGTAGAAGATTCTCTTTGATCAGAAACGATATAATCAATGAGTTTTGAACAGTGTCCATAAAGTTGTGTGGATTACAGATCAGTTTAAAATAAGGAATGGGTTGATTATCGCCCGCTCGGTATATATTTTTGATCTGTTTCATCACATGGTTCACTGCCGCCGAGCCTTCGCCCCTGCGTTCGAGCTTGTTGCTTTGTTTCGGACGTTTTTCTACGGCCTAAAATATGGAACAATTACTAACGATTCGTATATATTATTTTTGAACTTACATTTGTAATGGCTTTGCGTGTTGCTCTTTGTTTAGCAATATGCTGTTTGGGCTGTACATTAATAAAAGGCAACATCGAGGCATTCGTAAAGCTGGGCACTGCGTGTTGGCAAGCAAGGCTACACAGAGTATTCCAATCCTCTGCATTGTCTTTGAATACAACATTGTTCTTTATTAAGTAGGTACGCACTTCAAGAAGTTCTTATTTCAAATAAGACCTGGAGCCCTGCATCAATGCAAGGCTCTAAATTATACTTACAATTGCCGTACAATACATTTTATCAGTGAAATTCGTATTATATTGTATGGCCTTTCCAACCACTTCGTGATTGCGCCTTAATAGTTCCGAATCCAGCAAAATCTCGGTTGAATTTGTTTTACGTTCCTCATAGCCTTTGACTGCATCGTTCGCTTTACCTAAAATATCAAAAATTGCAGTCATAGACTCACCGAAGGAACGGCATTCAATATTTTGCTCTAGAAAAGAAAAAGGGCGCCATTAGTTAGTACATCGGCCAGCAAACATGCCGAAAAACTTACCAATCTCTATATTTTGCTCAATTAAGTTTTGAAGCTGGACTATACGCCCGTCTTCCTCAGCATCTTCAACCTGTTGACTTGTTTGCATATCATCCGTGCAATCCATTATGTTTATTTAAATATATTTGTTAGCTTTAGAACAAATTGCTAACAATTCATGCTTATCGATATTTAATAAGCGATGAGTACTCGACTTTTGAATCGAGCAACGTGATATCGATAAACTCAAGCCTTAGTTTCAATTTTTAGAATTAAAATGAATGCTTGTAAATCATAAATACAGAGAATATTTTAATCAATGCAAATTCGCTCAACATATACAAAAATAAACTAACATATGTATGTATATTACTATCAAATGAGTAGCATATTTAATTATTTTTAATGTTACATTATTTTATTTTCTAAGCTTATTGCCTTGAGGAGGTGGACGATTGCCTTGTCCTGAATTTCCGCCACGCATGCCTCCATTTCCAAGTCCGCTACCGCTGGGCCCACTGCGAACGCCAAAGTTATTTCGATTTCCGCTTCGAGGTGCACGTTGATTTTGATTCTGCGACGAGTTGTTGCCTCGATTTTTGTTCATTTCGGCACGATTCCTTGATTTGGCTTGAGCATCTTCTTTAACCATATCGATCACTTCGTCTGGAATACGTAGATATTTAATTGTGCTACCGCGAATGTAGCATTCAGGCATGCGCCAAAATCTGTCGCCATCCTAAATAGATAAACAAAATATATTAAAATGACAGGAAGTTTAATCATTGCATGCGGTTGCTCCGTACCTTTGAAGTACAAATTACATCACGCAGGTTAATATTCATCCACGAATCGCAACTAACTAAATGTCCATTGTAGGTTTCTCCGTTTTTTAACTCCACCAGCTATAAAATAAATTGATCAGCGAATATAAACAAATCCAATTGGTGCAAGCAGAACTACTTGCCGGCATACGGCTTACCATAGGATGACTTTGAGCTGTTTTTAAGAGTGATAACGGAAGCTTGAATCACAAATGTTCGTAAAATAATAATCTTTAGCTATTAATATGAACAATTGAGAATAATAATATCGCTTACCATTTTAATATTATTTTTATAAAAAAAAAAGTAATAGGTTTCTTAGAAATGAACCTTTCTGTCTGCCGATATCAATCGTAAGAATCACAATAATGGTGTTATCGTATTATCGAACTTGTTCATGAAAATGTCAATGCATCTCTGAACAAAAGAACAAATATCTATTAACTAAGTTCTTTAATGTAGAAACGCTATTAAAAATAAATCAACTATAACATAATATATAAAGATGGCATCAAAAAGAAAACAAAATTTTGGGTTAGGGGATAGTGAAATATTCAAAAAGAAACACACTTTAGACTCGGATGAAGAGGACTCCGACGACTACGAACGGTATGCTAAGACTCCAATAATAAGGGGAAGAAAAATATATTTATAATTATATTATTTTATGCAGAGACAATCTTAATGACAGCGATATAGAAGGTGGTGAAGAAGGTGTGGGTAAGGTAGAAGATGATGTCAAGATAACACCATTTAATATGCGTGAAGAACTGGAAGAGGGACACTTTGATAAGGAAGGCCACTATCACTGGAATAAAGAAGCGGAAATTAAGGATAACTGGTTGGATAACATAGACTGGGTTAAGGTATTTGCCTATCTATAAAAACACTGCCAGTTTTAAATCAATCAATTGATAATTTATAATTCATACAATAGGTAGAGAAAGATAAAAACTACTTTGATCCAAATAACGATGAGAACTCGGCTGATGGCAGCTTACCTGCTAAACCATTTAACCAGTCAATGGCTCTTACCAAAATGCTTGAGTATATGAAAGCAGGTGAAACTGTGCAAATGGCTTTGCAAAGAATGGGCCGTAAACGACCTAAACTATCCACCCTCGAGAAGCTGCGGCAAAAGAAAGCTGGCATTGAAAACAATGAAACACAGCAAATTGCGAAGCTAACTGAATTGGCAAACGAAATACTGTCAAATACTGGAAACATGGATATATATCAAGAAACATACGAAAAGATCAAACAAAAACTAGAAGATTTGCCAAGCACTAGCAAGCCAGTGGGCGATTCTTTCGATATGTATGCCGATGATTTCGAAGAAAAGGAGTCCAAGCTCATAAAGGACACACAAAAAGAAGCAGGCAATCCAAGTACAAATGAACTAAAATGGGAATTTAAATGGAAACAAACTGATGATGAAATTCAGGGCCCATACAGTACAGAGAAAATGTTTAATTGGTCCCAAGGAGACTATTTTAAGACTGGAGTATATGTACGGAAAGTTGGGGAGAACTCGAATTTTTATTCGAGTAATAGAATAGATTTTGATTTGTATTTGTAAACAAAAATCATTTGTTAATGCTTAACGTTAACTAAGAAGAAATAAAAAAATATTTTACGTTTCTTAAGAGCTAATCGATCAATTTTGGGGAATTTAAAAAATATTTATTGGCCGAAAAGTCTTATGAATTAAAAAGCAAACAATAATACATTTAAAGTTTTTGAGTGAATGTTTTTTTTAGCCAAGGTTAATTTCGATATATCGATAGCTTGATGTTTTTAAATAAACTAAGTCAGCATGAATAAAATACATTTTATTGGTTAAAAATGTATAGAAATTTGCATATAAATAAAAAATAACATTTAATATTTATTCTTTTTTCCGTTAGTTATCTTTTAAAAAATAAAATAGTTTTGTGAAAAGCCGGCCACTAAATTGTGGTGGCATGCCGATAGTAATGTCATATCAGATAGTTCAGTTTTCTACATCTCTGTTACTAATAGCAACACATTGTTGTTTACAAATTTATTGACATAAGAAAATTAGAATACTTTTGTAGTTGTGTTTGTAATCCTCACAAATTCCGGCTTCGCAAAATTTATCGGCCAGCACCACCTGGTCACATAAAAAATTGCAAAAGCTCGAGATACCATTCACGACGGTCCATCAATTGCGCGAAATGTTCAAAAACACGTTTCAATCTGGATTTTTGTCAATTCTTTACAGCATTGGTTCCAAACCGCTCCAGCTTTGGGACAAGAAAGTCCGAAATGGACATATAAAACGAATAACCGACAATGATATCCAGAGCCTAGTTCTTGAAATAGTTGGAACTAACGTCAGCACAACATTTATTACATGCCCGGCCGATCCGAAGAAGACGCTGGGCATTAAATTGCCTTTTCTGGTGATGATAATCAAGAACATGAAGAAGTACTTCACCTTCGAAGTTCAGGTAATGCAATCGTTTACACGCAATGAGCAGTCATGTCAATTGTATATCCGAACAGGTTCTTGATGATAAAAATGTGCGACGTCGCTTTCGGGCCAGCAATTATCAGTCGACCACACGGGTGAAGCCATTTATATGTACAATGCCCATGCGTTTGGATGAGGGTTGGAATCAAATTCAATTTAATTTGTCAGACTTCACACGTCGCGCCTATGGCACTAACTATGTTGAAACACTACGGGTACAGATTCATGCTAACTGTCGAATACGTCGTGTATATTTTTCGGATCGACTTTACTCGGAAGACGAGCTACCTCCAGAATTTAAATTGTTTTTGCCTATACAAAAACCAGTTCAAAAGTCAAACGCTATATGCAGTTAACTAGCTTAGTTGTCGATTCAATTCCAAAATACATGCACCAGTATATATATATATATATATATATATATATCGTCAGCTATAATTAACAAAACAACAAATTTGTAAAAATCACTTGGCAACAAAAACTTTTCTTGCAAGCCGGCATAATCGTTTATTAAAACACTTCTATATGTCAATTATGCACTACTAAATTTGCAATAAAAATTCACCATTTGTGTTACAGCTCCTAGCCATCTTTTGTCAGTACCTCGACGCCAGTCTCAGTGATCAAAATGGTATGCTCGAACTGTGCGCTCCGGGAATTGTCCAAGGTAAGCGCCGTCCACCCGTCCTCCAAGATCCCAATTTCACCACCGCCTAGAGACAATATGGGTTCAATGGTAAACGTCATGCCGGGCTGCATTTCACCCGCCACATCATTATCTAAAATTTAATTGAAAAGTATTTAAAATAACTTGGACATAAACGTAACTGCGGAATGCGTAAATAGCTCTGCAGAACAATCTATTACAAAATACAAATACAATATGGGTCCTTCATTCTCTCTCACTCTCTGCGAACAACGGGACTGGGAGCCATAAACCTAATGTGATAGACAGAGATAGTCACCGCTTCTTAACTATTTTCGTTTTGCTTCTGTGATTCTCTCTCTCAAATTCACTTATGTATTTATGTTTGAGTTGCATATGAATGAATGTCTGTGTGTTTGTATAAGCATTTCTTCCCATTTGAGTGCACTGTGGCGATATAAATGAAGTTCTTACCATAGTGATATATTTCGGGCGGCCCATGGAAGTAGCTACCAATGCCATGGCCAATAAATGTAGCTACAGATTCCAGCTGATGCTCCTTACAATGCCTGTGTATGTATTTGCCGATTGCATTGAAGGGCACACCTGGACCACAGAGTTCGATGCACTTGTTGAGGCACTCGCGTGTGGAGTTCACCAGGAACCGACCGCGTTCATCAACGTCACCGACGAGAAACGTCTCTGAGCAATCCCCATGGTGGCCGTTCTGGAAGACTGTGATATCTATGTTGATAATGTCGCCGTCGAACAGAGGCCGATCGTCCGGTATTCCATGGCAGGCAACATTGTTAATGGACGTGCATAAGGATTTGGGGAATCCGGCATATCGCAGAGGGGATGGATAGGCATTCGAAGAGATTATTCGATAGTGTGCGTAGTTATCTATTTCATCTGTAGTTACGCCAATTTTTGCCATTTTGCCACATTCTGCAAGTATCTGCGCGGCCAATTTGCCGCTAGATCTCATGTGATTAAGCTGCTCTGCATTTTTAATTTCAGGTCTTCCAATTGTGTTGCCTGCTGGCAGGGATTCATAGTAATACGGAGGTTTCTCAATGTGATTGGGAACGCTGCGCTCATTGGAAACTCTTCCAGCGTCGGTTATCATTTCCCATTTGCCCTTATCTCTGTAATACAGAGAGACGCGTTTGTAGTATTGGCATATTTTCCATATTTATTCAGTTAATTATTTTCAGTGATTATATAAGAATAGTAGTTCGGATGGTCAGTTAGATCCTCGGGAATTCCTTCAAAATGTTGTTTAATTGTGTGTTATAAAGATTGTTGTGATATAATGATAATATTAACTAGTTGAGTACATTTTTAAGCGAACCACTTTAATTTACAATTTCATAATTTGATTCACTCTGTTAACAGTCAACAATATATAAATAAATCTTTAACTGCAAGTAAAAGTGGAAAATTTACTATTACAACCATTATATCTTAAATAGAGCATACCGCTTGCCAAATTGGAAGAAACTTCGCCGACCATATTGTTCCCATGCACGCCAGATTTTGTTTGATACGAACATAATTTAGTTTTTTTTATTTTTTTTTTTATATTATTTATTGAACCAATAGTAAATTCAACTGTAATTCGAGCAGCTGGGCCGCAAGTCGATTTACAGAACACCCACCGATGATGCTATCGATATCGATACTTTTATTTCGATAGGACAAACAAATTTGTAAACGAAGAGACCAATTTATGCTATAAGAAATAAATACAAATATCATGAGTTGTAACTATGCTGAAGGGCTGTCAGCTTACGAAAATAAAGGAATCCTCGGTGTACCAGAGGTAAGCAATAGCATCAAAATATATAATACATACAAAAATTGTTTTTTTTTTTTTTTTTTTTTTTTTTAGAATTTCGACAGCGAAGAAGATGTGAATCAAAAATGCAAACAATTGGCAAACTTAATTAAAGACTCGAAACACGTAGTATTTCATACAGGTGCAGGCCTCAGCACTTCAGCTGGTATTCCCGATTTTAGGTAATAAATAAAGAATTTTAACGAATAACTCAGCTAACCGTAAAAATTATAGAGGGCCCAAAGGAGTCTGGACGCTGCAAGAAAAAGGCGAAAAGCCTACTTTCAATACATCTTTTGACGAGGCTAAGCCAACGAAATCGCACATGGCTTTGAAGGCTTTAATTGAGCATGGATATGTACAATATATTGTATCACAAAATATCGATGGCTTGCATTTGAAGTCTGGACTAGATCGCAAGCACTTGGCGGAGCTGCACGGGAATATTTTCATAGAGCAGTGCCAGAAATGTCGGCGACAGTTTGTAAGCCAGTCGGCTGTCGAAACAGTGGGGCAAAAGTCATTGGGACGTTCATGCAGATCCGCGAATGTACGGCAAAGTCGCAGCTGCCGAGGAGGAGTTATGCAGGATAACGTATTGGATTGGGAACATGATTTACCCGAACGTGATCTAGATATGGCATTTATGAATTCCACGTACGTATATATTCCGCTTACTTTATAGAGTACACTAACTTAGAACGGAGTATACCATACCTTAATTAGTATAGCTGATGTTAATATAACGCTCGGCACCACTCTGCAAATTGTTCCTAGTGGAAACTTACCTCTCAAGAACCTAAAACATGGTGGAAAGCTTGTCATTTGCAACCTGCAGCCTACAAAGCATGTATGTAAATCTTTCAAATTAATATTGTAAAATCAGTTATATTTCTTATTACAGGACAAGAAAGCATATTTAACTATATCAAGTTATGTTGATAATATATTAGAAAAAGTTTGTAAACGTTTGGGTATCGAGATTCCAGAGTACTCCGAAGACTGTGATCCAACAAAGCGTGCCGACATTTCGGAATGGACACTGCCGCAAGAGTATGTTAAGGAATTGGATAAACAATTCAAGGAGCATCAGAAAACATTAGCAAAGATGAGCAGTAAACCCCTCATCGATAAGAAACTTATTAAAAAGCGCAAACGAAGTGAATAAACAGCATTTAAATAATTATATGTTATATTATGTGTAAAGTATAAGTCAAATACATAAGTAGCATTATTAGCAATACCGTCTATAATTAAAGTTAAGATTATCTAGAACTGTTTCAAAACAGGACGGTTCTGCAAGGATTGCAGCTCGCTAAGCATCGTAGCCACATTAAACCGCAAACGTTGAAACATTGACAAAGGCAGCTCTAAGGTACGATGTTCGCCATTATTTAATTTGAAATGCAATACAATTGTGGGTTTATCCAGTTGGGCCATACTGCAATTAAAGCAGTTTATATATATTAAACAAACAAATCGTTTAAATTGAATTTTCTGCGTTCTCTCAATAGTAATTGCTTAGTAATCGATATTTAATCGATTAATTTCTAATAATTTTCACTTAACGGCAACAAATTAATCTAAATTCTATATATGTATTCCGTAGGCATAGAATGCACAATTCTCCTTGCATAAAACGACAAATTTACTTACGTTGAACCCAGGGAAATATTTATGCGCCATTGTACGTCCAACATTTTCGCTCTTTCCATTTTTGTTTCAGCGAAATTTCTGCTAAGCGTTGTGCGGTGGTTAATCAGCACCTTGGTCAAATCATCTGCACAAGCATCTGTGAAGCTATACAGCCATATAATAATAATATTAGTTAATCGCATGCAAAAAATAAAATAAAATTTATTAATTGAATTATATAAATACAGTAAGTCGTTAGGAATATTGTTCGCTTACCATAAATCGTCTATTAAGCACTGACGCAGTTCTTGCTCCTTAACTACACCTTTTTGGTAGCGTAAATAGATTTGCATTATCAACAGCACCATAGTAAATAACTCGCAAAAATTCTTGGGCACTTCGTGGCCTGCATTTTTAAGTTTATTTATTGCAAGTTCCAAAACATCAGCTGATGATTTTTTTGTTTCGATATAGTGTACCGAAACTTGTATTAAGACTCGCAGAGTTGATTTACTTAGTTGTGGAATGTATATAGTATATGGCTTGACGCTTTTTAAAACATGATACCGAAAGTTTAAGGACATTTTGTAATTTACGATTTTCCTAAATAAACAAATAGTCTATTTGTCGTTCCAATTGTACCAGTTCAATGTAGCGATGCGCGACATTAAAGTTCATGAACAAAATCATCGCTTTGGTGATGATCGATAATTGCGAATTATATGCACGGCTGCTGTTCATAAAAGATGTTAAAATAATTAAGGCAAACAAATTTAATTTTTGTTTTTTTTTAATATTCAAAATTTTCAAATTTCTTGATTTACATCACTATTTGATATTTGGATGAGGACAAATATTAAAATCTTTACAGCTACTATGTATCGCTAAGCGGGTAGTTTAAAAAAAAAAAATGACGTTTTCAATAAAATCGTTGCGCGGTAAACTAAAAACAAAATTGAAAGGATATTAATTAATTATGTTTCGATAACATCCAAGAAGATAATTTTCTGAGATAACGATAACGCCTATCAGGGTTTTATCAAAAATTGTACGATGCACTATAAACGATGTTAGCATAGTACCGAAATTGACCAGAAACGCTGATGGGACTGGTGGATTTATTATCTTTAAATTAAATTATAATTAGTAAACATTTTGATTTTGGTTGTAGGAATATAGACGAGCTACAAGATAAGATACAATAAGTGCTTATATACATACATATGTACACAGGCGTACATACATTAATAAGCAAATTACGGTTGCTGAATGATTTTTGATTGCAGATGGAAATCATAATGATTAGATTTTGTACATTATTTGTATACTTTAATTTAATTTAAATTTGCAATGAGTTGGTATATGCATAAATGAATTGCTGTCACATATCTGAATTTCTTATGTTCTCTCGTTTTAAACTAACGCAACATAAACAATATGCTTCCGTTCGATACACAATATCATTTCTATTTGTTGTTTTTTTGTTTTTGTTATGCGATATAGAACTACTAATAACGCGGCCCGCTTCTTCATCGTTGCTGTTTAGCTCCTCTCTATCTCCTCATCCCCTCTTCTAGAAATGACGGCACCGACACACACACGCACGCATGGAATTATAGATGCTGTTGCGGCTGCTTATGCTGGCAATTGCAGCTTCTTGCCTTTTAGCACTTTGGTAATATACAGATAGAAGAAATCGCAGTAAAGAATAGTTTGCACGATGCCTGCAAAGATCGCAATCAGATCGTAGTGTGACTCCACCATATAGCGATAGACCCAATTAAGCAGATATAGTGCACGGTACGAGCCGAGGGCAAACAGATAATGGCTTGTAATCGATTCAGCTTCTCCGGTCTTGCTCACCAGGAACAGTTGCGGCAATATAGCGACCGATTCCAAATAGATCGAGAATGTCCAGAGCACCTCCATCAAGGTAAAATCATGATTAATTACCAAAGAGAGTAAGGCGCATGGTATTAGCAGAAATTCAATGCGGAACGAATCGTGATTGTGATCGTAGGTGGCTTTAAATTTCACATACATCAGATAAACCGTGGCGCCCGATGTGGCCAGGAAGAGCACCTTCATTACCGAGTTGTAAAGGCTGACGTATGTGGTGAAGAGGTCCAGATAGCGTGTCAGGTAGACAACAGCGAACAGTATTTGAGATTTTCCCGAAATGCCGGCGCATGATCTTGTTTTCCATATTTTTAGCAAAAGAATTATAATAGCAAATACATGCGATAAGTCTCCAGCGAATCGAAAAATATTCATTCTGAGTGATTCGTAAGTTCTTTTTTTCTTTTTCTTTCGTTTTTATCGGTAAATGTACTTCGTTGTATTTGTTTGATCCTGTGCGTCGTCACCTTAAATTGAACAAAATGATATGAAATTATGTTATAATGTAATAGCAAATATAGCAAAGTACTTTACCAATATAAATTATTTGTTTAATTTTCACTTGTTTTGCCAACGAGTTAAAACTTTTTGGTGTTGTGCCGCCTATATGTACGTAGAATGTCGGCACAAAAGAGAGAAACAAAGAGAGCCAAAGTGACGTGGCCACATACATATATGAGCGAGTGAGACGTTTGAGCACGATATATTTGTTCTCAGTAGAATACAAAATACAGGGCTGCACCATACAATCGAATATGGTTAATTCGATATAAATGTGTACATTTTACAGTAAAACGATAACAATCGATGCGTCGATAAGCTGCTTGTTTGCGATCTGGACGCATTAGTTTGTTTGGCAATTTATTTTCATATAATCTTCCAGTTAACAATAAGCTGTAAAAGTTAATATCTTGTTTAAAAACAAATATAATAACGGCCCTAAAATGGTAAGCTATCAGAAAAATGCACAGAATTATGCGACAGGTGTAGATTTTAGATAAACGTTTATGCCGACTTTGCCGGCCATGCTTGTTTTTTCTTATTAAAAAAAATTTTTTTTTTTTCAGACTATTGGCAAGAATAACAAAATGATTCAGCACCTGAACTATCGGGTGCGAATCGTACTACAGGATTCCAGAACTTTTATTGGGACATTTAAAGCATTCGACAAACATATGAACCTTATATTGGGCGATTGCGAAGAGTTCCGTAAAATCCGATCTAAAAACTCAAAAGTGCCGGAACGTGAGGAGAAACGTGTTTTAGGCTTTGTACTACTCCGTGGCGAGAATATAGTTTCCCTTACAGTCGAAGGACCCCCGCCACCCGAGGAAGGTCTGCCCCGTGTTCCCATTCCAGGTGCTGCCCCAGGTCCAGGCATTGGTCGTGTCGCTGGCCGCGGCGTACCTATGAACATCTCTTCCGTGCCGGCTGGCCTCCAAGGCCCCGTCAGAGGCGTCGGAGGTCCCGCCCAACAGCATATGGCTCCGATGGGCCGTGGAGTACCCCGGGCTCCGATGATGGGTGCTCCACCACCGGGCATGATACCTGGTGGTATTCCTGCTATGCCAGGCAGTCTTGGACGGGGTGCACCACCACCGATGAGAGGACCGCCACCCATGATGCGCGGCGCTCCACCACCGGGACGAGGTGGATATTAAAAAACAGTTCATGCGCTTATTTTTATAGTAAATAAAATAAAATAAAACTTCAGTCATCAATTGGCTTCAATCATATGTGGGTCAAGTGTCTTCATTAATATATATTTTTCATCTACCTGATTTGCCAGGTATAGAGTGTAGAAGAGAAAATTCATAGCTGCATGCCTAAGATTAGATATTTGAGTGTTAGAGGCATTGATTTGATTTCTTTTATTGATATTCATGGATTTTTAGTTTTACATCAACTTGAATTTTGATGAAAAAAGAGCTTACATGTTGTAAATATATATATAATATGTATATAAGTGAAACATTGCTTATATGTAAAGGTGTTTTCCATCATCTTCAATACTTACATATGTATTTGGTATTTTCGTTATTTTGTTTTATTTAGTTTCGTAAAATACATATTATAATTTTCTTTAGAAATTGAAGTCATGCTATCTGCGCAGATAGTGTATAATATAGCATAAGACATTATGCCCAAATGGTAGACAGATCCCACACCTTAATCAGGCGATCCTGGCCAACTGTGAGCAGACGCTTCCGATCCTCATCCAGGTCCATGTGGACAATGGAATGCTTGGCGTCGTGAAAGGCTGCCAGCGAGGGTCGCTCCACTGTCTGCAGCTGCTTGAAGCAGGGATCACAGCAGCGCACGTCGAATTCAAAGCCCATGATTGGAATATTAATACGGTTCGTTGAACAATTATCGCAAACCGCTTTGCCGCAATGACGACAATGGTGCTGTCGTATGCCTAAAATGATGTTCAAATTAAATTGGAAATCGTTAATTAATCATTTCATCTGAAAGCCGGGTGACTTGCCCAATTGCTTTTGGTCCATCATCGAACGGAAGTTCCAAAAGAAAGGCCTCGAGCACAGCTGGCAATTGTTGGACTCCACCCAACCGGGCACCTCCTTGCGCATCGCATTCATCTCCCAAAACACCACCACCGAGTCCTCACCACACGTTATCAATTGCTGAGTGTGATTAGCGTATGCCAAAGCTGATACCTTGTTGCTGAACAAAAGAAAATATATTAATTCGATATTTTCTTATATGTAATTAGAGGATATAGATTTTCATGACTTTGGTTGTGGATGAGTTAATACGTAAATGAAAGAAGTTGCATGCTTATGACATTATATAGATGACAACAGATGCAATGAAGTGAGAGAAAATTAACAAAATGTTTAGGTATAATGAAGATGAAAATATAATATTGAAATTATTAAAATATATACTTAGAATTAGTTAATGGAGTGTAAGCAAAGGTAAATATAGATACATATCATATCATTATCTATAACTATATCTATAGTTTAGGATTTAATGTAGAGATTTATTGACATATGCATTACCTATGGCCCTGCAGTTCGTAGATTGTGCCGCGCTTGCCGCCAACGTCCCAAACAATAACAGATTGATCGCAGGCGCCACTAAACAAAAGCTGAGGTCCCTCAACCCATCGTAAACAGCGAATGCCAGCTGAAAAAAGGATGCGATTAATCGAAAGCTTGCACATAATATATATAATATATATGCATAATAATAAAATAATATATAACTTGAAGGTGGAAGGCTACAGAAATGCAAAATAAATCTATTTAGAAGAAATATGATAGAATAAATAATGCAAAATTAACTTGAAACAAATAGGCACGCAATTTTATCCATTTAGTCTATGAGTGGACACTCCATTTACCCGTATGTCCTTTGAATGTGGTGATTAGTTGCACGCCCTGCGCCTCGCAGCGCAGCATTGTGATTTGACCTGCATGATCCCCAATGAAGGCGTATTTGGCCAATGCGTCGAACCTAGATTAAGTGAATGATTGATAAAACACTCTCGCACATTAAGCAGAGATTACAGATTCACTCACTGGAGCGCTGTGCACGGCGTTTCGAAAGTGTATCCGCCCACTCGTTTTGCTGTTTCCGTGCAATGGTATGCGAACTGTTTATCTTTGCCAGCGGAGAGAATCCAGTTGTGGGTCTTCGAAAACACAACGGCTACAACGCGACCCTGATGCGATAAATAGTCGCGCATGAACGATAAGCGATTGCAGTCCTCGGATAGTGTGTATTGAGTGACGGTGCCGTTGTCCTGGCCGATGTACAACTGCCGCTGGTCCTGCACGTATTCGATGGCAGTGCAGCCCGATGGCATATATTGGCAAATACTGGGCCAGTATTGGCCAGAGTCACGTTTAAGCCACACACGAACAGTTCTATATAAATACGTGTTTAAGGGAAATTATATTTCACTGCGTTAAGGAATTTCTATTCAAGGGAAATTTGGTTTGTTTATTTACGCACTTGTCGTCAGATACGCTAATGACACCATTTTCGCCTGGAATTAAAATAGCTGCGTTCACATCGTCACCGCTGCCCTCTAATTTACTCAGCAACTCCGGCTTTTTGGTCGACAAAAAGCGATCATTGTTGCTGCGTTGCGCTGGTTTTATCTCGGCTGCCATTCTTCTACTGAGAGCGAGAGTTAGGATCTATAACAAGTACAGCTAGTGCGTGACTCCGTGTGTGCCCGAGTGAATTGGGTAAATTAACACCGATAAGCCTTCAGTCTAATACGCTATTTGTTTAAATTTGTTTGAACGAATAAGTGAATGAATCACAAATAAACTGATTTTATCCAAAAATTAAGATCAGTGTGACCCCCACTTGCAAAATTGTTATTCTCTAATTAATTAAAGAGGGTACACTTTTCCAATAAGAGCGACAAAACTATCGATTATTTGTCAATTCAAAAATCTAAGTTTAGGCGACTGCATAAAGCACACAATTCAATAGACATATTTATAAAATATATAAATATAATGATTTAATTAAAGCAAACTTTCCATTATCTTGAAAACTATCGATTATTTCAATACTCGATTAGCTAGTCGATGAATTGTCATACAACGACATTCAAATTATTTTTACCGTGAGTCGATGTCCTCTACTCCTAACTCCACTTAGCCACCTTTCAAATATTCCACGTTGGAAATAAATCTAAGCTGGATTAAAAATCAAAACTGATGAGTCAACTAACATGATGGTTCCTCGGCGTTACTTTCTTATATGAGTAAATAAAAAGAATAGGGCACTTTACCTATCCAACAGTCTCACCTAGTTAACTGTTCACAATTGGCAAATCGATAAATCCAGACAAACGTTTGCTTTAACGAAGAAAAAAACACATTCTAATCAAAAAATGCCAATTGGAAGTATTATCAAAAAGGCATCCAACTTTATATTAGGCGAGGAGAGGTGTGATGAAAAAATCGATATCGCTTACGAAGACAACGAAATACTTTTTTGCAAAAACAATGTCTGCATTCATCCACCGACCGTGGCACGCCAGGAATCGGACATACTTCACTACCCGGGCTACCTGACATGCACTACAAAAACATTTATAGACCAGTACAACAGCGCCAAGAGGCCGACACTGCTGCTCACCTGGATACCGAACACCTCTCTCTGCAAATGCAATTCGACCACCAACGAGGGGGAGCCACTGAGCAATCTGCACCATGACTTGTTACCTACCAATGGACACTTCTCGCCCACAGCTCAAGTGGCGGTGCCCGCGCCAAAGATAGCCGACGAACAGGCCGAACCGGAGATGGGCGATGAGAATGCGGCTGAAATGCAGGAGCTGAAGAACGAATTGCAGCCGTTGCTGGGTGGGCAGACTGCATCGATAGGGGACCTGGCGGCTCTGCTAAAAAAAAATCCAATCACATCCGTTAACATAACTATATCGAATCCACAAATCGAGAACAGCAACATCTCTCAGTCATACAATTGCATCATTTCCTCCTCGCCGGATAACGAGGGCAGTCATCCGTCGGTGATTGGTCGATCGAATCAGCCGGCTCAACAAATCAACTCGGACGGCTCAATGTCGGATGACAATAATCCCAATTGGATGACACCCGAGCTGCTGGCTTTCAAGCATAATCTGGTGTTCCCCGAGAGCGCCACTGCCACGCCAACTGTCCGTCGTAAGGCAGTTATCAGGGGCAGGAGATTCTCCGTGGATCTCAGCCAGATGCGTTCCTTGCGTTTGTTTTTCAACGACGATAAATGTACATCTGGACAGCTGGTGATTGCTTCTAGGGAATCTCAATATAAGATTCTCCATTTCCACTACGGCGGTCTAGATCACCTGGCCCAGGTGTTGCATCAGTGGCACTGCTTTCTACACAATATTACCTTGGCTCCAGGGCAGGAGAAGATGAATTTGCCCTATCGGCACTTTATGGTCTGTCGCCCTGAAGTTAAGCAGTCGGAAATGCATCCGGATGAAGGCAACGTTAAGAGAATCACCACGAACTTCTTCTACGGCACATTACTAAACGAAAAGGGACAAATTGACGACGATCTGCTGCTGCGCAAGTGCGTATTCTTTGGTGGCCTCGAGAAGAGTCTGCGCAAAACCGTTTGGCCCTTCATCTTGAAGTGCTATTCGTTCTCATCCACATTCGAGGATCGGGCCGTTTTGATGGACATAAAAAGGCAGGAATACGATGAAATAACGCGGAAGCGCTTATACTCCATGTCGCCGGAGCAGCAAGTCCAGTTCTGGAGGACCGTGCAGTGTGTTGTCGAAAAGGATGTTGTGCGCACAGACCGTACGAATCCCTTTTTCTGTGGCGACGACAATCCCAATACGGAGATGATGAAAAACATTTTGCTCAACTTTGCCATCTACAACACGAGCATCTCCTACTCGCAGGTGAGTCCTACCTTAAGCCAATTATAACTACATGCATCCACCTATGTTTCTTGGCAGGGCATGAGTGATCTATTGGCTCCCGTTTTGTGCGAAGTGCAGAATGAATCCGAGACTTTTTGGTGCTTTGTTGGCTTGATGCAGCGAGCGTTCTTTGTGTGCACACCCACAGACAATGATGTCGACCACAATTTAAGTTACTTGCGCGAATTGATCAGGCTTATGCTGCCGCGTTTCTATGAGCATCTGGAACGACACAACGAAGCCATGGAGCTGCTGTTCTGCCATCGTTGGCTACTGCTATGCTTCAAGCGGGAGTTCACGGAAGCTGTGGTCATCCGCATGTGGGAGGCTTGCTGGTCAAACTACCTCACTGACTACTTCCACCTATTTCTCTGCCTGGCCATCATAGCTGTCTATGCCGATGATGTGATTGCTCAGAACTTGCGTGCAGATGAGATGCTGCTGCATTTCAGCTCGCTGGCCATGTACATGGATGGCCAATTGATTCTACGCAAGGCACGCGGATTGCTCTACCAGTACAGACAGCTGCCAAAGATTCCATGTACGCTGAGTGGCTTATGCAAGCGGTGCGGTCCGGGCATGTGGGACTCGGAGCATCGGCCTGCCTTGGAATGCGTCGGGCATACGGATAACGAGAAGTGCTCCTTGGGTATTGATTAATTAATTGATTAAAGTGGCTTCTCCTACTGTATATCAAGTTACTCTAACTTATTTACACCATATATTACCATTATGTGTTATTATGAAAAGCTTTCAAGCAAGTGCTTCTAAATATACTAAATTACAAATATACGCCTATGCTGAATAAATGTTTCACTTTGTCAAATATACACTCTACTTTAATGGGTCTCAGCATCTATTATACCCTGCAATCAGTGCATAAATCAATACCTGCTAGTTCCGGGGCAACAAATTCACTTACTGCTTTTAAGCATAAGATCAATTTTTGAGCTGAATAAAAATTTCACATTGTCAAATATCAATTTGAATTGTAAATATAACTGCTAGAATGAGTTTTAGTATTTATTATACTATCTTAATTACAATCGGTGCGAGCTTCAGTGCTGCATATTTCAACAAGGTGAAGTTAATGTGCATTTCTGCATTTTGCTATCCGTAAAATCGTACTTTTTGTTGTATTCTGGTTGTGATTAAAGTATAGTGGTCATTACTGAACTATAAACTAGGCTTGTCCTACAAAACGTATATCGTATTTATATCCGCGTGGTTAACGTATACATGATAATTGAGCATATTGATTTTTCTGCCAGGTATTTTACATTTGCGGTAGCTGATCAATAGGTGTAGTGAACTTGAAATCTTCTGGAAATAGTTTTGCAGCGTGCGGGTACATTAGCTTATATGATTGACGTATAGTAACATCGGCAACGCCAGCAATATCGCCAATTTCCTTTTGGCTACGCTTATGCTCCGATGCTTGCGATGCCATATAAATAGCGGCTGCAGCCACAGAAATTGGCGATCGACCAGGTACAATGTCCATCTCCACAGCCTTCTTTGCAATGTGAGTGGCAGCTCGCTGCACCATATTGGGTAGATCTATGAATCCATACAAACAATATTAGCCAACATATAAAGAATGATTTTAAGGTAATGACTCACCCAAGTTGGCACAGAAACGGCACATGAAGTCGGCTGTGGTTATAAGATCTACACTTGTCTCAAGTGCCTTCAACGTTAGCTTAAAGCATCTGCCAATTTCCTTCTTGCTTATCTTACTAACTGCACAGATTTCCTTAAATGTGCGAGGTACACCTTCTTGGCGACAGGCTATGTACAAGCAAGCAGAAGCCTTAGCATCATTTGAACGTCCTTTTAGATTCTTGCCATCATGCACCTGTAAATTAGAAAATCAATAATTAGGTATAAAGGAAGCATTTGAGTTGTTGGTAGAGCCAAGCGGTGTATGTACCTGTTTGAATAAATTATTTGCGCGATCGACGATTGTTTTAGGCAAATTGATGCGATCGGCCATAGATGAAATTTCCTTGAATGCGGATATGAGTGAACGATCTGAGCTGCTCATTGTGCGTCTATTTTGGTATTTAGGTGCACCGAAGGCATCGAACGATGCCGAACCTGTGCCCGGGCCAATAATTGTGGATAAATCTCCGCCACTGAGTAAGGGATTCTCTGGACCACCCACACGACTGGGATCCACGCCACTTTTTTCATTGCTAAATGTGCGCCACTCGGAGCCCACGTCGATAACACGATCGCCAACCACCAGGCCACATTCCGAGCATATCATGTCACCAGCTCGATAGTCCTCAATTAATGGAGCCTCCGGATGGGCATAGCAGCACACTTTGTTGTTTTCCAGTCTGAAAGAATTTCCAGACGGTTCAATTTGTTAGCACTACAAAGAGTATCGGAAATATTTTATTTACCTTGAAGTTGACGCCATTTAATATTTTTATTATCTGTTTGCGTACAACTATTTTTCAAACTTAAAACTTTTTTTTTGTTTGCAAACGCAAATTATTTTCGACAGACTAAGAAATGTCGCTTTATCTTCTTCTTGGTTTGTCTGTTAATTTAACATGTGTCTAACAGCGTGCGGAAATATTTACTGAGCTGGTGTTACAATTTTTGTGTTTCTCTCTTGTCTATATATTTCTCCAAGTAAAATTTCCAAATTTAAAATAAATCGCAACTTTTGTCAAACACTGAAACTAAACAATAAAGATAAATCTTAAAATTTTTTGCTGAACCATTAACAGAATTATTGAAAACTATAAACAGACCCTTTACAAACAGCTGATCCTAAAATTTATCGGCAATCAGCGTAAAAACGATAAGCGAAACCGTGAAACAACAATATCTTTTACAAGAGCAAAATAATAAAATTTGATTTGGCTGCTAAAAAGCTGTAAGCGATTAGACTACAGATTTCTAACTGGACACAAAATCAAAGTTTGTATATATTTGAAAGAAATGGAAAAGGCTACTATACAAATGTACTTCGAATTACTGTACATAAATAATTCAGCGCAATAAACAAGTTCTGCCAATACGATACAATTAATATCGAAATTTTGTGCACGATGTTAATCTGTCGATAGCCATTAGCGTTAAACAGATTTGTAAAAGTTACTCACACACACATACATACCTTTACATATATTTTATGTTGGAGGAAAAACAAAAAGTAGGCTTATTATTATATGGTGCATCGGTATATGGATTAAATGAGACGTCAATTTCGTTGTGGTTCTATTACTCCGGATAGTCGTGTCAGCTGCTTTTGACAATTCGTATGTCTTCATAAAAAATTTTCTCTGAAAAACACGAAATACGATTAAGAGAGCAAAACTATTCTCAATATGACGAGCAAACATATTTATTCAACCACAAATTTATCTGACCTGCAATTGAAGGAGCAGGGCAATTGTTTATTTGCCTCCCGCAAATATGACGATGCAATAATATGTTATTCCAAGGCCATTGTAAGTCATTGCTAAGCTTTAAAACGGATTCACGTATATACATGTATATATACATACTTCTATATCTTGTACTTTATATAGATTAAAAATCCAACAAATGCGACCTATTTTACGAATCGTGCCCTTTGTAATCTTAAGCTGAAGCGCTGGGAACTTTGCTGTCAAGATTGTCGACGAGCGTTGGATATAGATGGCAATTTACTAAAAGGACATTTTTTCCTTGGACAAGGCCTGATGGAGATTGACAATTATGATGAAGCCATAAAGCATCTACAGCGTGGTAAACATTAGAAAGAACTCATAATGGCAACACTCCTATAATTATTATATATATATATTAATACACATATTTCAAGCCTACGATTTGTCAAAGGAACAAAAGCAGAACTTTGGAGATGATATAACATTGCAATTGCGTTTGGCACGCAAGAAACGTTGGAATATTATGGAAGAAAAACGAATTCACCAGGAGATTGAGCTCCAAAGTTACTTGAATCGGTGGGTATTCTAAAAATAAACTATTGAAATCTGTTGTGTATTTATTTCCTTATTTCAGTCTGATCAAAGATGATATGGAAAACCGTTTAGCCGGCTTGAAATTAAATGAAAACTTAAATGAGGAAAATTTAAAGGATAAACAGCAAGAGATTGAACAAGAATGTGTAAGACATCATCTATCGAATGTTTTTTGTTGATATAAATTATTATGTATGATAATAGATATTGTAATTGAAGTATAGACTATCAAATTTATTTATTAATATTTATTTCTTCTGCAGGATGACCATATTCAAGAGCTTAATAATATATTTGCAAAAGTGGATGAACGTCGAAGGGTAAGTACAGATGAAACTGTCATCTAATTCTCTAAAAATTGATCAATTTATTTACAGAAACGCGATGTGCCGGATTTTCTATGTGGGAAAATAAGCTTTGAAATATTAACAGATCCGGTGATTACTCCATCAGGTATCACATATGAACGAAAGGATATTGAGGAGCATTTGCAACGTGTTGGCCATTTCGATCCTGTAACACGAGTCAAACTCACACAGGATCAGTTAATACCAAACTTCTCAATGAAGGAAGTAGTTGACTCATTTATTGCGGAGAATGAATGGTCGTTAGATTATTAATTTGTTCTATTTTGTAAACAAAGAAAAATAAAATATATGTATATTGTAATTATATAGCTGTTCAAAGCAGTAAAATACAAAATGTCAACATATAATTGTCTACATATATTGGATAATTTGGAGTAGAGTCTCTTATTTATTTTGATAACAAATGAAAAAGATGCCAGGAGCGCCTGTTAGAATAAGTTCAAACGATGGTAATTCAATCAGTAATTTATTTTCACATTGGTGCAAAAATATCGGTCGTGTGAACTTTAGCGATGATTATAATCGATATACTTATCGATACGAACCGCTAAGAAAACGGCGCGAATGCGTAAACATTTCGCTACAATATTAATTAGAATTTGTTATAAATATGTCTGAAAACAATGGTAATGTTGTGCGTATGCCATGGGTGGAGAAATATCGGCCCAACTGTTTGGATGATTTAATATCCCACGAAGAAATCATATCTACAAGTAAGAACAAGCTTTCATACGGGTTGAAGGAAGAGGTCTGCTAATAAGTGTATTTGTTTCAGTCAATCGTTTCATTAATCAGAAACAACTGCCCCACTTGCTCTTCTATGGCCCACCTGGTACCGGTAAAACGAGCACTATTCTTGCCTGTGCCCGTCAGCTATATTCACCGGCACATTTTAAGTCCATGGTGCTCGAACTGAATGCTTCGGATGATCGCGGAATTGGAATCGTACGTGGCCAGATCCTTAACTTTGCCTCGACTCGCACCATTTTCTGCGGCACCTTTAAGCTGATCATACTGGACGAGGCGGATGCTATGACGAATGACGCACAAAATGCCTTGCGTCGCATTATTGAAAAGTACACGGAAAACGTGCGCTTCTGCATCATTTGCAATTATCTCAGCAAAATAATTCCCGCTCTCCAATCGCGTTGCACGCGCTTCCGCTTCGCCCCACTCTCACCAGAACAAATGATGCCGCGTCTCAATAAGGTTGTCCAAGAGGAGGAGTATGTGTTCAGTGTGGACTAAACTATTTCCAATGTCTAAGCAAATTGTTTTTTCAGTGTTAACATTACGGATGATGGCAAAAAGGCATTGCTGACCCTCGCTAAAGGGGATATGCGTAAGGTTTTGAATGTCCTGCAGAGCACTTCGATGGCCTTTGATGTAGTCAACGAGGATAATGTTTATATGTGTGTCGGATATCCGCTAAGAAGTGAAATTGAACATGTGCTGCAGACATTGCTGTCAGCAGCCACGTTCGACTCAGCATTTGACAGTAAGTTAGCAATTTATCAAAAAGTTTCGCTTTTGAACTTGTTTCCATTTGTAAAACAGCAATTGAAGAAGCAAAGAGTAAGCGAGGACTTGCTTTAGAGGATATTGTTACCGAACTGCATTTGTTTATTATGAGACGTGAGAATACTTTTCAATTTGTTCTGTACATATAACTATCGTCTTACTATATCCTACAGTGGAGCTGCCCATGTCTGTAATGAATAAATTAATAATTAAACTGGCACAAGTGGAGGAGAGATTAACCAAGGGCTGCTCCGAAGCAGCCCAAACAGCAGCGCTGGTATCTGCGTTCTTCATAAGTCGCGACATGGTATCGCTGGAAAGCTAAACAGCTAAGAATTAATTATATATCATGATTAAGATTAAACAACTATTAATTTAATACAGATACATGTACATGTTCGAAAATAAAGCAATTCTTTTAATAATCGTATTATTTTAAATCGATAATTTCGATATTACCTATATCAGCTGTCCGATGTCATCACTAATAACCAACCATCGATAGCTGGACTTTTGTATATTTTGGTGTTTCACTGCAGTGAATTTAGAAAAGTAGTTGTTAAAAAATGAATGCTGTCGACGCGGATGCTCATTTGTTGGCCTTGAAGGGTAAGTAATGCGTTGAGTGAAATAACATAATAAAATAACATAATTATACGTATTATAGTGATGCGACTGACCCGCCCTACGCTTGTTGGACTTGGGCCAATTGTGACCTGCGAGCCTAAGGACTTGCCCCAGAGTTTTAACCGACTTGTAGAGTTTGATGGGATTGCTAGAACGTCAGCTGAAGCACTCGGTGCCGGACAAACGATGCTATTGCCTCAGTCATTTGGAAATATATACCTGGGCGAAACATTTTCGAGCTACATATGTGTGCATAATTGTACGACTCATCCCGTCGAAGGTGTTTCTGTTAAAGTGGATCTGCAGTCCAACTCATCGCAAATTAATTTGCTAATGCATGAAAATAAGAAATCTGCAGTAGTTTTAACGGCGGATGAAACACTCGATGATGTCATTCGATACGAAGTAAAGGAAATTGGAACTCACATGTGCGTGGGTCATTTAATGACATTTACACAATTTAAATACTAATTGCTTACACTTAACTTTTAGATTAGTTTGTGAAGTTAATTATACTAGTCCCGCGGGCTTTGCTCAATCGCTGAGAAAGTTCTTCAAGTTTCAAGTGCTTAAACCACTCGACGTTAAAACAAAGTTCTATAATGCCGAAATGGACGAAATATATCTGGAAGCGCAAATACAAAATGTGACCACCGGCCCATTTTGTCTAGAAAAAGTAGAATTGGATAGCTCGGAGCAGTATACAGTGACCTCTTTAAATACTTTACCCAACGGAGAGTCCGTTTTTACCTCCAAAAACATGCTTCAGCCCAATAACAGCTGTCAATTTCTTTACTGCATAAAGGTTGAGTAATACTCTAAATTTATGAACACTGAAAAACAATATTTTTTATATTCTAGCCGAAAGCTGAAATTGCAAAGGACATTAAGACTCTGCGGGAAGCAAACAATGTGGGTAAACTCGACATTGTATGGAGATCGAATTTTGGCGAAAAAGGCAGATTGCAAACAAGCCAATTGCAGCGATTGGTATTTACTCAAAAAATATGCTCCTTTCAGTGGATCTGAAATTGTTTAAGTTTCTTTCAGCCCTTTGAATACAAAAACCTGCGCTTAGAAGTCATAGATGCCGAAAATATTGTCAAAATTGGAACTATATTCACATTCCAATGCCGTGTTACCAATACAGCGGAGTACCCGATGAAACTGCATGTGAAACTTGAAACGAAAGTCTTTGCCGGGTGTCCCTATACGGGCTCTGCTGATTTTGAACTCGATATATTGCAGCCAGGCCAGCTAGCTGAATTCCCACTTACAATTTGTCCATCTAAATTGGGCCTGGTCAAAGTATCCCCATTACTAATAGTCGATACACTGAAAAACGAGCAATTTACAATGACAAAAGTTGTGGAGGTGTTTGTTGTAGACACCGATTACCATCAGGATGACACATTTCTGCTTAATAAGCTAATTCGTTATGAAAATCCAATTGATTCGCTGATGCAAAAGCAAATCCAATTGCAGGTAGTTTAGTTAGACAATATATGCAAATCGAAATCTGACAATTTGTAAATATGTAAAGTTAAGTTAGTATAAATTGTAGATATAAGTTAGTAAGCTAATTTCTGTCCAATGATTATGGCTATAGATTCAGACTTTATATCAGTCAACATTAATTTCAGCCTTTTGTTACAAAGAGTATCACCTAGGCGACTATGTCCAACCAGTTAACCACTCATTTATATTTCATAATTAATTGACTCCGTTTGCACTATTTTGCGTTAATTTTTCAATTTGCATTTAGAAGTGATTGCCGTAATTTAAAATGTCAATCAACTAGGACCGTTCATGCTATTTAAGGAAGTCGTCTTACTTAAATATCACAGTAGAAAAGAAGTTTGAAATGCATTCAGGCGATCTAAGATTAGTTCTTGCCTTGGTAGGCATAGTTTCTGGAAAGGTATCCTCTATGGAAAGTTCAGTTTTACTGGACTTTAACACGCGCCTTGTTCACGCAAGGGAAAGCGTAATTTTTGCCTGTTCTAAGCAAGGTATGTTATTTATTTTGATGCTTTCTTCACTATCAACATATACTAAGTTTAATTTCAGATATGTATTACAACGTTATACCACTCATGGCAGCCAATCTATTTGTTCTACCGGTCCATTTGAATAGTTCATATGATCTGAGGTCAATTTTAACGATAGAAAACTATGCGCGCACCTCCGTGATTGTGGACACAACCTGTGAAGGTGCTCCGAAGCTGCTAAAAGAGGCGTCTGCGAATAGATATTTCAACAAAACGTATCAGTGGCTTCTGTGGGGCGTGGATATGAGTATCAATGATCTGCTGCCGATCGAGCTAGATTATGTTGGCCCAAATGCGCAACTTACCTACGTCAATAAAACACAAGAGGATTACTGTCTGTGGGATGTGCATTCAAAGGGGCGTCAACTGAAATCGCCCTTGGAATTGCACTTGATAGCAAGATCATCAATAGAGTCTCATAAGTTGGTCATAGTTAACAACATATTCGAGCTGCAGAGCATCAAATATCGCAATCAATTCAATGGTTTAACTCTGCGAGGCGCAAGTGTTGTAAGTAGAATTTGATGGGAGGTCAAAAATATATTATATGGACAAACATTGCAGATCGATCAGGAGGACATTTTGACGAATCAACAAATTGAGGCCATATTATCGCGGCCCACTAAGGATGCGGGAGTGGCGGCATTTATCAAATACCATTATGAACTATTAAGCCTGCTCAGAGATCTCTTCAACTTCACTGTCAACTTTCGCAATTCGAGGGGCTGGGCAGGCAGGTTGGGCAACACAACTTTTCGTCTCGGCCTGTTGGGCATTATAAAGCGCAACGAGGCAGACATTGCGGCGTCTGGAGCATTTAATCGTATCAATCGCTTTGCCGAGTTCGATACAATACATCAGAGTTGGAAGTTTGAGACAGCTTTCTTGTTTCGATTTACTCCCGATTTGGATACGCATGGCAAAAGTGGAAATTTTCTGGCGCCCTTTAGCAGACAGGTGTGGCTCTTCATCCTGGGCACTTTGGTTGGCATTAACAGCATTTGGTTGCTGCTGGAGTATCTAAGCAAAATATGGCATTCTCGAGTAGAAGAACGAATCTTTAATTTAGCCAGTAAACGCAATGGCATAGAGAGCAATGCTGACGACAAATCAATTACAAAGCCCCAAAGCAACTGGACTGAGCGAATCCTTCACACTTTTGGTGCAGTTTGCCAACAGGGAATGGAACCGATTCCCAAGGACATGCCGTCGCGTTCCATTGTCGTTACAGTCTTTCTATTCTCCGTCGTTATGTATAACTATTACACGTCATCCGTCGTTGGTGGATTGCTCAGCTCTTCTGACCTAGGACCGGCTAGCGTAGATGAAATCACATCTAGCCCACTCAAAGTCTCCTTCGAAGACATAGGATACTATAAAATTTTATTTAAAGTAAGTCAAGTGTTTCAATATGAACATTTCATTGCCATTCAAATGTTTTTAATAGGAAAGCGCCAATCCGATCGTGACACGTTTGATAAGTAAGAAACTAACTGCATCTAGGGGTCCCGATGAAATGGGTGTCTATGGTCACATAGAGGATGCAATTCCGTATCTCAAGAGAGGCGGGTTCGCATTTCACTGCGAAGTAGTCGACGCCTATCCCATAATAGCTCAATTATTTGACGCCAGTGAAATATGTGACCTCCGCGAGGTGTCTGGTCTCATGGAAGTGGAGATTATAAACTGGATTGTCCACAAAAATAGCCAATATACCGAACTCTTTAGAACAGCGTAAGCATATGCCAATATTATAACTTATATATATATATATATATATATATATATATATATATATATATATATATATATATATATGTAAATTTGACATATTTGGAATTTCAGTATGTGTAAAGCGCGTGAAGTTGGACTAGTGGAACGACTGCTGCGACAGCGTCAAATAAAGAAACCGGAATGCCAGTCCCTGTACACTGTCTACCCTGTGACTATATCCGGGGTGTCATCAGCATTCCTTACACTGCTAAGTAATATATATAGCATAATTTTGTTGTCAAGTATTAACTTAGGCCTCATTTAAAGGTGGCGTCTTACTCGCTTTATTTGCATTATGCCTGGAAATAGCTTCAGTCAAATGGCCATTACGAAGGTAGGATTCCAAATGTGAATTTGGACTTAGTGAAGTCCTTTCTTGGTGGGAAAATTGATATATACTCGAAGAATTTCAATATCGTAGTAAAATTGACGTATCGCGAGGACAATGATGAGAAAGTAGAAGAGTCGTTACCTACCTAGAAATCAGTATAAACTTTTTCAGAATTTGTAATTTGGCTTTAGTTTCGGCTAGTTAGACAGACACATAGGATGACAGACAGTATCATTCAGGTATTAATGACAATGATTCTTCCAGTTTGATTATTTTCGTTTACCTTTTTCATTTCCTTGGCTCTGCGAATGGGAATATAGAAAGCCGTACAGATATGTTTAATAAATTGGTTTTATTTCGTGATTAGGCAATCGACATATGTATATTATGTATCAATACGAATCTTTGTATGCATTAATTGAACATAATTTTGTGGCAAGGTTCTCAAATAATAAAATAACTGCATTGCCAAATGTATAGACTTTATTATAAGGAATTGATGAAGTTATTTTAAAAAATTTATCTAAATGGTTAGTTGCCTCGGATGAGTTGCGCTTGGCGCTGAGACAGTGTTTCGATATATAAATACACATGCATATACACACAATAAATTTAACTATTCTATTTAAGTTTAGTCTCAAAATAATTCCGTAAATTCAGTATTTAAAATCACAATTTTTCATTCCGAAAGTATTTTGCACTTGTCAGTGTTTTTCTTTTAACGAGTTTTCCTTTATCATTTCTGTCTGTCAGCAAATAGTAATTATTCTCACGTCTTCCTGATTTTTATTTTAAAATGAGCTTTAACGGATTTAACAGAACTCGAGATCATGTGGTTTTTTTTTGCCAATAAAATAAACTGTTGATTGTGTAATGCGGATTATTTCGTCGATTACTTTCTGAATATATATATATATATATATATATATATATATGTATATATATCTGATGCTATAATGGTGCCAAGACTAAGAAAGGGAGTCCTCATATATTCTACGTATGTTATCCCCTTTATTATTCACTTTTCCGTCGTCTACGGTTCAGTTTTCAATGGATGTTGCACCCAAATTGCTGCCACCCAATTGATTGTGTGCTATCATTAATATGTCCTTTTTCTCCTTGGGGAAACGCAGCTCGCGGCCTGCCATGCGCGCCGTTTCAAGCTCACGTTCGGCCAAGACTAACTCTCTTCGCAGCACTCCAGGGTTCTCCTGTTCACGAGCTATCCAGTCAAGTGCCATCTGGGATCGCATCTCATCATCCAAACTACGATTGGAGTAATGTGCAACCACCTCCTGTCTAGAGCACTGGCGTTCGCGCATTGCCTTCAGCGATCCATTCCAATGCAGTAGTTGAAACACGGTCATCAGCTCTTGAAATTCAAGCATCGTACGCCCCTTATTTGCCTCGAGCATGAATCTAAATATTTATATATTACAAATATTATATACTCTCGCATTAAATGTCTCTTAAATATCTCTTGCATACCTAAATGCACCAATGCCCGATTCAGGCAATTCATTGTTTTGCGGTGTTCCCTTGAAAGAGGCGCGTGCATCCTGAACGGCCTTTTCTATAAATTCATCGCTTATGCGACGAGACGGATGCTCGTTAAATACCGAATTCATTAGCGCAATTTTAGCAGAACTTCGTCTGGCTTCCGCTTTAGTTGGACAATTCTGAAAGGGTTAAGGGTTAGCAATGTGTACTCAGTCGCTCTAGGCTGTTAGGAAAGGCCTACCTGAAAGCTACCAAAACAGCTGCCGCCAGGAAGTGTTACGAAGCATACATATGGCTGGCTATTCGATGGAATCGATTCATAGATCACAAGAGCTCCATTTTTAAGCTCGACTCCTCGGGTCTGTTTCATTTGCCAAAACTCTTGCAAAGCTTCCACAACATTCACTGTGATTAGACAAATGTATTGAATATAAGATTGAAACATATTTAGAAGAATATATGGTTT
This sequence comes from Drosophila fulvimacula, assembly GCA_035045555.1. Lineage (NCBI taxonomy): Eukaryota > Metazoa > Arthropoda > Insecta > Diptera > Drosophilidae > Drosophila > Drosophila fulvimacula. The sequence continues at coordinate 16,121 of JAWNOX010000118.1, read as the reverse complement.
TACCCCTATAATCTCGATCTTCATATAGGCCGGATACCATTGGCAAGGCCCAGAAAGGTTCTTCTGGATAGACCATTATGCGCTTTCCACTTGTTGATTATTGTACAAGAATGGAGCTATAGATTGTATATTAATTGCAACTTAAATCATCACACTTGGATTACCAATCCTAAATAAGAGCTATTCTGAAATCCTTAACTGAAAGTAAATTGCAAAAGTAATGTGCTAATTATAGATTAATTTTTATAGTGGTAATTTATATTTGTTCAAATATCGATTTTCCTTTTTCTTTTTGTGCAGTGTATGTGCACATACATACATATTCATTCAACACCCTACGCATTTGTAAAAGTTCATTAAGTCGATGATATTTCATCATCGGCATTTCCAGTTTGCTTCTTAAGTCATCTGTTTTATGCTCTTTTTAGAAATCGCCTCTCACACAAACAAAGCGCACTCAGGCACACACACACATGCATATATGCGTACATATATGAATGTATGTAAGTCTGCGAGTTGTATGTGCATATTTTACAAGTGGTACAAGGAGTATACACACTTGAAACCCATAATTAATATATGTATATACGCATACACTCATATGTAAGCCGTTAAATGACTGTGGACAAACGACACGCACACACATATAAACATACATATGTACATGCATGCATACTTACAAATGGGTGAACATAATTTGGTCACTGTGAATGTTTTTTTTTTCGTTTTTTATGCCACACAAATACTTTCCCACTATAATTTATTAATTTTATTTTGTCTTTTATGATGTTTCAATTGTGGCAAACTATATTTTTTATCTAATAATTATAAAATGGCGTTCACACTTTTACGCCAACTCACAATAGCTCTAAACAATAGCACACACGTAAGCATATACTATTTTATGTATGGATAAATATGCGCTTGCAAATGTCCAACTTGTTGAGTTCAATAAAACCAACCTGTAATTTTCATTGCCGACTACGCGTATGCGCACTGTTCAATTATATCGGTCTGCAATTTTTCACTGTGTGATCGTACATAAGCTCTGTCGCAAGTGTTGGATAAGGTACAAATTTAATGATTTGCTTGTCAGATTTTATCATCATACTACAACAAAAAGGGGCTCCTTATGTAGTTGGCAACATGATTGTGTGACCGTCGTAAATTATTACTCACATTCGATCCAATTGATCATGTTAAATGTTACCGATAGCTATCGATATATTTGAATATTTGAGTAGACACAAGTAGTTTATTTTATATTAAATCTATTTTGTTTCTTTACGTGATAAATACTTTCTTTTAATATATTTATTATCTGTACAGATGGAATTGTTATTTCAGACATCCAGAAGTCCACAATGGAATATCTTAAGAAGATATAATAACTATCAAGCAGCTATAGCAGTTTTGGTGTTGACAATGAATATTGTCGTGAATTAAAAACATTATTTTCAACCGTTTTATGCTTATAATTTGAAAACTAAAAAAAGAAGTTATATTTAATGCACAAATAATATAATTTTTCGTTGCATACCCAAAGTGTGAAGCCGCTATTAACAGAAGGCTGTTAATAGCAGCCACTGCGTACTGTAAAGCTCGAGTGAAATTTGTAATGTCGGCCAAATGAAACAGATCTTTGAAAATGTTGATTTTGCTATGGGAGAGTTTGGAATCAAAATTTTTTGTCATTTATTTGCCAGCGATATTCCAATTGTAACATTTTAAAAAACTTAAGATGACTGGATCTCATATATTTCTATATATGAAGGGTTGTCAATAAAAAATTACACTTTCTTGCCTAGTTTTTCAATGACAAACTCTTTTAAGGGCTGATAATACTGATAGCGCAAACTAAGCATTTCGGGAGAGTTGCGTACGCGTTCAAAAATGTCCAGCTCTGATTCCATTATGAAGACTGCAGTGCCAGCCATTGCGATTACAACGAAGATGACGGATGGAATAAAGGCGTGTAATAAATGGAATTTACGTAAGCTTTTGCCACCGTTGTTGGCATTGGAGTGAGCGCGCGAAATTTTGCCTAAATGTTTCCCACTGGCAACACCGACGGAAGAGCTTGAATTTAAGGCGGGATTGGGCAGAGCATAGTACTGCTTGGATGCATAATAAAGATGTTGTTTGGAGTCATTCTGATAGCCACGCGGCTTCCCAGCCACATCGTATCCGCTCGCTGTGAGTCCGCTCTCCGTTGAGGAATGCTCCATGGAGTCCCGGAACGCGTAGCCGGATAAATCGGTGCCCATATGATTGAGTCTATCTATATTGGAGGAGCGCAAACGCGCCTCTTCGCAAACGGGCTCCAGGATAGGCATTTGCAGGCTGCCGTTGACGCCCCCGTCCTGGCCATAGATGAGAATGCTCGGCGCCATGGAACAGCCCAATGGCTCGGACATTGTGGACCGTGGCAAGCTGCTGTAGCCTGAAAAATCAAAAAGAATAAATCAGCGTAATTGATGTAAGGCTGCTTTGGATGCTGTGTGGCTTACGTATTTGTGCGAGGTCGCCCTGTGGACTGGAGGGCGTGGCTGGCACACTGCTCGCCTTGCGCTTGCTCGAAGTTGAATTGGTCATTTTTTGCTCGCGTAATGCGTTTATGCTTTCAGTCAATATCTCGCGTTCAGTTCGACCCGTATAACGGAACTTGGTGCCCCAGGAGAAAAAGCCTCCGCCGGAGACCACAGCCGCATGCTGGCTATTTGGTAAGCTATGAAGAAGAACGGAGCAAGTAAATGTGGCCATTCGGAGTATTCTTGCGGACCCAATGCTCCAAATTGTACTCACGTGAAAAACAACATTTGCTCGATTGCGCACCTCCAGAGATAGCGGCAGGCGGGCCCTGATGGGCACTTAAAGCCAATTGTGTGTTTTTTCTGCAAAGCTCGTTTTTAGTACGTATAACTGGAAGGGTGGAAAGCTTTCACTCACGGGCTCCCGGCTGGCATCCGTGAAGCTCAAGTGTGCAATAAACATTTTGCCCTCGAAGTTGATTTTATGGACTTCATTCCAGCGAAAGTGCTGCGATCGCTTGCCTGCGACATAGGTGCTGATGCCCGCATGATTGATGCCCACGTAGAGCAGGGAGCCGCGATGATCCTTCACAGGATGCGGATCAATGCCATACGTCTCCAGGCCGCGCGCGATGCCCATGAACTCATCCATGGCCACAGAGGGGTCCTGCCCAGGTTTCCGCTTCTTGTGCAGCTCAATGATCTTCTTCTCCAGGTTCTCAGTTTGGCGCAGAGCCAAGTCCAGGGAAGACACATAGTCTCCGATGTGTATTAGGTCGTCATAGTCCCCGAGTTCCTCTGCAAATTACAAACAGATAATTCCTCACCTCGCTCAAATGTTGTTTAGAGCACGGGCTTACCCTGCACGATCAATGCACCCAAGGCAGCTGCCTCGCCCAATGAACAGTATAATCGGCCATGGCGAAGATCTCTCTTCAGCTGCTGGAAGAGCATGATGCGGCCATTGCCAGTGAGACGAAATGGATCCGCTGGATAAAATTTTACACGTAATGAAAACAACACAGGATCTATATCTGGAAAAAAAGGTTTTTTGTTAATATAAATTTTATTATTCAAACTCAAATCATTTACCTTTGCATTGCTTTAATATGGATTTGGCCAAGTCAAGCCAGTGCTAAAAAGTAAAAAGTAAATGTAAATATTAAATGAAATATATTTGAATCCTTGAATTGAGTCATATTTACCCTTTGTTTTCCCGTATCTACATATCGTAAGCCAAAATAGTCTTTTTCCTTAATATCTAACTGCCTACATATATGGTCGACTAGGTAAATGCCTTTGTGGAATGGCTGTAAAAGGAAAGAAGGAGAAAGAGCGAGAGAGGGCGAGAAAGGAAACGAACATAAATATTTTAATTAAATTCATAAAAAACCTGTTAGTTGGATTTTTGGGTTTGATGTAGCTATAAGATAGTTACGCCCTTATTCTTATAGCTGCAGACACGCACACATGAACACATAGACCCACCCACACACTGATACACTCCCACACACACACACACAGAACAACACGGCGTTGCGTTAAGCCTTGACTTTCTCCCTTCTTAAAGCCGAAAAATGTAATTCGATCTCACAGTGGGTATTTTACTTTTAAAGCTCACCTGAAATTCGCATTCTAAGACATCCGAATCATCAAGCAGGCGAACAGTGCACTTGTACACAATATTACATTCGTTTTTACTTTTAAACATTTTATTTTTGGACTTTATTATCGTCTTTAGCCAATGCTTTAAAAAAAAACACTAAAACAGTTTTATATAAAAATATATTTTATATTAGTTTTAATGGAGTGTATTTGTTCATTATCTTTAATATTGTGTACCAAAAATTAATTAGTTTTTAACGTTTTTTTAAACTTTGTTTGCCGACAATGTCAGTGTCCTTTATCGCCCTTCGCTTTTTCCTCTTAAGGGTGTTTTTTGCCTGAGAAAACAAACAGGGCAAAAGCACCAAAAATGGACAAATGCCTGTAAGTTACGTTTTGGCTTATAAGCGTGGGCGATTTGTGTGATAAAATTATAACTTAATTATAGAATGCAATATTTTTATAGAATCTCATTATTTAATAGTGCATATCATTTTCTTTAAACTTAAGCAACTGTCAAAAGTAGTGTAATCGATATACGTTCGATTGAACACAATTCGAATTCAAATGAACAAAGTTATCTAGTTCGTGTCTGCCCTCTAGTTCTATAAAATACTGCACGTCCGGCTGCAACAGCTGTTTCATCGCATAAATCGTAAGTTTACCAAGAAATAATTAAATTAATAAATTTGCATTATTATGTGTTTTATAGACTATGTTTCAACCTGAAGATCACGGCCTAGAGGCCGATTTTCGTCTGACCACGTTTTCCACTTTGCGAGGGTGAGGATGCAAGGTCCCCGAAGAGAAGCTTAAGCAATATCTTACGGGAACAGAAATAGTTAGTAATGCACCTAAAAATAATGACAACTATATTGGTGAGTTGGTTTATTTTTTTAACTAGAACTAATTATAAAAAATGAATTAGGAAAATGTTCAAATTAATTTACTACGATTGCTTATCTGTTGCTCTTACGACAAGCACAGATATTAACTAGAACTTGACCTTCGTGATTTAATTATATATATAATTACATACATATGTATGTATTTGAATCTAAGTATGATAATAAAGTAATACTCTCAAAAAAGGATCTGGAATGGATTGCGCGGTTATACCTTTATCACGTCACAAGGAATATTCGCTCGTACAGACCGTCGACTTCTTCTATCCTCTAGTTGATGATCCTGAAATAATGGGCCGAATAGCTTTTGCCAATGTTTTGAGTGATGTGTACGCTGTCGGAGTAACGGATATCGATAAAATCGAAATGCTTATTAGTTCGCCTTCAAATCTGACAGATAAGCAGCGAGATATTGTGGTTCCCCTAATTGTCAAAGGCTTCCAGAGTGCATCCAGGAGTAGCGGATGTTATGGCAATGTTATCATAAAAAATGTCATCATTAATCCTTGGTGCATTATTGGAGGTATTGCGACAGCTGTTTGCCTAAAGCAAGATATCATACTGTAAGTTTATATTGCTTACATGTTGGTGAATATCAATATTTTCAATGGAACACTTTTCAGACCATCAAACGGCAAAGCTGGCGATGTCTTGGTGCTAACGAAGCCGCTTGGCACCCAGCTGGCAACGAGTGCGCATATTTGGCTGAAGGAGAAGAATGAAAAGTATGAAAGGTTGCTAACTGAATTTACGAACGACGATATAATGGAAACATTTCAAATAGCAATCAAATCAATGACTTATCTCAATCGCAATGGTAAGGAATTATTAATACTTAAAGATTATGTGACACACTGCGAATTTATGATAATTAAATATCAGCAGAGCGTAGCAATGCCTGAAGCTAACTAATACAACATTTATTTTCTAGCCGCTTTGCTAATGAAGAAGTACGAAGCTCATGCTGCAACAGATGTCACAGGATTCGGTTTGCTAGGTCATGCCAAAAATCTAGTGGAGTTTCAGAAGCAATCGCTTTTGTTTGAAATTAACAAATTGCCTATTATAAAAAACGCTTTGAAATTTGGCGAATTAGTTGGACAATGTACAAAACTAAAAGCAGGCAAAGCCGTTGAGACATCTGGTGGATTACTCATTTGCTTGGCACCTGAAGCAGCTGAAGAATTTTGCGAGGAGTTTGGAAAAATGACAAATGGAGCACAAAAGGCTTTTGTTGTGGGCGAAGTTAAAGAAGCGGATAAATCTATTGTAACATTGGCTAAAAACGTTGAACTTATCGACGTGTCACTTTGAAAAATGTTTGGTTTTAATGAGTCAAATTGTCTATTCAACTTATGATTATTATTTCGCAAAGGCTTTGGCTGGGAAATATTATGAATTGATTTATTTATTTTTTGATATTCAATTCGATTCTTAAGAACTAACAAACTATCAAATTTCTTAAGCATTTGATTTTTTAATAAAACTTGGCGAAACCGCGCAACCATTTAATAATTCTCGTTTTTTTTCTACTTTCGATTTAACAGATTTGTGTAATCGTTAAGAATGAAGCTATGTTATGTTAGTACTGTTATCGAATGACATAAACCGATATGATATACGACGACTATCGCACATGATACTGACGCATATCGATAATATCATTTTACTTATGCATTTTCCAGTTCCAACACGCAAATTTTTGTGCCGGAAAAAAAAAATTGAGTAGACCTTTTATTTTGTCTAAGACAACACATAATTTGTGAGACGGTCACAATATTGATAATCGGCTACCGTGTACATAATTTCACATATATATAAATATATATATATATATATTTATATACATACCGTTGAAGCAAATATATAGATCATGGCGTCGCATCAATATCATCAAATCGCAAATTTACTGGAAAAAGTATGTACCGAATATGCATTAAACAGTAGGTAAGGGACACTTATATATGTGTATATTTTTACGATGTAGATGACATCCACGGACAAGGACTTTCGATTCATGGCAACAAATGATTTAATGACTGAATTGCAAAAGGACAGTATTATACTGGACGATGAGTCGGAGAAAAAGGTGGTTCGTATGGTGCTAAAGTTACTCGAAGATAAAAACGGTGAAGTGCAGAATTTGGCTGTGAAATGCCTCGGCCCATTGGTCAATAAAGTAAAAGAGAATCAAGTGGAGACAATTGTCGACTCGCTATGTGGCAACATGATGTCCAATGTAGAGCAGCTGCGCGACATCTCAAGCATTGGCCTAAAAACTGTCATTGCCGAACTGCCCCAATCTTCCAATTCGCTGGCTCCCAATGTATGCCAGCGTATAACTGGCAAACTTAGTATTGCCATTGAGAAGGTAGAACGCAATTTTATTTATATATAAGCAATTGTATAACAATTCCCTTGCAGGAGGATGTTTCAGTTAAGTTGGAATCGCTGGACATATTGTCAGATCTGCTTTCACGCTTCGGAGAGTTTTTGGTGCCTTTTCACAACACCATATTGAAGGCTCTTAACCCACAATTGGCTTCACCTCGTCAAGCTGTACGCAAACGCACAATTGTCGCCCTTTCTGTGCTTTTGATACAAGCAAATAGCAATGCATACAACGGAGTTGTTGATCATCTACTGGAGGGTCTGGAGAATCCACAAAATCCGGGTGCTGTGCGCACCTATATACAATGCTTGGCTTCTATTTGGTATTTTACTGATTGTTGATAAAAAACCGTGCACATTTTAATTATTTATCTGTCTGTCCCACTAGTCGTCAGGCTGGTCATCGCTTGTGCAATCATATTGACCGTTCGATGCTCTTGTTGAAGCAATATAGCCAGCGTGATGATGATGAGTTACGTGAGTTTTGCCTACAAGCCTGTGAGGCATTTGTGCTGCGTTGCCCAGACGCCATTAATCCACATATTCCCATGGTATGCTCCATAAGAGTCTAGTCAATAGGAAGTAGTAAATAATTGATCTAAATTCAGATACTCGAATTGTGCCTGAAGTACGTCACATATGATCCCAACTATAATTATGAGGCCGATGATGGTGACACAGGCATTGCTATGGACACCGAAGAAGATGAATATGTGGACAGCGAGGAGTACAGCGACGATGATGATATGAGCTGGAAAGTTCGGCGTGCTGCAGCCAAATGTCTCGAAGTATTGATTGCTACACGCCAAGAGTTACTTGAGGAATTTTATCGTACACTGAGTCCAGCATTGATAGCTCGTTTCAAAGAACGTGAGGAGAATGTGAAATCTGATATATTCCATGCATACGTTGCATTGCTGCGCAACACACGTCCTGCAGATGATATTCCACATGATCCCGACTCCATGGATCAAATATCTGGACCAACTCTATTGCTAATCGAACAGCTGCCACATATAATTAAAGCCATACAGCCGTTGATGCGAGAGAAATCGATGAAAACCCGTCAGGATTGTTTCCTTTTGCTGCGTGAACTTTTGAATAGCCTCCCAGGCGCACTGGGTCCCCATTTGGAGAGCATTGTGCCGGGCATTAGCTATTCGCTGAACGACAAGGGGTCCACGAGCAACATGAAAATCGAGTCTCTTGGCTTCCTTTGCTCTTTGCTGCAGGGCCATCAACCACATGTGTTCCATCCACATATTTCGTTGCTGGTGCCTCTGGTAGTGACATCGGTGTTCGATCCGTTCTACAAGATTGCCACTGAGGCGCTGTTGGTGCTACAGCAGTTGGTCAAGGTGGTTCGTCCACTGGGCCCTAATGCAGTCAAGTCTGATTTCGATGTTACTCCGTTTGTGGGACAGGTGTATGCATGCACTTTGCAGAAACTAAAGGTAACCGATGTTGATCAAGAAGTAAAGGAACGCGCCATCGCCTGCATGGGCCAAATCATTGCAAATATGGGTGATCTGCTAAAGAACGAACTAGATGTCTGTCTGCCCATATTTATGGAACGTTTAAAAAATGAAGTCACACGATTAAGTAGCGTTAAAGCTTTGACCATGATTGCAGCCTCTCCCCTGCGTATCGACCTCTCTCCCATCCTTCACGATGTGCTCCCCACTTTGGGTACCTTCCTGCGTAAGAATCATCGTGCCTTGAAGCTTCACTCCTTGGACCTTATCAACAAAATTGTCATCAACTATTCGTCGAACTTTGAGCCAAGTGTTTTGCAGTCTGCCATTGTCGAAATACCAGGACTTATCTCCGATTCCGATCTGCATGTGGCTCAATACTCACTCACTCTACTAAGCACAACGGCTCGTCGCCAGCCCCAAGCTTTGGTTGGCATACATGAGAAGTTTTTGCCATCGGTGTTAATTTTAGTGCGTTCGCCCTTATTGCAGGTGAGTCAGTTGCTTTATTTATAGTCATTCTATGAGTCGCAATGAAGCAAACCGTTATAATTGTATACACTTTTAGGGCACGGCATTGCAATGTACTTTGGATCTATTCCAAGCTTTGGTACAGGCACAGCTCTCTGGCTTGGACTATCACTCGCTTGTGTCTAAGCTAATGGAGCCCGTTCTAAAGGGCAGCGATCCAGCAGCCAGGAATCCCCATGAGCAGCTTCAGCTGCACAAGCAGGCATATCATTCGTCGGCGAAGTGCATTGCGGCTCTGACACAGCAGTGTCCACAGGTGGCGACTCCATTGGCCACGCAGCTGATGTCTGAGCTGCAGAAACGTAGCAACAAGGATACACAGATAATATTCTGCTTGCTGACAATAGGCGAAATCGGCAGACATTTCGATTTGAGCTCTATTCAAGTGCTGCCACAGACGATCATTGAGTGCTTCGGAGCCACCTCCGAAGATGTGAAAGCGGCAGCATCGCATGCTCTGGGTGCCGTCTCTGTGGGTAGCTTGCAAACATATTTGCCTCTAATTTTGAAGGAGATCGAAGCACAGCCCAAGCGGCAATATTTATTGCTCCACTCTTTAAAAGAGGTGATTTCCTCTCTCTCTGTGACACATAACGGTCTAGCTCAGTTGCTGCCATCGGTGCCATCGATATGGGCACAATTGTTCAAGCATTGTGAGTGCTCAGAAGAAGGCTCACGAAACGTGGTGGCCGAATGCTTGGGAAAACTTGTCCTCGTCAATCCGGAGGAGTTGTTACCTCAGTTGCAGCAAGCACTGCGTTCCGAAAGTGCTACAATGCGCACCGTTGTAGTATCCTCCGTTAAATTCACCATATCCGACCAGCCACAGCCCATTGACATGCTGCTCAAGCAAAGCATCGGTGAATTTCTCTTCGCATTGCGTGATCCGGATCCGCAAGTACGTCGCGTCGCTCTGGTCGCTTTTAATTCGGCTGTGCACAATAAGCCGAGCTTGGTTCGCGATTTGTTGCCCACACTTTTGCCCTGGCTGTATTCTGAGACGAAGGTCAAGAGTGAGCTTATTCGTGAAGTCGAAATGGGTCCGTTTAAGCACACTGTAGATGATGGATTGGATATACGAAAAGCTGCATTCGAATGCATGTATACTTTGCTCGAACAGGGATTGGATCGTGTGGACGTTATGCAGTTCATGGATCACGTTCAGGCTGGCCTATGTGATCACTATGACATTAAAATGTTGACGTACCTCATGACAGCGCGTCTGGCCGTTCTGTGTCCCGATAAGGTTCTGCTACGTACGTGATAGACCTTTAAAATCGAAAAAAAACCTTAGCTAAATCTCATTTCTTTAAATAGGTCTTGATCAATTCGTTCAACAGTTACGCGACACTTGCACCCACAAGGTAAAAGCAAATTCGGTAAAGCAAGAGTACGAGAAACAAGACGAACTAAAACGATCTGCTCTACGAGCAGTATCTGCGCTCTCACAAATACCCAAAGCAAGTGAGTATCTAAAATACAATTTCTTAGAACAGATGTCAATTAATATTTTAACTCCACTTTGCAGATAAAAATCAGCAGTTACTAGACTTCTTAAAGTCAATTAAGGAGACCCCGGAACTTTGTAAAATCTACGATTATGTGCAGAAGGATTCCATTACTGGCAATTCAGACATTGCCATGGACCAGACTTAAATATTGTTTTTACAGCGCACGCTGTTCTATGAATATTATAATTTTATCGATAAATAATATAATAAGCATGTGTGAACACAAAAATTGTATCGTCTATATCTGATACAGCCATTAGTTTTTTTAACTAAGCAATAAAACCGATTTGAAATACTGCTCCAAATGATTTGAAATATATATACTATATTAGAATAAAGGATATATATTCCAACATTTACATAGGCGCGTAGTATAAAATGAACTAGCATTTAATAAAGGTTTGTCATGAAAACTGAATTTTGAAATTTGTATTTTAAGAATTTTTCGATAGCATTACAACTTTAAATTAAAAATTTCTATGAAGTTAAGATAATTTCAATTGCTTTTAGACTCCTTCGACATCCGATTATTTATCTATATATACATTATTGTGATGACTACATTTAAAGGGTTTTATATGTATCTCTTTAATCGTTTGTCAAAGGACGGGGCATTTTGAAATTGTTATTTAATGAAATTTCAAAAGATACTAAATTTCTGAATATTTCAAGAATTTTTAATGTGGCCTACCCAATGAGTTGTTATTTAAAATTAGAATTTTTTTGGAAATTCAAAAATGCAATAAGTTAGCCTGACTGCTTAGATCTCTTCTTTTCTGTTGTTGCGTCGGAGATTAGTTTGCCAGTTGCTGGTCCTCCATCAGATGTTGGTCCACTGTCTGATACCGTTTCTGGTGGATGCTCAAGCACATGATCAATTATGCCTAGGGTCTTGGCCTCTTCGGGGGTCATGAAATGGTCACGTTCCATACGCGAACACATCTCATCATAGGAATTTTTAGCATGCTTCACATATATGTTAGTTAGTTGTCGTTTTATCTTGATAATTTCCTCCGCATGTATAAGTATGTCCGTGGCTTGACCCTGCAAAACAAGTCCGACTCAATTAACAAATTGAATATATTATTGAACTGGCTAATCGAGTTTACCTGGGCACCTCCTGATGGCTGATGTATCATTATGCGTGCATTAGGCAAAGAGTAGCGCATGCCTGGTGCTCCAGCTGCCAGCAGTAAGGAACCCATTGAACATGCCTGTCCCACACACCACGTCGCTATAGGTGGTTTCACATATTGCATCGTATCGTAGATTGCAAGGCCTGCCGTAACCACGCCACCGGGCGAATTGATGTACAAATGTATGGGCTTGTTGACATTCTCTGACTGAAGAAATAGCAGCTGAGCAACGACCGTGGAGCTGATATCATCTGTAATATTGCCCATTAGACAGATGATGCGCTCTTTCAAGAGGCGAGAGAATATATCATAAGCACGTTCTCCTCTGCCAGTCTGTTCGACCACCATGGGTATCAGATTTATACCTCTCACATGCTGTGCTGACGTACTGCATTTTCCCTGAATTAGTGTTCGGATGCATTGAAAATTATTAACATTTCAGCTGCTGTAGATTTAACTTACGTGGAAACCACGAAATAGTCGACTGCCGGCGTTCCTGATCATAATTCCCTCGCTGGTGCTATTTGTTTTTTCTTTTATCAAACTGAATTGCAAAATCTTTGCGCAAAACAGCTGGTTTTATGAGGCCGAGATGTGTCGCTCCCTAGGCAGTAAAAATCATAGCTTACACAATGAATTTAAAACACAGTCTGCTCAGTTCGAAGATATTTCGTAAGCAAGAAAGGAAAACAAAAAAAAAAAACGAAAAGAAATTACATATGCGTATGTGATGGAACTTACAAAAAACACAAATCAGTCCAGTCAATCGTATCGTATCGAAAGTTTATATCGATAACATAAATAACAGCTGACGTGCAGAGCTGTAGATATTCAAATTAACAATATTATTAAACTAAATAAAGAGATAATGATCAACATTTGCATACATAATAATGAGTTTGTATGGCAGAAATTTTCTATTTTTATTTATGGAGTTTTTGTAATTACAGCAATTTTTAAAAAAGTTAAAACTTGGGAAGCTGTGCTACCGGTGCCACGACTGTATCTTGCTCGGCGTACATATTCTTTACTTATTAGGTTAGTTTTAGAAAACAATGTGCACTTTGTATTGACTATACATACATATGTACATACATATATATATATATATATATATGTATATATATTTAATTGCCTGTTTTCCCTTGAATACTGCACATTGTTTATTGTAGAAATATGAACGATTATTTGTAAGGTTTAAGTTAATGTTTTTATTACAAAACTTTAACGGTAAAGCTATTTCCAAATATAATACTAAAATTTTAAAGACAACTGTATATTCGTAGATCTATAAATGTACGCAGCATAATTTGTATGAAATATTGATAGTATAAAACAAAATTTAAAAAGAATTGAGATTTTCAGTTTCTTCCACAAATATGTTTTTCGAATGTATGTCAATATTTTAGCCACCACTGTGGGCGCTGAAGCGCGCCACATTAAGTTTTTTTGTTGTTTTGTTTGTTTGGGCTAAAATACGTTACTGAGTATGGCTCTGCTCATATGCTACGTAAGTGCTGCAATTGTATTGAACTAGAATTCACGCAGCCAAGATCAAGGTAATTGCATCTTCCCAACAGCTACTCTAGTTTCATTCTGCAATTTACTTTTAAACCGATTGGATGTGCTTTAAAGTGCTCTTCGAATATTTCTTAATCAGTTTTCGTTTTTCGTCTAATAAAAATGTTTGTAAAAATCAATTGCTTAAGAATTATTTTATTAATTGTAAGTACGAATGTGTATTGTTAGTAAAAGTCCACACTATATTTTCATATTGATATAAATTGGAAACTTCGAAAAGTGCAGTCTCAATTATCTTAAAATTTCAAATTATACAAATTTTCTGGTTTGGTCCACCACGATCTCAATATAGGCTGCTTACAGAGTATCCCTTAGTATACTGTCGATTTTTCATTAACTCCTTCGTTCTCCGTTCCTGCCACAGGTTCTTCCATGCTTCTGCATTGCCCAGGACTATGAAGGTAAGTCAAATAAATAGCACAATATAAAATTTACATTTCTTTAAATGAACAGTCGCTGATGTGCAATGCACATTTTCCAACTCGGGCTCCGAGATTGAGGATCTGATAACGGCAACGCTGAAGAGGCCCGCGGGATTTAAGGGTGTGCCCATGTTTGCGGACGATCGAAGTGGATTGAAGGACCTGAATCCACATTGCCTGATCTCAAAGGATATTACCGATGTGGATGACCGAACTTATCAATTAAGAATTAACGATTTTACGCGCTGTGGGGTGCTCAAAAGAAATGTATGTATATAGACTATTTAAAAAATAATATATTATAAGATACTCGTTCATGAATCTCGATCTTGCACTCAGTTCCTATTTCCTCCTCATTTAAAGAGCTTTGGCTACAGGTGCATCATCCATTAATGTACTATAATTTTATTTTCTAGGGCTTTGTTCACGTCCGCATTTGGTTTCCACAATTTCCTGGCGTTGTGATGCAATCGGATCAGGAGCTAATCATCATGTGCAAGCCACCAGAGCCAACTATTATAGAGAATAAGGCAGCTGGCTTCGCGGGCTCCTTGTGAGTGCGGCTCCGGCAGAATCTTTGATATCAGCATTAACATAATTTACGTTTGCTTGCAGTCCACACGGTGCTCGTGTCTCGGGCATAGTTGAAGAAATGCCGAACCGATTGGAGTATGAGGTCGCACTGTATAAGGAGGCGCCGCCTATAGCACGTGTCAGCGGCACCAACAATCCAGTTAGCTCCTCGAATGACCAAGCCTCTCTGCTGGCCGACAATGACCAGACAGTGGACCAGGCTGTTCCACTGGGCACCAAGCTGCAATTGCGTGCACGCATTAGCCAGTCGGTGTGGAAGTATGTCAAGCTGATGGAGGTGACTGTGTCGCCAGATCCGGGTAAGTGAGAGCTTATTTTACGTATGCTTGGCTCCTGTACAAGGTCAATATCAATCAGAGAATCCCCTTGCACCTGGCTCGGTTTCCCTGGTGCATAATGGTTGTCGCAATCGGGAGTTGGCCACAATCATTCCCCATCAGCCGGCGAAGTATCGGGATCGACCAAATGAGGTATTTCTCGACTTTGAGGCTTTTTTGCTCAGCTCCATGAAGGAGAAGGCCACACTCTGGATACATTCACAGATCAAAGCCTGCATAGACATGACAGATTGCACGCCAGATTTCTGTGCCGATCTGTACGAGCCCTCGGGACATGGCCGGAAGCGACGACAAATTGAATCGACTTCAGAACCTACTACAAATACAACTATAGTGAATAGTCCAATGATACAACGAACTGGGAACCATAATGCCTCCACTGTTGCCTCAGAGTTCAAGCGCTTTAAAGAGAACATCGAGTACACCGTTATAATGCCCGGCCAGGTGAATAAAAAGGTGGGCCTCTTAATCGATTTGACGTCGCAGTGTCGCGGCGCCCTGCTCATTAGCTCCTTTTTTGTATTCATGATTGCGCTTTGCTGCTCGATTGTAAGTGCAATTAGAATCGGCCCAAGCTGTTATATAACTCGCTAATAATAATAATAATTCCTATACCTTCAGAGCTGTTTGGTAGCATTGCGCGTGCACAGCGAAAAGAAGCTAAGAAGTCGCCAGTTCACCTCAGGGTTCAACACAGGTTATGCAGGTCGAGCGACAGTTCAATAAACGCAACGGGAATTACATCATAACAAAAATATATATATATGAACAATTATATAAATAACAGAAATAGCTCTGCATTTACCATTAGTCTTCGAGCTCTGTATACCATACGCATTTATCGAGTGTACCTTTACTTTATAGAGAATAAAGAAAATAGATAAAGGAATATTCAATGAAGACTTTTCATATACTTATAGCTTGAAATATAACATACATATATATTAAGCCCATAGGAAAAGTTATTAAAGAATGAACAACAAAAGTTGTTTATTCCAACTTCCCGATTTGTTCTAGAATTATCTATATGGTAAAAATTCATAAAAAAGGTTAAATCAATATATTTTAAACGGAATTAAAATTGTTATTTTTATTCATATA